>OW026358.1:82528613-83009085 GCA_932273835.1 Sarcophaga variegata | reverse complement strand
CCATATACTAGAGATCAATGAATATTTTCGATAATAACTCACATACAATTTGTTCCATTTAGATTTATAAATAGGAAGTATTCAAGGATACACCATATACTAGAGATCAATGAATATTTTCGATAATAACTCACATATAATTTGTTCCATTTAGATTTATAAATAGGAAGTATTCAAGGATACACCATATACTAGAGATCAATGAATATTTTCGATAATAACTCACATAAAATTTGTTTTAATAAGATTTATAAATAGGATGTATTCAAGGATACACCATAAACTGGAGATCAATGAATATTTTCGATAATAACTCACATACAATTTGTTTTATTAAGATTTATAAATAGGAAGTATTCAAGGATACACAATAAACTAGAGACCAATGAATATTTTCGATAATATCTTACATACAATTTGTTCCATTTAGATTTATAAATTGGAAGTATTCAAGGATACACCATATACTAGAGATCATTGAATATTTTCGATAATATTTTACATACAATTTGTTCCATTTAGATTTATAAATAGGAGGTATTCAAGGACACACCAAATACTAGAGAACAATGAATATTTTCGATAATATCTCACATACAATTTGTTTTATTAAGATTTATAAATAGAAAGTATTCAAGGATACACCATTTACTAGAGATCAATGAATATTTTCGATAATATCTGACATACAATTTGTTTTATTAAGATTTATAAATAGAAAGTATTCAAGGATACACCATAAACTAGAGATCAATGAATATTTTCAATAATATCTCGCATTTAATTTGTTCCATTTAGATTTATAAATAGGAAGTATTCAAGGATACACCATATACTAGAGATCAATGAATATTTTCGATAATATTCATTTATTTCATTTAGATTTATAAATAGGAAGTATTCAAGGATACACCATATACTAGAGATCAATGAATATTTGCGATAATATCTCACATACAATTTGTTTAATTAAGATTTATAAATAGAAAGTATTCAAGGATACACCATAAACTAGAGATCAATGAATATTTTCAATAATATCTCGCATTTAATTTGTTCCATTTAGATTTATAAATAGGAAGTTCTCAAGGATACACCATATACTAGAGATCAATGAATATTTTCGATAATAACTCACATACAATTTGTTTTAATAAGATTTATAAATAAGAAGTATTCAAGGATACACCATATACTAGAGATCAATGAGTATTTTCGATAATACCTCACATACAATTTGTTTTATTAAGATTTATAAATAGGAAGTCTTCAAGGATACACCATATACTAGAGAACAATGAATATTTTCGATAATAACTCACATACAATGTGTTCCATTTAGATTTATAAATAGGAGGTATTCAAGGATACTCCAAATACTAGAGAACAATTAATATTTTCGATAATATCTCACATACAATTTGTTCCATTTAGATTTATAAATAGGAAGTAGTCAAGGATACACCAAATACTAGAGATCAATGAATAATTTCGATAATATCTCACATACAATTTGTTCCATTTAGATTTATAAATAGGAAGTATTCAAGGATACACCATATACTAGAGATCAATGAATATTTTCGATAATATCTCACATACAATTTGTTTTATTAAGATTTATAAATAGAAAGTATTCAAGGATACACCATAAACTAGAGATCAATGAATATTCTCAATAATATCTCGCATTTAATTTGTTCCATTTAGATTTATAAATAGGAAGTACTCAAGGATACACCATATACTAGAGATCAATGAATATTTTCGATAATAACTCACATACAGTTTGTTACATTTAGATTTATAAATAGGAAGTATTCAAGGATACACCATATACTAGAGATCAATGAATATTTTCGATAATAACTCACATACAGTTTGTTACATTTAGATTTATAAATAGGAAGTATTCAAGGATACACCATATACTAGAGATCAATGAATATTTTCAATAATATCTCACATACAATTTGTTTTATTAAGATTTATAAATAGAAGGTATTCAAGGATACACCATATACTAGAGATCAATGAATATTTTCGATAATAACTCACATACAGTTTGTTACATTTAGATTTATAAATAGGAAGTATTCAAGGATACACCATATACTAGAGATCAATGAATATTTTCAATAATATCTCACATACAATTTGTTTTATTAAGATTTATAAATAGAAAGTATTCAAGGATACACCATAAACTAGAGATCAATGAATATTTTCAATAATATCTCGCATTTAGTTTGTTCCATTTAGATTTATAAATAGGAAGTATTCAAGGATACACCATATACTAGAGATCAATGAATATTTTCGATAATAACTCACATACAATTTGTTTTATTAAGATTTATAAATAGGAAGTATTCAAGGATGCACCATATACTAGAGACCAATGAATATTTTCGATAATAACTCACATACAATTTGTTCCATTTAGATTTATAAATAGGAAGTATTCAAGGATACACCATATACTAGAGATCAATGAATATTTTCGATAATAACTCACATACAATTTGTTTTAATAAGATTTATAAATAGGAAGTATTCAAGGATACACCATATACTAGAGATCAGTGAATATTTTCGATAATAACTCACATACAATTTGTTTTATTAAGATTTATAAATAGGAAGTATTCAAGGATACTCCATATACTAGAGATCAATGAATATTTTCGATAATAACTCACATACAATTTGTTCCATTTAGATTTATAAATAGGAAGTATTCAAGGATACACCATATACTAGAGATCAATGAATATTTTCGATAATATCTCACATACAATTTGTTTAATTAAGATTTATAAATAGAAAGTATTCAAGGATACACCATAAACTAGAGATCAATGAATATTTTCAATAATATCTCGCATTTAATTTGTTCCATTTAGATTTATAAATAGGAAGTACTCAAGTACTAGAGATCAATGAATATTTTCGATAATAACTCACATACAATTTGTTTTAATAAGATTTATAAATAAGAAGTATTCAAGGATACACCATATACTAGAGATCAATGAGTATTTTCGATAATACCTCACATACAATTTGTTTTATTAAGATTTATAAATAGGAAGTATTCAAGGATACACCATATACTAGAGATCAATGAATATTTTTGATAATAACTCACATACAATTTGTTCCATTTAGATTTATAAATAGGAGGTATTCAAGGATACTCCAAATACTAGGGAACAATGAATATTTTCGATAATATCTTACATACAATTTGTTCCATTTAGTTTTATAAATAGGAAGTATTCAAGCATACACCATATACTAGAGATCAATGAATATTTTCGATAATAACTCACATACAATTTGTTTTATTAAGATTTATAAATAGGAAGTATTCAAGGATACACCATATACTAGAGATCAATGAATATTTTCGATAATAACTCACATACAATTTGTTTTATTAAGATTTATAAATAGGAAGTATTCAAGGATACACCATATACTAGAGATCAATGAATATTTTCGATAATATCTTACATACAATTTGTTCCATTTAGTTTTATAAATAGGAAGTATTCAAGGATACACCATAAACTAGAGATCAATGAATATTTTCAATAATATCTCACATACAATTTGTTTTATTAAGATTTATAAACAGAAAGTATTCAAGGATACACCATAAACTAGAGATCATGGAATATTTTCAATAATATCTCACATACAATTTGTTTTATTAAGATTTATAAATAGAAAGTATTCAAGGATACACCATAAACTAGAGATCAATGAATATTCTCAATAATATCTCGCATTTAGTTTGTTCCATTTAGATTTATAAGTAGGAAGTATTCAAGGATACACCATATACTAGAGATCAATGAATATTTTCGATAATAACTCACATACAATTTGTTTTATTAAGATTTATAAATAGGAAGTATTCAAGGATGCACCATATACTAGAGACCAATGAATATTTTCGATAATAACTCACATACAATTTGTTCCATTTAGATTTATAAATAGGAAGTATTCAAGGATACACCATATACTAGAGATCAATGAATATTTTCGATAATAACTCACATACAATTTGTTTTAATAAGATTTATAAATAGGAAGTATTCAAGGATACACCATATACTAGAGATCAGTGAATATTTTCGATAATAACTCACATACAATTTGTTTTATTAAGATTTATAAATAGGAAGTATTCAAGGATACTCCATATACTAGAGATCAATGAATATTTTCGATAATAACTCACATACAATTTGTTCCATTTAGATTTATAAATAGGAAGTATTCAAGGATACACCATATACTAGAGATCAATGAATATTTTCGATAATATCTCACATACAATTTGTTTAATTAAGATTTATAAATAGAAAGTATTCAAGGATACACCATAAACTAGAGATCAATGAATATTTTCAATAATATCTCGCATTTAATTTGTTCCATTTAGATTTATAAATAGGAAGTACTCAAGTACTAGAGATCAATGAATATTTTCGATAATAACTCACATACAATTTGTTTTAATAAGATTTATAAATAAGAAGTATTCAAGGATACACCATATACTAGAGATCAATAAATATTTTCGATAATACCTCACATACAATTTGTTTTATTAAGATTTATAAATAGGAAGTATTCAAGGATACACCATATACTAGAGATCAATGAATATTTTTGATAATAACTCACATACAATTTGTTCCATTTAGATTTATAAATAGGAGGTATTCAAGGATACTCCAAATACTAGGGAACAATGAATATTTTCGATAATATCTTACATACAATTTGTTCCATTTAGTTTTATAAATAGGAAGTATTCAAGCATACACCATATACTAGAGATCAATGAATATTTTCGATAATAACTCACATACAATTTGTTTTATTAAGATTTATAAATAGGAAGTATTCAAGGATACACCATATGGTAGAGATCAATGAATATTTTCGATAATAACTCACATACAATTTGTTTTATTAAGATTTATAAATAGGAAGTATTCAAGGATACACCATATACTAGAGATCAATGAATATTTTCGATAATATCTTACATACAATTTGTTCCATTTAGTTTTATAAATAGGAAGTATTCAAGGATACACCATAAACTAGAGATCAATGAATATTTTCAATAATATCTCACATACAATTTGTTTTATTAAGATTTATAAATAGAAAGTATTCAAGGATACACCATAAACTAGAGATCATGGAATATTTTCAATAATATCTCGCATTTAGTTTGTTCCATTTAGATTTATAAATAGGAAGAATTCAAGGATACACCATATACTAGAGATCAATGAATATTTTCGATAATAACTCACATACAATTTGTTTTATTAAGATTTATAAATAGGAAGTATTCAAGGATACACCATATACTAGAGATCAATGAATATTTTCGATAATAACTCACATACAATTTGTTCCATTTAGTTTTATAAATAGGAAGTATTCAAGGATACACCATATACTAGAGATCAATGAATATTTTCGATAATATCTTACATACAATTTGTTCCATTTAGTTTTATAAATAGGAAGTATTCAAGGATACACCATATACTAGAGATCAATGAATATTTTCAATAATATCTCACATACAATTTGTTTTATTAAGATTTATAAATAGAAAGTATTCAAGGATACACCATACACTAGAGATCAATGAATATTTGCAATAATATCTCGCATTTAGTTTGTTTCATTTAGATTTATAAATAGGAAGTATTCAAGGATACACCATATACTAGAGATCAATGAATATTTTCGATAATAACTCACATACAATTTGTTTTATTAAGATTTATAAATAGGAAGTATTCAAGGATACACCAAATACTAGAGATCAATGAATAATTTCGATAATATCTCACATACAATTTGTTCCATTTAGATTTATAAATAGGAAGTATTCAAGGATACACCATATACTAGAGATCAATGAATATTTTCGATAATATCTCACATACAATTTGTTTTATTAAGATTTATAAATAGAAAGTATTCAAGGATACACCATAAACTAGAGATCAATGAATATTCTCAATAATATCTCGCATTTAATTTGTTCCATTTAGATTTATAAATAGGAAGTACTCAAGGATACACCATATACTAGAGATCAATGAATATTTTCGATAATACCTCACATACAATTTGTTTTATTAAGATTTATAAATAGGAAGTATTCAAGGATACACCATATACTAGAGATCAATGAATATTTTCGATAATAACTCACATACAGTTTGTTACATTTAGATTTATAAATAGGAAGTATTCAAGAATACACCATATACTAGAGATCAATGAATATTTTCAATAATATCTCACATACAATTTGTTTTATTAAGATTTATAAATAGAAAGTATTCAAGGATACACCATAAACTAGAGATCAATGAATATTTTCAATAATATCTCGCATTTAGTTTGTTCCATTTAGATTTATAAATAGGAAGTATTCAAGGATACACCATATACTAGAGATCAATGAATATTTTCGATAATAACTCACATACAATTTGTTTTATTAAGATTTATAAATAGGAAGTATTCAAGGATGCACCATATACTAGAGACCAATGAATATTTTCGATAATAACTCACATACAATTTGTTCCATTTAGATTTATAAATAGGAAGTATTCAAGGATACACCATATACTAGAGATCAATGAATATTTTCGATAATAACTCACATACAATTTGTTTTAATAAGATTTATAAATAGGAAGTATTCAAGGATACACCATATACTAGAGATCAGTGAATATTTTCGATAATAACTCACATATAATTTGTTTTATTAAGATTTATAAATAGGAAGTATTCAAGGATACTCCATATACTAGAGATCAATGAATATTTTCGATAATAACTCACATACAATTTGTTCCATTTAGATTTATAAATAGGAAGTATTCAAGGATACACCATATACTAGAGATCAATGAATATTTTCGATAATATCTCACATACAATTTGTTTAATTAAGATTTATAAATAGAAAGTATTCAAGGATACACCATAAACTAGAGATCAATGAATATTTTCAATAATATCTCGCATTTAATTTGTTCCATTTAGATTTATAAATAGGAAGTACTCAAGTACTAGAGATCAATGAATATTTTCGATAATAACTCACATACAATTTGTTTTAATAAGATTTATAAATAAGAAGTATTCAAGGATACACCATATACTAGAGATCAATGAGTATTTTCGATAATACCTCACATACAATTTGTTTTATTAAGATTTATAAATAGGAAGTATTCAAGGATACACCATATACTAGAGATCAATGAATATTTTTGATAATAACTCACATACAATTTGTTCCATTTAGATTTATAAATAGGAGGTATTCAAGGATACTCCAAATACTAGAGAACAATGAATATTTTCGATAATATCTTACATACAATTTGTTCCATTTAGTTTTATAAATAGGAAGTATTCAAGGATACACCATATACTAGAGATCAATGAATATTTTCGATAATAACTCACATACAATTTGTTTTATTAAGATTTATAAATAGGAAGTATTCAAGGATACACCATATACTAGAGATCAATGAATATTTTCGATAATAACTCACATACAATTTGTTTTATTAAGATTTATAAATAGGAAGTATTCAAGGATACACCATATACTAGAGATCAATGAATATTTTCGATAATATCTTACATACAATTTGTTCCATTTAGTTTTATAAATAGGAAGTATTCAAGGATACACCATAAACTAGAGATCAATGAATATTTTCAATAATATCTCACATACAATTTGTTTTATTAAGATTTATAAATAGAAAGTATTCAAGGATACACCATAAACTAGAGATCATGGAATATTTTCAATAATATCTCGCATTTAGTTTGTTCCATTTAGATTTATAAATAGGAAGAATTCAAGGATACACCATATACTAGAGATCAATGAATATTTTCGATAATAACTCAGATACAATTTGTTTTATTAAGATTTATAAATAGGAAGTATTCAAGGATACACCATATACTAGAGATCAATGAATATTTTCGATAATAACTCACATACAATTTGTTCCATTTAGATTAATAAATAGGAAGTATTCAAGGATACACCATATACTAGAGATCAATGAATATTTTCGATAATATCTTACATACAATTTGTTCCATTTAGTTTTATAAATAGGAAGTATTCAAGGATACACCATATACTAGAGATCAATGAATATTTTCAATAATATCTCACATACAATTTGTTTTATTAAGATTTATAAATAGAAAGTATTCAAGGATACACCATACACTAGAGATCAATGAATATTTGCAATAATATCTCGCATTTAGTTTGTTTCATTTAGATTTATAAATAGGAAGTATTCAAGGATACACCATATACTAGAGATCAATGAATATTTTCGATAATAACTCACATACAATTTGTTTTATTAAGATTTATAAATAGGAAGTATTCAAGGATACACCATATACTAGATATCAATGAATATTTTCGATAATAACTCACATACAATTTGTTCCATTTAGGTTTATAAATAGGAAGTATTCAAGGATACACCATATGCTAGAGATCAATGAATATTTTCGATAATAACTCACATACAATTTGTTTTAATAAGATTTATAAATAGAAAGTATTCAAGGATACACCATATACTAGAGATCAATGAATATTTTCGATAATAACTCACATACAATTTGTTCCATTTGGATTTATAAATAGGAAGTATTCAAGGATACACCATATACTAGAGATCAATGAATATTTTCGATAATAACTCACATACAATTTGTTTTAATAAGATTTATAAATAGGATGTATTCAAGATACACCATAAACCAGAGATCAATGAATATTTTCGATAATAACTCACATACAATCTGTTTTATTAAGATTTATAAATAGGAAGTATTCAAGGATACACCATAAACTAGAGATCAATGAATATTTTCGATAATATCTCACATACAATTTGTTCCATTTAGATTTATAAATAGGAAGTATTCAAGGATACACCATATACTAGAGATCAATGAATATTTTCGATAATATCTCACATACAATTTGTTCCATTTAGATTTATAAATAGGAGGTATTCAAGGATACACCAAATACTAGAGAACAATTAATACTTTCGATAATATCTCACATACAATTTGTTCCATTTAAATTTTTAAATAGGAAGTATTCAAGGATACACCAAATACTAGAGTTCAATGAATATTTTCGATAATATCTCACATACAATTTGTTCCATTTAGATTTATAAATAGGAAGTATTCAAGGATACACCATAAACTAGAGATCAATGAATATTTTCAATAATATCTCGCATTTAATTTGTTCCATTTAGATTTATAAATAGGAAGTATTCAAGGATACACCATATACTAGAGATTAATGAATATTTTCGATAATATCTTACATTCAATTTGTTCCATTTAGATTTATAAATAGGAAGTATTCAAGGATACACCATATACTAGAGATCAATGAATATTTTCGATAATAGCTCACATACAATTTGTTTTAATAAGATTTATAAATAGGAAGTATTCAAAGATACACCATATACTAGAGATTAATGAATATTTTCGATAATATCTCCGATACAATTTATTTCATTTATATTTATAACTAGGAAGTATTGAAGGATACACCATATACTAGAGATCAATGAATATTTTCGATAATATCTCACATACAATTTGTTTCATTTAGATTTATAAATAGGAAGTATTCAAGGATACACCATATACTAGAGATCAATGAATAGTTTCGATAATAGCTCACATACAATTTGTTTTATTAAGATTTATAAATAGGAAGTATTCAAGGATACACCATATACTAGAGATCAATGAATATTTTCGATAATATCTCAGATATAATTTGTGTCATATGTATTTATAAATAGGAAGTATTGAAGGATACACCATATACTAGAGATCACTGAATATTTTCGATAATATCTCACATACAATTTGTTCCATTTAGATTTATAAATAGGAAGTATTCAAGGATGCACCATATACTAGAGATCAATGAATATTTTCGATAATAACTCACATACAATTTGTTTTATTAAGATTTATAAATAGGAAGTATTCAAGAATACACCATAAACTAGAGATCAATGAATATTTTCGATAATGTCTTACATAAATAGGAAGTAATTAAGTATACAACATATACTAAAGATCAATGAATATTTTCGATAATATCTTACATTCAATTTGTTCCATTAAGATTTATAAATAGGAAGTACTCAAGGATACACCATATACTAGAGATCAATGAATATTTTTAATAATATCTCACATACAATTTGTTTTATTAAGATTTATAAATAGAAAGTAATCAAGGATACACCATAAACTGAAAGATCATGGAATATTTTCAATAATATCTCGCATTTAGTTTGTTCCATTTAGATTTATAAATAGGAAGAATTCAAGGATACACCATATACTAGAGATCAATGAATATTTTCGATAATAACTCACATACAATTTGTTTTATTAAGATTTATAAATAGGAAGTATTCAAGGATACACCATATACTAGAGATCAATGAATATTTTCGATAATAACTCACATACAATTTGTTCCATTTAGATTAATAAATAGGAAGTATTCAAGGATACACCATATACTAGAGATCAATGAATATTTTCGATAATATCTTACATACAATTTGTTCCATTTAGTTTTATAAATAGGAAGTATTCAAGGATACACCATATACTAGAGATCAATGAATATTTTCAATAATATCTCACATACAATTTGTTTTATTAAGATTTATAAATAGAAAGTATTCAAGGATACACCATACACTAGAGATCAATGAATATTTGCAATAATAACTCGCATTTAGTTTGTTTCATTTAGATTTATAAATAGGAAGTATTCAAGGATACACCATATACTAGAGATCAATGAATATTTTCGATAATAACTCACATACAATTTGTTTTATTAAGATTTATAAATAGGAAGTATTCAAGGATACACCATATACTAGAGATCAATGAATATTTTCGATAATAACTCACATACATTTTGTTCCATTTAGGTTTATAAATAGGAAGTATTCAAGGATACACCATATGCTAGAGATCAATGAATATTTTCGATAATAACTCACATACAATTTGTTTTAATAAGATTTATAAATAGCAAGTATTCAAGGATACACCATATACTAGAGATCAATGAATATTTTCGATAATAACTCACATACAATTTGTTTTAATAAGCTTTATAAATAGGATGTATTCAAGATACACCATAAACCAGAGATCAATGAATATTTTCGATAATAACTCACATACAATCTGTTTTATTAAGATTTATAAATAGGAAGTATTCAAGGATACACCATAAACTAGAGATCAATGAATATTTTCGATAATATCTCACATACAATTTGTTCCATTTAGATTTATAAATTGGAAGTATTCAAGGATACACCATATACTAGAGATCAATGAATATTTTCGATAATATCTCACATACAATTTGTTCCATTTAGATTTATAAATAGGAGGTATTCAAGGATACACCAAATACTAGAGAACAATTAATACTTTCGATAATATCTCACATACAATTTGTTCCATTTAAATTTTTAAATAGGAAGTATTCAAGGATACACCAAATACTAGAGATCAATGAATATTTTCGATAATATCTCACATACAATTTGTTTTATTAAGATTTATAAATAGGAAGTATTCAAGGATACACCATAAACTAGAGATCAATGAATATTTTCAATAATATCTCGCATTTAGTTTGTTCCATTTAGATTTATAAATAGGAAGTATTCAAGGATACACCATATACTAGAGATTAATGAATATATTCGATAATAACTCACATACAATTTGTTTTAATAAGATTTATAAATAGGATGTATTCAAGGATACACCATAAACTAGAGATCAATGAATATTTTCGATAATAACTCACATACAATTTGTTTTATTAAGATTTATAAATAGGAGGTATTCAAGGATACACCAAATACTAGAGAACAATTAATATTTTCGATAATATCTCACATACAATTTGTTTCATTTAGATTTATAAATAGGAAGTATTCAAGGATACACCATATACTAGAGATCAATGAATATTTTCGATAATAGCTCACATACAATTTGTTTTATTAAGATTTATAAATAGGAAGTATTCAAGGATACACCATATACTAGAGATCAATGAATATTTTCGATAATATCTCAGATACAATTTGTGTCATATGTATTTATAAATAGGAAGTATTGAAGGATACACCATATACTAGAGATCACTGAATATTTTCGATAATATCTCACATACAATTTGTTCCATTTAGATTTATAAATAGGAAGTATTCAAGGATGCACCATATACTAGAGATCAATGAATATTTTCGATAATGTCTTACATAAATAGGAAGTAATTAAGTATACACCATATTCTAAAGATCAATGAATATTTTCGATAATATCTTACATTCAATTTGTTCCATTAAGATTTATAAATAGGAAGTACTCAAGGATACACCATATACTAGAGATCAATGAATATTTTCAATAATATCTCACACACAATTTGTTTTATTAAGATTTATAAATAGAAAGTATTCAAGGATACACCATAAACTAGAGATCATGGAATATTTTCAATAATATCTCGCATTTAGTTTGTTCCATTTAGATTTATAAATAGGAAGAATTCAAGGATACACCATATACTAGAGATCAATGAATATTTTCGATAATAACTCACATACAATTTGTTTTATTAAGATTTATAAATAGGAAGTATTCAAGGATACACCATATACTAGAGATCAATGAATATTTTCGATAATAACTCACATACAATTTGTTCCATTTAGATTAATAAATAGGAAGTATTCAAGGATACACCATATACTAGAGATCAATGAATATTTTCGATAATATCTTACATACAATTTGTTCCATTTAGTTTTATAAATAGGAAGTATTCAAGGATACACCATATACTAGAGATCAATGAATATTTTCAATAATATCTCACATACAATTTGTTTTATTAAGATTTATAAATAGAAAGTATTCAAGGATGCACCATACACTAGAGATCAATGAATATTTGCAATAATATCTCGCATTTAGTTTGTTTCATTTAGATTTATAAATAGGAAGTATTCAAGGATACACCATATACTAGAGATCAATGAATATTTTCGATAATAACTCACATACAATTTGTTTTATTAAGATTTATAAATAGGAAGTATTCAAGGATACACCATATACTAGAGATCAATGAATATTTTCGATAATAACTCACATACAATTTGTTCCATTTAGGTTTATAAATAGGAAGTATTCAAGGATACACCATATGCTAGAGATCAATGAATATTTTCGATAATAACTCACATACAATTTGTTTTAATAAGATTTATAAATAGGAAGTATTCAAGGATACACCATATACTAGAGATCAATGAATATTTTCGATAATAACTCACATACAATTTGTTTTAATAAGATTTATAAATAGGATGTATTCAAGATACACCATAAACCAGAGATCAATGAATATTTTCGATAATAACTCACATACAATCTGTTTTATTAAGATTTATAAATAGGAAGTATTCAAGGATACACCATAAACTAGAGATCAATGAATATTTTCGATAATATCTCACATACAATTTGTTCCATTTAGATTTATAAATAGGAAGTATTCAAGGATACACCATATACTAGAGATCAATGAATATTTTCGATAATATCTCACATACAATTTGTTCCATTTAGATTTATAAATAGGAGGTATTCAAGGATACACCAAATACTAGAGAACAATTAATACTTTCGATAATATCTCACATACAATTTGTTCCATTTAAATTTTTAAATAGGAAGTATTCAAGGATACACCAAATACTAGAGATCAATGAATATTTTCGATAATATCTCACATACAATTTGTTCCATTTAGATTTATAAATAGGAAGTATTCAAGGATACACCATAAACTAGAGATCAATGAATATTTTCAATAATATCTCGCATTTAATTTGTTCCATTTAGATTTATAAATAGGAAGTATTTAAGGATACACCATATACTAGAGATTAATGGATATTTTCGATAATATCTTACATTCAATTTGTTCCATTTAGATTTATAAATAGGAAGTATTCAAGGATACACCATATACTAGAGATCAATGAATATTTTCGATAATAACTCACATACAATTTGTTTTATTAAGATTTATAAATAGGAAGTATTCAAGGATACACCATATACTAGAGATCAATGAATATATTCGATAATATCTCCGATACAATTTATTTCATTTATATTTATAAATAGGAAGTATTGAAGGATACACCATATACTAGAGATCAATGAATATTTTCGATAATACCTCACATACAATTTGTTTTATTAAGATTTATAAATAGGAAGTATTCAAGGATACACCATATACTAGAGATCAATGAATATTTTCGATAATATCTCCGATACAATTTATTTCATTTATATTTATAAATAGGAAGTATTCAAGGATACACCATATACTAGAGATCAATGAATATTTTCAATAATATCTCACATACAATTTGTTTTATTAAGATTTATAAATAGGAAGTATTCAAGGATACACCATAAACTAGAGATCAATGAATATTTTCAATAATATCTCGCATTTAATTTGTTCCATTTAGATTTATAAATAGGAAGTATTCAAGGATACACCATATACTAGAGATTAATGAATATATTCGATAATAACTCACATACAATTTGTTTTAATAAGATTTATAAATAGGATGTATTCAAGGATACACCATAAACTAGAGATCAATGAATATTTTCGATAATAACTCACATACAATTTGTTTTATTAAGATTTATAAATAGGAGGTATTCAAGGATACACCAAATACTAGAGAACAATTAATATTTTCGATAATATCTCACATACAATTTGTTTCATTTAGATTTATAAATAGGAAGTATTCAAGGATACACCATATACTAGAGATCAATGAATATTTTCGATAATAGCTCACATACAATTTGTTTTATTAAGATTTATAAATAGGAAGTATTCAAGGATACACCATATACTAGAGATCAATGAATATTTTCGATAATATCTCAGATACAATTTGTGTCATATGTATTTATAAATAGGAAGTATTGAAGGATACACCATATACTAGAGATCACTAAATATTTTCGATAATATCTCACATACAATTTGTTCCATTTAGATTTATAAATAGGAAGTATTCAAGGATGCACCATATACTAGAGATCAATGAATATTTTCGATAATGTCTTACATAAATAGGAAGTAATTAAGTATACACCATATACTAAAGATCAATGAATATTTTCGATAATATCTTACATTCAATTTGTTCCATTAAGATTTATAAATAGGAAGTACTCAAGGATACACCATATACTAGAGATCAATGAATATTTTCAATAATATCTCACACACAATTTGTTTTATTAAGATTTATAAATAGAAAGTATTCAAGGATACACCATAAACTAGAGATCATGGTATATTTTCAATAATATCTCGCATTTAGTTTGTTCCATTTAGATTTATAAATAGGAAGAATTCAAGGATACACCATATACTAGAGATCAATGAATATTTTCGATAATAACTCACATACAATTTGTTTTATTAAGATTTATAAATAGGAAGTATTCAAGGATACACCATATACTAGAGATCAATGAATATTTTCGATAATAACTCACATACAATTTGTTCCATTTAGATTAATAAATAGGAAGTATTCAAGGATACACCATATACTAGAGATCAATGAATATTTTCGATAATATCTTACATACAATTTGTTCCATTTAGTTTTATAAATAGGAAGTATTCAAGGATACACCATATACTAGAGATCAATGAATATTTTCAATAATATCTCACATACAATTTGTTTTATTAAGATTTATAAATAGAAAGTATTCAAGGATGCACCATACACTAGAGATCAATGAATATTTGCAATAATATCTCGCATTTAGTTTGTTTCATTTAGATTTATAAATAGGAAGTATTCAAGGATACACCATATACTAGAGATCAATGAATATTTTCGATAATAACTCACATACAATTTATTTTATTAAGATTTATAAATAGGAAGTATTCAAGGATACACCATATACTAGAGATCAATGAATATTTTCGATAATAACTCACATACAATTTGTTCCATTTAGGTTTATAAATATGAAGTATTCAAGGATACACCATATGCTAGAGATCAATGAATATTTTCGATAATAACTCACATACAATTTGTTTTAATAAGATTTATAAATAGGAAGTATTCAAGGATACACCATATACTAGAGATCAATGAATATTTTCGATAATAACTCACATACAATTTGTTCCATTTAGATTTATAAATAGGAAATATTCAAGGATACACCATATACTAGAGATCAATGAATATTTTCGATAATAACTCACATACAATTTGTTTTAATAAGATTTATAAATAGGATGTATTCAAGATACACCATAAACCAGAGATCAATGAATATTTTCGATAATAACTCAGATACAATCTGTTTTATTAAGATTTATAAATAGGAAGTATTCAAGGATACACCATAAACTAGAGATCAATGAATATTTTCGATAATATCTCACATACAATTTGTTCCATTTATATTTATAAATTGGAAGTATTCAAGGATACACCATATACTAGAGATCAATGAATATTTTCGATAATATCTCACATACAATTTGTTCCATTTAGATTTATAAATAGGAGGTATTCAAGGATACACCAAATACTAGAGAACAATTAATACTTTCGATAATATCTCACATACAATTTGTTCCATTTAAATTTTTAAATAGGAAGTATTCAAGGATACACCAAATACTAGAGATCAATGAATATTTTCGATAATATCTCACATACAATTTGTTCCATTTAGATTTATAAATAGGAAGTATTCAAGGATACACCATAAACTAGAGATCAATGAATATTTTCAATAATATCTCGCATTTATTTTGTTCCATTTAGATTTATAAATAGGAAGTATTCAAGGATACACCATATACTAGAGATTAATGGATATTTTCGATAATATCTTACATTCAATTTGTTCCATTTAGATTTATAAATAGGAAGTATTCAAGGATACACCATATACTAGAGATCAATGAATATTTTCGATAATAACTCACATACAATTTGTTTTATTAAGATTTATAAATAGGAAGTATTCAAGGATACACCATATACTTGAGATCAATGAATATATTCGATAATATCTCCGATACAATTTATTTCATTTATATTTATAAATAGGAAGTATTGAAGGATACACCATATACTAGAGATCAATGAATATTTTCGATAATATCTCACATACAATTTGTTTTATTAAGATTTATAAATAGTAAGTATTCAAGGATACACCATATACTAGAGATCAATGAATATTTTCGATAATATCTCCGATACAATTTATTTCATTTATATTTATAAATAGGAAGTATTCAAGGATACACCATATACTAGAGATCAATGAATATTTTCAATAATATCTCACATACAATTTGTTTTATTAAGATTTATAAATAGGAAGTATTCAAGGATACACCATAAACTAGAGATCAATGAATATTTTCAATAATATCTCGCATTTAGTTTGTTCCATTTAGATTTATAAATAGGAAGTATTCAAGGATACACCATATACTAGAGATTAATGAATATATTCGATAATAACTCACATACAATTTGTTTTAATAAGATTTATAAATAGGATGTATTCAAGGATACAACATAAACTAGAGATCAATGAATATTTTCGATAATAACTCACATACAATTTGTTTTATTAAGATTTATAAATAGGAGATATTCAAGGATACACCAAATACTAGAGAACAATTAATATTTTCGATAATATCTCACATACAATTTGTTCCATTTAGATTTATAAATAGGAAGTATTCAAGGATACACCAAATACTAGAGATCAATGAATATTTTCGATAATATCTCACATACAATTTGTTCCATTTAGATTTACAAATAGGAAGTATTCAAGGATACACCATATACTAGAGATCAATGAATATTTTCGATAATATCTCACATACAATTTGATTTATTAAGATTTATAAATAGGAAGTATTCAAGGATACACCATATACTAGAGATCAATGAATATTTTCGATAATATCTCAGATACAATTTGTTTCATTTATATTTATAAATAGGAAGTATTGAAGGATACACCATACTCTAGAGATCAATGAATATTTTCGATAATATCTCACATACAATTTGTTTCATATAGATTTACAAATAGGAAGTATTCAAGGATACACCATATACTAGAGGTCAATGAATATTTTCGATAATAACTCACATACAATTTGTTTTATTAAGATTTATAAATAGGAAGTATTCAAGGATACACCATATACTAGAGATCAATGAATATTTTCGATAATATCTCACATACAATTTGTTTCCTTTAGATTTATAAATTTGAAGTAATCAAGGATATACCATATACTAGAGATCAAAGAATATTTTCGATGATAAATCACATACAATTTGTTTCATTTAGATTTATAAATAGGAAGTAATCAAGGATACATCATATACTAGAGGACAATGAATATTTTCGATGATAAATCACATACAATTTGTTTCATTTAGATTTATAAATAGGAAGTAATCAAGGATACATCATATACTAGAGGTCAATGAATATTTTCGATGATAAATCACATACAATTTGTTTCATTTAGATTTATAAATAAGAAGTAATCAAGGATACACCATAAACTATAGATCAATGAATATTTTCGATGATAAATCACATACAATTTGTTTCATTTAAATTTATAAATAGGAAGTAATCAAGGATACATCATATACTAGAGGTCAATGAATATTTTCGATGATAAATCACATACAATTTGTTTCATTTAGATTTATAAATAGGAAGTATTCGAGGATAAACCATATACTAGAGGCCAGTGAATATTTTCGATGATAAATCACATACAATTTTTTTCATTTAGATTTATAAATAGGAAGTAATCAAGGATACACCATATACTAGAGATCAATGAATATTTTCGATGATAAATCACATACAATTTGTTTCATTAAATTTATAAATAGGAAGTAATCAAGGATACACCATATACTATAGATCAATGAATATTTTCGATGATAAATCACATACAATTTGTTTCACTTAGATTTATAAATAAGAAGTAATCAAGGATACACCATATACTATAGATCAATGAATATTTTCGATGATAAATCACATACAATTTGTTTCATTTAGATTTATAAATAGGAAGTAATCAAGAATACATCATATACTAGAGGTCAATGAATATTTTCGATGATAAATCACATACAATTTGTTTCATTTAGATTTATAAATAGGAAGTATTCCAGGATAAACCATATACTAGAGGCCAGTGAATATTTTCGATGATAAATCACATACAATTTGTTTCATTTAGATTTATAAATAGGAAGTAATCAAGGATACACCATATACCAGAGATCAATGAATATTTTCGATGATAAATCGCATACAATTTGTTTCATTTAGATTTATAAATAGGAAGTAATCAAGGATACACCATAAACTAGAGATCAATGAATATTTTCAATAATATCTCGCATTTAATTTGTTCCATTTAGATTTATAAATAGGAAGTATTCAAGGATACACCATAAACTAGAGATCAATCAATATTTTCAATAATATCTCGCATTTAATTTGTTCCATTTAGATTTATAAATAGGAAGTATTCAAGGATACACCATATACTAGATATCAATGAATATTTTCGATAATATCTTACATTCAATTTGTTCCATTTAGATTTATAAATAGGAAGTATTCAAGGATACACCATATACTAGAGATCAATGAATATTTTCGATAATAACTCACATACAATTTGTTTTATTAAGATTTATAAATAGGAAGTATTCAAGGATACACCATATACTAGAGATCAATGAATATTTTCGATAATATCTCACATACAATTTGTTTCCTTTAGATTTATAAATAGGAAGTAACCAAGGATATACCATATACTAGAGATCAAAGAATATTTTCGATGATAAATCACATACAATTTGTTTCATTTAGATTTATAAATAGGAAGTAATCAAGGATACTAGAGGTTAATGAATATTTTCGATGATAAATCACATACAATTTGTTTCATTTAGATTTATAAATAGGAAGTAATCAAGGATACACCATATACTATAGATCAATGAATATTTTCGATGATAAATCACATACAATTTGTTTCATTTAGATTTATAAATAGGAAGTAATCAAGGATACATCATATACTAGAGGTCAATGAATATTTTCGACGATAAATCACATACAATTTGTTTCATTTAGATTTATAAATAGGAAGTAATCAAGGATACACCATATACTATAGATCAATGAATATTTTCGATGATAAATCACATACAATTTGTTTCATTTATATTTATAAATAGGAAGTATTGAAGGATACACCATACTCTAGAGATCAATGAATATTTTCGATAATATCTCACATACAATTTGTTTCATTTAGATTTACAAATAGGAAGTATTCAAGGATACACCATATACTAGAGATCAATGAATATTTTCGATAATAACTCACATACAATTTGTTTTATTAAGATTTATAAATAGGAAGTATTCAAGGATACACCATATACTAGAGATCAATGAATATTTTCGATAATATCTCACATACAATTTGTTTCCTTTAGATTTATAAATAGGAAGTAATCAAGGATATACTATATACTAGAGATCAAAGAATATTTTCGATGATAAATCACATACAATTTGTTTCATTTAGATTTATAAATAGGAAGTAATCAAGGATACATCATATACTAGAGGTTAATGAATATTTTCGATGATAAATCACATACAATTTGTTTTATTTAGATTTATAAATAGGAAGCAATCAAGGATACACCATATACTATAGATCAATGAATATTTTCGATGATAAATCACATACAATTTGTTTCATTTAGATTTATAAATAGGAAGTAATCAAGGATACATCATATACTAGAGGTCAATGAATATTTTCGATGATAAATCACATACAATTTGTTTCATTTAGATTTATAAATAGGAAGTATTCGAGGATAAACCATATACTAGAGGCCAGTGAATATTTTCGATGATAAATCACATACAATTTGTTTCATTTAGATTTATAAATAGGAAGTAATCAAGGATACACCATATACTAGCGATCAATGAATATTTTCGATGATAAATCACATACAATTTGTTTCATTTAGATTTATAAATAGGAAGTAATCAAGGATACACCAAATACTAGAGATCAATGAATATTTTCGATAATATCTCACATACAATTTGTTCCATTTAGATTTATAAATAGGAAGTATTCAAGGATACACCATATACTAGAGATCAATGAATATTTTCGATGATAAATCACACACAATTTGTTTCATTTAGATTTATAAATAGGAAGTAATCAAGGATACATCATATACTAGAGGTCAATGAATATTTTCGATGATAAATCACATACAATTTGTTTCATTTAGTTTTATAAATAGGAAGTATTCCAGGATAAACCATATACTAGAGGCCAGTGAATATTTTCGATGATAAATCACATACAATTTGTTTCATTTAGATTTATAAATAGGAAGTAATCAAGGATACACCATATACTAGAGATCAATGAATATTTTCGATGATAAATCGCATACAATTTGTTTCATTTAGATTTATAAATAGGAAGTAATCAAGGATAAACCATAAACTAGAGATCAATGAATATTTACAATAATACCTCGCATTTAATTTGTTCCATTTAGATTTATAAATAGGAAGTATTCAAGGATACACCATAAACTAGAGATCAATCAATATTTTCAATAATATCTCGCATTTAATTTGTTCCATTTAGATTTATAAATAGGAAGTATTCAAGGATACACCATATACTAGATATCAATGAATATTTTCGATAATATCTTACATTCAATTTATTCCATTTAGATTTATAAATAGGAAGTATTCAAGGATACACCATATACTAGAGATCAATGAATATTTTCGATAATAACTCACATACAATTTGTTTTATTAAGATTTATAAATAGGAAGTATTCAAGGATACACCATATACTAGAGATCAATGAATACAGATACAATTTGTTTCATTTATATTTATAAATAGGAAGTATTGAAGGATACACCATACTCTAGAGATCAATGAATATTTTCGATAATATCTCACATACAATTTGTTTCATTTAGATTTACAAATAGGAAGTATTCAAGGATACACCATATACTAGAGATCAATGAATATTTTCGATAATAACTCACATACAATTTGTTTTATTAAGATTTATAAATAGGAAGTATTCAAGGATACACCATATACTAGAGATCAATGAATATTTTCGATAATATCTCACATACAATTTGTTTCCTTTAGCTTTATAAATAGGAAGTAATCAAGGATATACCATATACTAGAGATCAAAGAATATTTTCGATGATAAATCACATACAATTTGTTTCATTTAGATTTATAAATAGGAAGTAATCAAGGATACATCACATACAATTTGTTTCATTTAGATTTATAAATAGGAAGTAATCAAGGATACATCATATACTAGAGGTCAATGAATATTTTCGATGATAAATCACATACAATTTGTTTCATTTAGATTTATAAATAGGAAGTATTCGAGGATAAACCATATACTAGAAGCCAGTGAATATTTTCGATGATAAATCACATACAATTTGTTTCATTTAGATTTATAAATAGGAAGTAATCAAGGATACACCATATACTAGAGATCAATGAATATTTCCGATGATAAATCACATACAATTTGTTTCATTTAGATTTATAAATAGGAAGTATTCAAGGATACACCATATACTAGAGATCAATGAATATTTTCGATAATATCTCACATACAATTTGTTCCATTTAGATTTATAAATAGGAAGTATTCAAGGATACACCATATACTAGAGATCAATGAATATTTTCGATAATATCTCACATACAATTTGTTTTATTAAAATTTATAAATAGAAAGTATTCAAGGATACACCATAAACTAGAGATCAATGAATATTTTCAATAATATCTCGCATTTAATTTGTTCCATTTAGATTTATAAATAGGAAGTATTCAAGGATACACCATATACTAGAGATCAATGAATATTTTCGATAATATCTTACATTCAATTTGTTTCATTTAGATTTATAAATAGGAAGTATTCAAGCATACACCATATACTAGAGATCATTGTATATTTTCGATAATATCTCACATACAATTTGTTTTATTAAGATTTATAAATAGAAAGTATTCAAGGATACACCATAAACTAGAGATCAATGAATATTCGCAATAATATCTCGCATTTAATTTGTTCCATTTAGATTTATAAATAGGAAGTACTCAAGGATACACCATATACTAGAGATCAATGAATATTTTCGATAATAACTCACATACAATTTGTTTTATTAAGATTTATAAATAGGAAGTATTCAAGGATACACCATATACTAGAGATCAATGAATATTTTCGATAATACCTCACATACAATTTGTTTTATTAAGATTTATAAATAGGAAGTATTCAAGGATACACCATATACTAGAGATCAATGAATATTTTCAATAATATCTCACATACAATTTGTTTTATTAAGATTTATAAATAGGAAGTATTCAAGCATACACCATAAACTAGAGATCAATGAATATTTTCGATAATAACTCACATACTATTTGTTTTATTAAGATTTATAAATAGGAAGTATTCAAGGATACACCATAAACTAGAGATCAATGAATATTTTCAATAATATCTCGCATTTAGTTTGTTCCATTTAGATTTATAAATAGGAAGTATTCAAGGATACACCATATACTAGAGATCAATGAATATTTGCAATAATATCTCACATACAATTTGTTTTATTAAGATTTATAAATAGGAAGTATTCAAGGATACACCATAAACTAGAGATCAATGAATATTTTCAATAATATCTCGCATTTAGTTTGTTCCAATTAGATTTATAAATTGGAAGTATTCAAGGATACCCCATATACTAGAGATCAATGAATATTTTCGATAATAACTCACATACAATTTGTTTTATTAAGATTTATAAATAGGAAGTATTCAAGGATACACCATATACTAGAGATCAATGAATATTTTCGATAATAACTCACATACAATTTGTTCCATTTAGATTTATAAATAGGAAGTATTCAAGGATACACCATATACTAGAGATCAATGAATATTTTCGATAATAACTCACATACAATTTGTTTTAATAAGATTTATAAATAGGATGTATTCAAGGATACACCATAAACTAGAGATCAATGAATATTTTCGATAATAACTCACATACAATTTGTTTTATTAAGATTTATAAATAGGAGGTATTCAAGGATACACCAAATACTAGAGAACAATTAATATTTTCGATAATATCTCACATACAATTTGTTCCATTTAGATTTATAAATAGGAAGTATTCAAGGATACACCAAATACTAGAGATCATTGAATATTTTCGATAATATCTCACATACAATTTGTTCCATTTAGATTTACAAATAGGAAGTATTCAAGGATACACCATATACTAGAGATCAATGAATATTTTCGATAATATCTCAGATACAATTTGTTTCATTTAGATTTACAAATAGGAAGTATTGAAGGATACACCATACTCTAGAGATCAATGAATATTTTCGATAATATCTCACATACAATTTGTTTCATATAGATTTACAAATAGGAAGTATTCAAGGATACACCATATACTAGAGATCAATGAATATTTTCGATTATAACTCACATACAATTTGTTTTATTAAGATTTATAAATAGGAAGTATTCAAGGATACACCATATACTAGAGATCAATGAATATTTTCGATAATATCTCACATACAATTTGTTTCCTTTAGATTTATAAATAGGAAGTAATCAAGGATATACCATATACTAGAGATCAAAGAATATTTTCGATGATAAATCACATACAATTTGTTTCATTTAGATTTATAAATAGGAAGTAATCAAGGATACATCATATACTAGAGGTCAATGAATATTTTCGATGATAAATCACATACAATTTGTTTCATTTAGATTTATAAATAGGAAGTAATCAAGGATACACCATATACTATAGATCAATGAATATTTTCGATGATAAATCACATACAATTTGTTTCATTTAGATTTATAAATAAGAAGTAATCAAGGATACACCATATACTATAGATCAATGAATATTTTCGATGATAAATCACATACAATTTGTTTCATTTAGATTTATAAATAGGAAGTAATCAAGGATACATCATATACTAGAGGTCAATGAATATTTTCGATGATAAATCACATACAATTTGTTTCATTTAGATTTATAAATAGGAAGTATTCGGGGATAAACCATATACTAGAGGCCAGTGAATATTTTCGATGATAAATCACATACAATTTGTTTCATTTAGATTTATAAATAGGAAGTAATCAAGGATACACCATATACTAGAGATCAATGAATATTTTCGATGATAAATCACATACAATTTGTTTCATTTAGATTTATAAATAGGAAGTAATCAAGGAGACACCATATACTATAGATCAATGAATATTTTCGATGATAAATCACATACAATTTGTTTCATTTAGATTTATAAATAAGAAGTAATCAAGGATACACCATATACTATAGATCAATGAATATTTTCGATGATAAATCACATACAATTTGTTTCATTTAGATTTATAAATAGGAAGTATTCCAGGATAAACCATATACTAGAGGCCAGTGAATATTTTCGATGATAAATCACATACAATTTGTTTCATTTAGATTTATAAATAGGAAGTAATCAAGGATACACCATAAACTAGAGATCAATGAATATTTTCAATAATATCTCGCATTTAATTTGTTCCATTTAGATTTATAAATAGGAAGTATTCAAGGATACATATACTAGATATCAATGAATATTTTCGATAATATCTTACATTCAATTTGTTCCATTTAGATTTATAAATAGGAAGTATTCACGGATACACCATACTCTAGAGATCAATGAATATTTTCGATAATATCTCACATACAATTTGTTTCATATAGATTTACAAATAGGAAGTATTCAAGGATACACCATATACTAGAGATCAATGAATATTTTCGATTATAACTCACATACAATTTGTTTTATTAAGATTTATAAATAGGAAGTATTCAAGGATACACCATATACTAGAGGCCAGTGAATATTTTCGATGATAAATCACATACAATTTGTTTCCTTTAGATTTATAAATAGGAAGTAATCATATACTAGAGATCAAAGAATATTTTCGATGATAAATCACATACAATTTGTTTCATTTAGATTTATAAATAGGAAGTAATCAAGGATACATCATATACTAGAGGTCAATGAATATTTTCGATGATAAATCACATACAATTTGTTTCATATAGATTTATAAATAGGAAGTAATCAAGGATACACCATATACTATAGATCAATGAATATTTTCGATGATAAATCACATACAATTTGTTTCATTTAGATTTATAAATAGGAAGTATTCGAGGATAAACCATATACTAGAGGCCAGTGAATATTTTCGATGATAAATCACATACAATTTGTTTCATTTAGATTTATAAATAGGAAGTAATCAAGGATACACCATATACTATAGATCAATGAATATTTTCGATTATAAATCACATACAATTTGTTTCATTTAGATTTATAAATAGGAAGTATTCCAGGATAAACCATATACTAGAGGCCAGTGAATATTTTTGATGATAAATCACATACAATTTGTTTCATTTAGATTTATCAATAGGAAGTAATCAAGGATACACCATATACCAGAGATCAATGAATATTTTCGATGATAAATCGCATACAATTTGTTTCATTTAGATTTATAAATAGGAAGTAATCAAGGATACACCATAAACTAGAGATCAATGAATATTTTCAATAATATCTCGCATTTAATTTGTTCCATTTAGATTGATAAATAGGAAGTATTCAAGGATACACCATAAACTAGAGATCAATCAATATTTTCAATAATATCTCGCATTTAATTTGTTCCATTTAGATTTATAAATAGGAAGTATTCAAGGATACACCATATACTAGATATCAATGAATATTTTCGATAATATCTTACATTCAATTTGTTCCATTTAGATTTATAAATAGGAAGTATTCAAGGATACACCATATACTAGAGATCAATGAATATTTTCGATAATAACTCACATACAATTTGTTTTATTAAGATTTATAAATAGGAAGTATTCAAGGATACACCATATACTAGAGATCAATGAATATTTTCGATAATATCTTACATTCAATTTGTTCCATTTAGATTTATAAATAGGAAGTATTCAAGGATACACCATATACTAGAGATCAATGAATATTTTCGATAATATCTCAGATACAATTTGTTTCATTTATATTTATAAATTGGAAGTATTGAAGGATACACCATATACTAGAGATCAATGAATATTTTCGATAATATCTTACATTCAATTTGTTCCATTTAGATTTATAAATAGGAAGTATTCAAGGATACACCATAAACTAGAGATCAATCAATATTTTCAATAATATCTCGCATTTAATTTGTTCCATTTAGATTTATAAATAGGAAGTATTCAAGGATACACCATATACTAGATATCAATGAATATTTTCGATAATATCTTACATTCAATTTGTTCCATTTAGATTTATAAATAGGAAGTATTCAAGGATACACCATATACTAGAGATCAATGAATATTTTCGATAATATCTCAGATACAATTTGTTTCATTTATATTTATAAATAGGAAGTATTGAAGGATACACCATACTCTAGAGATCAATGAATATTTTCGATAATAACTCACATACAATTTGTTTCATTTAGATTTACAAATAGGAAGTATTCAAGGATACACCATATACTAGAGATCAATGAATATTTTCGATAATAACTCACATACAATTTGTTTTATTAAGATTTACAAATAGGAAGTATTCAAGGATACACCATATACTAGAGATCAATGAATATTTTCGATAATATCTCACATACAATATTCTTCCTTGAGATTTATAAATAGGAAGTAATCAAGGATATACCATATACTAGAGATCAAAGAATATTTTCGATGATAAATCACATACAATTTGTTTCATTTAGATTTATAAATAGGAAGTAATCAAGGATACATCATATACTAGAGGTCAATGAATATTTTCGATGATAAATCACATACAATTTGTTTCATATAGATTTATAAATAGGAAGTAATCAAGGATACACCATATACTATAGATCAATGAATATTTTCGATGATAAATCACATACAACTTGTTTCATTTAGATTTATAAATAGGAAGTATTCGAGGATAAACCATATACTAGAGGCCAGTGAATATTTTCGATGATAAATCACATACAATTTGTTTCATTTAGATTTATAAATAGGAAGTAATCAAGGATACACCATATACTATAGATCAATGAATATTTTCGATTATAAATCACATACAATTTGTTTCATTTAGATTTATAAATAGGAAGTATTCCAGGATAAACCATATACTAGAGGCCAGTGAATATTTTCGATGATAAATCACATACAATTTGTTTCATTTAGATTTATAAATAGGAAGTAATCAAGGATACACCATATACTAGAGATCAATGAATATTTTCGATGATAAATCGCATACAATTTGTTTCATTTAGATTTATAAATAGGAAGTAATCAAGGATACACCATAAACTAGAGATCAATGAATATTTTCAATAATATCTCGCATTTAATTTGTTCCATTTAGATTTATAAATAGGAAGTATTCAAGGATACACCATAAACTAGAGATCAATCAATATTTTCAATAATATCTCGCATTTAATTTGTTCCATTTAGATTTATAAATAGGAAGTATTCAAGGATACACCATATACTAGATATCAATGAATATTTTCGATAATATCTTACATTCAATTTGTTCCATTTAGATTTATAAATAGGAAGTATTCAAGGATACACCATAAACTAGAGATCAATCAATATTTTCAATAATATCTCGCATTTAATTTGTTCCATTTAGATTTATAAATAGGAAGTATTCAAGGATACACCATATACTAGATATCAATGAATATTTTCGATAATATCTTACATTCAATTTGTTCCATTTAGATTTATAAATAGGAAGTATTCAAGGATACACCATATACTAGAGATCAATGAATATTTTCGATAATATCTCACATACAATTTGTTTCATTTATATTTATAAATAGGAAGTATTGAAGGATACACCATACTCTAGAGATCAATGAATATTTTCGATAATATCTCACATACAATTTGTTTCATTTAGATTTACAAATAGGAAGTATTCAAGGATACACCATATACTAGAGATCAATGAATATTTTCGATAATAACTCACATACAATTTGTTTTATTAAGATTTACAAATAGGAAGTATTCAAGGATACACCATATACTAGAGATCAATGAATATTTTCGATAATATCTCACATACAATATTCTTCCTTGAGATTTATAAATAGGAAGTAATCAAGGATATACCATATACTAGAGATCAAAGAATATTTTCGATGATAAATCACATACAATTTGTTTCATTTAGATTTATAAATAGGAAGTAATCAAGGATACACCATATACTAGAGATCAATGAATATTTTCGATAATATCTCACATACAATTTGTTTCCTTTAGATTTATAAATAGGAAGTAATCAAGGATACACCATATACTAGAGATCAATGAATATTTTCGATAATATCTCACATACAATTTGTTTCCTTTAGATTTATAAATAGGAAGTAATCAAGGATATACCATATTCTAGAGATCAAAGAATATTTTCGATGATAAATCACATACAATTTGTTTCATTTAGATTTATAAATAGGAAGTAATCAAGGATACATCATACACTAGAGGTCAATGAATATTTTCGATGATAAATCACATACAATTTGTTTCATATAGATTTATAAATAGGAAGTAATCAAGGATACACCATATACTATAGATCAATGAATATTTTCGATGATAAATCACATACAATTTGTTTCATTTAGATTTATAAATAAGATGTAATCAAGGATACACCATATACTATAGATCAATGAATATTTTCGATGATAAATCACATACAATTTGTTTCATTTAGATTTATAAATAGGAAGTAATCAAGGATACATCATATACTAGAGGTCAATGAATATTTTCGATGATAAATCACATACAATTTGTTTCATTTAGATTTATAAATAGGAAGTATTCGAGGATAAACCATATACTAGAGGCCAGTGAATATTTTCGATGATAAATCACATACAATTTGTTTCATTTAGATTTATAAATAGGAAGTAATCAAGGATACACCATATAATAGAGATCAATGAATATTTTCGATGATAAATCACATACAATTTGTTTCATTTAGATTTATAAATAGGAAGTAATCAAGGATACACCATATACTATAGATCAATGAATATTTTCGATGATAAATCACATACAATTTGTTTCATTTAGATTTATAAATAAGAAGTAATCAAGGATACACCATATACTATAGATCAATGAATATTTTCGATGATAAATCACATACAATTTGTTTCATTTAGATTTATAAATAGGAAGTATTCCAGGATAAACCATATACTAGAGGCCAGTGAATATTTTCGATGATAAATCACATACAATTTGTTTCATTTAGATTTATAAATAGGAAGTAATCAAGGATACACCATATACTAGAGATCAATGAATATTTTCGATGATAAATCGCATACAATTTGTTTCATTTAGATTTATAAATAGGAAGTAATCAAGGATACACAATTAACTAGAGATCAATGAATATTTTCAATAATATCTCGCATTTAATTTGTTCCATTTAGATTTATAAATAGGAAGTATTCAAGGATACACCATATACTAGATATCAATGAATATTTTCGATAATATCTTACATTCAATTTGTTCCATTTAGATTTATAAATAGGAAGTATTCAAGGATACACCATATACTAGAGATCAATGAATATTTTCGATAATAACTCACATACAATTTGTTTTATTAAGATTTATAAATAGGAAGTATTCAAGGATACACCATATACTAGAGATCAATGAATATTTTCGATAATATCTTACATTCAATTTGTTCCATTTAGATTTATAAATAGGAAGTATTCAAGGATACACCATAGACTAGAGATCAATGAATATTTTCGATAATAACTCACATACAATTTGTTCCATTTAGATTTATAAATAGGAAGTATTCAAGGATACACCATATACTAGAGATCAATGAATATTTTCGATAATAACTCACATACAATTTGTTTTAATAAGATTTATAAATAGGAAGTATTCAAGGATACACCATATACTAGAGATCAATGAATATTTTCGATAACAACTCACATACAATTTGTTTTATTAAGATTTACAAATAGGAAGTATTCAAGGATACACCATATACTAGAGATCAATGAATATTTTCGATAATATCTCACATACAATATTCTTCCTTGAGATTTATAAATAGGAAGTAATCAAGGATACACCAAATACAAGAGATCATTGAATATTTTCGATAATATCTCACATACAATTTGTTCCATTTAGATTTACAAATAGGATGTAATCAAGGATACATCATATACTAGAGGTTAATGAATATTTTCGATGATAAATCACATACAATTTGTTTCATTTAGATTTATAAATAGGAAGTAATCAAGGATACACCATATACTATAGATCAATGAATATTTTCGATGATAAATCACATACAATTTGTTTCATTTAGATTTATAAATAGGAAGTAATCAAGGATACATCATATACTAGAGGTCAATCAATATTTTCAATAATATCTCGCATTTAATTTGTTCCATTTAGATTTATAAATAGGAAGTATTCAAGGATACACCATATACTAGATATCAATGAATATTTTCGATAATATCTTACATTCAATTTGTTCCATTTAGATTTATAAATAGGAAGTATTCAAGGATACACCATATACTAGAGATCAATGAATATTTTCGATAATAACTCACATACAATTTGTTTTATTAAGATTTATAAATAGGAAGTATTCAAGGATACACCATATACTAGAGATCAATGAATATTTTCGATAATATCTTACATTCAATTTGTTCCATTTAGATTTATAAATAGGAAGTATTCAAGGATACACCATATACTAGAGATCAATGAATATTTTCGATAATATCTCAGATACAATTTGTTTCATTTATATTTATAAATAGGAAGTATTGAAGGATACACCATATACTAGAGATCAATGAATATTTTCGATAATATCTTACATTCAATTTGTTCCATTTAGATTTATAAATAGGAAGTATTCAAGGATACACCATAAACTAGAGATCAATCAATATTTTCAATAATATCTCGCATTTAATTTGTTCCATTTAGATTTATAAATAGGAAGTATTCAAGGATACACCATATACTAGATATCAATGAATATTTTCGATAATATCTTACATTCAATTTGTTCCATTTAGATTTATAAATAGGAAGTATTCAAGGATACACCATATACTAGAGATCAATGAATATTTTCGATAATATCTCACATACAATTTGTTTCATTAATATTTATAAATAGGAAGTATTGAAGGATACACCATACTCTAGAGATCAATGAATATTTTCGATAATATCTCACATACAATTTGTTTCATTAAGATTTACAAATAGGAAGTATTCAAGGATACACCATATACTAGAGATCAATGAATATTTTCGATAATAACTCACATACAATTTGTTTTATTAAGATTTACAAATAGGAAGTATTCAAGGATACACCATATACTAGAGATCAATGAATATTTTCGATAATATCTCACATACAATATTCTTCCTTGAGATTTATAAATAGGAAGTAATCAAGTATATACCATATACTAGAGATCAAAGAATATTTTCGATGATAAATCACATACAATTTGTTTCATTTAGATTTATAAATAGGAAGTAATCAAGGATACACCATATACTAGAGATCAATGAATATTTTCGATGATAAATCACATACAATTTGTTTCATTTAGATTTATAAATAGGAAGTAATCAAGGATACACCATATACTATAGATCAATGAATATTTTCGATGATAAATCACATACAATTTGTTTCATTTAGATTTATAAATAAGAAGTAATCAAGGATACACCATATACTATAGATCAATGAATATTTTCGATGATAAATCACATACAATTTGTTTCATTTAGATTTATAAATAGGAAGTATTCCAGGATAAACCATATACTAGAGGCCAGTGAATATTTTCGATGCTAAATCACATACAATTTGTTTCATTTAGATTTATAAATAGGAAGTAATCAAGGATACACCATATACTAGAGATCAATGAATATTTTCGATGATAAATCGCATACAATTTGTTTCATTTAGATTTATAAATAGGAAGTAATCAAGGATACACCATAAACTAGAGATCAATGAATATTTTCAATAATATCTCGCATTTAATTTGTTCCATTTAGATTTATAAATAGGAAGTATTCAAGGATACACCATAAACTAGAGATCAATCAATATTTTCAATAATATCTCGCATTTAATTTGTTCCATTTAGATTTATAAATAGGAAGTATTCAAGGATACACCATATACTAGATATCAATGAATATTTTCGATAATATCTTACATTCAATTTGTTCCATTTAGATTTATAAATAGGAAGTATTCAAGGATACACCATATACTAGAGATCAATGAATATTTTCGATAATAACTCACATACAATTTGTTTTATTAAGATTTATAAATAGGAAGTATTCAAGGATACACCATATACTAGAGATCAATGAATATTTTCGATAATATCTTACATTCAATTTGTTCCATTTAGATTTATAAATAGGAAGTATTCAAGGATACACCATATACTAGAGATCAATGAATATTTTCGATAATAACTCACATACAATTTGTTCCATTTAGATTTATAAATAGGAAGTATTCAAGGATACACCATATACTAGAGATCAATGAATATTTTCGATAATAACTCACATACAATTTGTTTTAATAAGATTTATAAATAGGAAGTATTCAAGGATACACCATATACTAGAGATCAATGAATATTTTCGATAACAACTCACATACAATTTGTTTTATTAAGATTTACAAATAGGAAGTATTCAAGGATACACCATATACTAGAGATCAATGAATATTTTCGATAATATCTCACATACAATATTCTTCCTTGAGATTTATAAATAGGAAGTATTCAAGGATACACCATATACTAGAGATCAATGAATATTTTCGATAATATCTCAGATACAATTTGTTTCATTTATATTTATAAATAGGAAGTATTGAAGGATACACCATATACTAGAGATCAATGAATATTTTCGATAATATCTTACATTCAATTTGTTCCATTTAGATTTATAAATAGGAAGTATTCAAGGATACACCATAAACTAGAGATCAATCAATATTTTCAATAATATCTCGCATTTAATTTGTTCCATTTAGATTTATAAATAGGAAGTATTCAAGGATACACCATATACTAGATATCAATGAATATTTTCGATAATATCTTACATTCAATTTGTTCCATTTAGATTTATAAATAGGAAGTATTCAAGGATACACCATATACTAGAGATCAATGAATATTTTTGATAATATCTCAGATACAATTTGTTTCATTTATATTTATAAATAGGAAGTATTGAAGGATACACCATACTCTAGAGATCAATGAATATTTTCGATAATATCTCACATACAATTTGTTTCATTTAGATTTACAAATAGGAAGTATTCAAGGATACACCATATACTAGAGATCAATGAATATTTTCGATAATAACTCACATACAATTTGTTTTATTAAGATTTACAAATAGGAAGTATTCAAGGATACACCATATACTAGAGATCAATGAATATTTTCGATAATATCTCACATACAATATTCTTCCTTGAGATTTATAAATAGGAAGTAATCAAGTATATACCATATACTAGAGATCAAAGAATATTTTCGATGATAAATCACATACAATTTGTTTCATTTAGATTTATAAATAGGAAGTAATCAAGGATACACCATATACTAGAGATCAATGAATATTTTCGATGATAAATCACATACAATTTGTTTCATTTAGATTTATAAATAGGAAGTAATCAAGGATACACCATATAATATAGATCAATGAATATTTTCGATGATAAATCACATACAATTTGTTTCATTTAGATTTATAAATAAGAAGTAATCAAGGATACACCATATACTATAGATCAATGAATATTTTCGATGATAAATCACATACAATTTGTTTCATTTAGATTTATAAATAGGAAGTATTCCAGGATAAACCATATACTAGAGGCCAGTGAATATTTTCGATGATAAATCACATACAATTTGTTTCATTTAGATTTATAAATAGGAAGTAATCAAGGATACACCATATACTAGAGATCAATGAATATTTTCGATGATAAATCGCATACAATTTGTTTCATTTAGATTTATAAATAGGAAGTAATCAAGGATACACCATAAACTAGAGATCAATGAATATTTTCAATAATATCTCGCATTTAATTTGTTCCATTTAGATTTATAAATAGGAAGTATTCAAGGATACACCATAAACTAGAGATCAATCAATATTTTTAATAATATCTCGCATTTAATTTGTTCCATTTAGATTTATAAATAGGAAGTATTCAAGGATACACCATATACTAGATATCAATGAATATTTTCGATAATATCTTACATTCAATTTGTTCCATTTAGATTTATAAATAGGAAGTATTCAAGGATACACCATATACTAGAGATCAATGAATATTTTCGATAATAACTCACATACAATTTGTTTTATTAAGATTTATAAATAGGAAGTATTCAAGGATACACCATATACTAGAGATCAATGAATATTTTCGATAATATCTTACATTCAATTTGTTCCATTTAGATTTATAAATAGGAAGTATTCAAGGATACACCATATACTAGAGATCAATGAATATTTTCGATAATAACTCACATACAATTTGTTCCATTTAGATTTATAAATAGGAAGTATTCAAGGATACACCATATACTAGAGATCAATGAATATTTTCGATAATAACTCACATACAATTTGTTTTAATAAGATTTATAAATAGGAAGTATTCAAGGATACACCATATACTAGAGATCAATGAATATTTTCGATAACAACTCACATACAATTTGTTTTATTAAGATTTACAAATAGGAAGTATTCAAGGATACACCATATACTAGAGATCAATGAATATTTTCGATAATATCTCACATACAATATTCTTCCTTGAGATTTATAAATAGGAAGTAATCAAGGATACACCAAATACTAGAGATCATTGAATATTTTCGATAATATCTCACATACAATTTGTTCCATTTAGATTTACAAATAGGAAGTAATCAAGGATACACCATATACTATAGATCAATGAATATTTTCGATGATAAATCACATACAATTTGTTTCATTTAGATTTATAAATAGGAAGTAATCAAGGATACATCATATACCAGAGGTCAATGAATATTTTCGATGATAAATCACATACAATTTGTTTCATTTAGATTTATAAATAGGAAGTAATCAAGGATACACCATATACTATAGATCAATGAATATTTTCGATGATAAATCACATACAATTTGTTTCATTTAGATTTATAAATAAGAAGTAATCAAGGATACACCATATACTATAGATCAATGAATATTTTCGATGATAAATCACATACAATTTGTTTCATTTAGATTTACAAATAGGAAGTATTCCAGGATAAACCATATACTAGAGGCCAGTGAATATTTTCGATGATAAATCACATACAATTTGTTTCATTTAGATTTATAAATAGGAAATAATCAAGGATACACCATATACTAGAGATCAATGAATATTTTCGATGATAAATCGCATACAATTTGTTTCATTTAGATTTATAAATAGGAAGTAATCAAGGATACACCATAAACTAGAGATCAATGAATATTTTTAATAATATCTCGCATTTAATTTGTTCCATTTAGATTTATAAATAGGAAGTATTCAAGGATACACCATAAACTAGAGATCAATCAATATGTTCAATAATATCTCGCATTTAATTTGTTCCATTTAGATTTATAAATAGGAAGTATTCAAGGATACACCATATACTAGATATCAATGAATATTTTCGATAATATCTTACATTCAATTTGTTCCATTTAGATTTATAAATAGGAAGTATTCAAGGATACACCATATACTAGAGATCAATGAATATTTTCGATAATAACTCACATTCAATTTGTTTTATTAAGATTTATAAATAGGAAGTATTCAAGGATACACCATATACTAGAGATCAATGAATATTTTCGATAATATCTTACATTCAATTTGTTCCATTTAGATTTATAAATAGGAAGTATTCAAGGATACACCATATACTAGAGATCAATGAATATTTTCGATAATAACTCACATACAATTTGTTCCATTTAGATTTATAAATAGGAAGTATTCAAGGATACACCATATACTAGAGATCAATGAATATTTTCGATAATAACTCACATACAATTTGTTTTAATAAGATTTATAAATAGGAAGTATTCAAGGATACACCATATACTAGAGATCAATGAATATTTTCGATAACAACTCACATACAATTTGTTTTATTAAGATTTACAAATAGGAAGTATTCAAGGATACACCATATACTAGAGATCAATGAATATTTTCGATAATATCTCACATACAATATTCTTCCTTGAGATTTATAAATAGGAAGTAATCAAGGATACACCAAATACTAGAGATCATTGAATATTTTCGATAATATCTCACATACAATTTGTTCCATTTAGATTTACAAATAGGAAGTAATCAAGGATACATCATATACTAGAGGTTAATGAATATTTTCGATGATAAATCACATACAATTTGTTTCATTTAGATTTATAAATAGGAAGTAATCAAGGATACACCATATACTATAGATCAATGAATATTTTCGATGATAAATCACATACAATTTGTTTCATTTCGATTTATAAATAGGAAGTAATCAAGGATACATCATATACTAGAGGTCAATGAATATTTTCGATGATAAATCACATACAATTTGTTTCATTTAGATTTATAAATAGGAAGTATTCGAGGATAAACCATATACTAGAGGCCAGTGAATATTTTCGATGATAAATCACATACAATTTGTTTCATTTAGATTTATAAATAGGAAGTAATCAAGGATACACCATATACTAGAGATCAATGAATATTTTCGATGATAAATCACATACAATTTGTTTCATTTAGATTTATAAATAGGAAGTAATCAAGGATACACCAAATACTAGAGATCAATGAATATTTTCGATAATATCTCACATACAATTTGTTCCATTTAGATTTATAAATAGGAAGTATTCAAGGATACACCATATACTAGAGATCAATGAATATTTTCGATAATATCTCACATACAATTTGTTTTATTAAGATTTATAAATAGAAAGTATTCAAGGACACACCATAAACTAGAGATCAATGAATATTTTCAATAATATCTCGCATTTAATTTGTTCCATTTAGATTTATAAATAGGAAGTATTCAAGGATACACCATATACAAGAGATCAATGAATATTTTCGATAATATCTTACATTCAATTTGTTTCATTTAGATTTATAAATAGGAAGTATTCAAGCATACACCATATACTAGAGATCATTGTATATTTTCGATAATATCTCACATACAATTTGTTTTATTAAGATTTATAAATAGAAAGTATTCAAGGATACACCATAAACTAGAGATCAATGAATATTTTCAATAATATCTCGCATTTAATTTGTTCCATTTAGATTTATAAATAGGAAGTACTCAAGGATACACCATATACTAGAGATCAATGAATATTTTCGATAATAACTCACATACAATTTGTTTTATTAAGATTTATAAATAGGAAGTATTCAAGGATACACCATATACTAGAGATCAATGAATATTTTCGATAATACCTCACATACAATTTGTTTTATTAAGATTTATAAATAGGAAGTATTCAAGGATACACCATATACTAGAGATCAATGAATATTTTCAATAATATCAAACATACAATTTGTTTTATTAAGATTTATAAATCGGAAGTATTCAAGGATACACCATAAACTAGAGATCAATGAATATTTTCGATAATAACTCACATACTATTTGTTTTATTAAGATTTATAAATAGGAAGTATTCAAGGATACACCATATACTAGAGATCAATGAATATTTTCAATAATATCAAACATACAATTTGTTTTATTAAGATTTATAAATAGGAAGTATTCAAGGATACACCATAAACTAGAGATCACTGAATATTTTCGATAATAACTCACATACTATTTGTTTTATTAAGATTTATAAATAGGAAGTATTCAAGGATACACCATAAACTAGAGATCAATGAATATTTTCAATAATATCTCGCATTTAGTTTGTTCCATTTAGATTTATAAATAGGAAGTATTCAAGGATACACCATATACTAGAGATCAATGAATATTTTCAATAATATCTCACATACAATTTGTTTTATTAAGATTTATAAATAGGAAGTATTCAAGGATACACCATATACTAGAGATCAATGAATATTTTCGATAATACCTCACATACAATTTGTTTTATTAAGATTTATAAATAGGAAGTATTCAAGGATACACCATATACTAGAGATCAATGAATATTTTCAATAATATCAAACATACAATTTGTTTTATTAAGATTTATAAATAGGAAGTATTCAAGGATACACCATAAACTAGAGATCAATGAATATTTTCGATAATAACTCACATACTACTTGTTTTATTAAGATTTATAAATAGGAAGTATTCAAGGATACACCATATACTAGAGATCAATGAATATTTTCAATAATATCAAACATACAATTTGTTTTATTAAGATTTATAAATAGGAAGTATTCAAGGATACACCATAAACTAGAGATCAATGAATATTTTCGATAATAACTCACATACTATTTGTTTTATTAAGATTTATAAATAGGAAGTATTCAAGGATACACCATAAACTAGAGATCAATGAATATTTTCAATAATATCTCGCATTTAGTTTGTTCCATTTAGATTTATAAATAGGAAGTATTCAAGGATACACCATATACTAGAGATCAATGAATATTTTCGATAATAACTCACATACAATTTGTTTTATTAAGATTTATAAATAGGAAGTATTCAAGGATACACCATATACTAGAGATCAATGAATATTTTCGGTAATAACTCACATACAATTTGTTCCATTTAGATTTATAAATAGGAAGTATTCAAGGATACACCATATACTAGAGATCAATGAATATTTTCGATAATAACTCACATACAATTTGTTTTAATAAGATTTATAAATAGGATGTATTCAAGGATACACCATAAACTAGAGATCAATGAATATTTTCGATAATAACTCACATACAATTTGTTTTATTAAGATTTATAAATAGGAGGTATTCAAGGATACACCAAATACTAGAGAACAATTAATATTTTCGATAATATCTCACATACAATTTGTTCCATTTAGATTTATAAATAGGAAGTATTCAAGGATACACCAAATACTAGAGATCATTGAATATTTTCGATAATATCTCACATACAATTTGTTCCATTTAGATTTACAAATAGGAAGTATTCAAGGATACACCATATACTAGAGATCAATGAATATTTTCGATAATATCTCAGATACAATTTGTTTCATTTATATTTATAAATAGGAAGTATTGAAGGATACACCATACTCTAGAGATCAATGAATATTTTCGATAATATCTCACATACAATTTGTTTCATATAGATTTACAAATAGGAAGTATTCAAGGATACACCATATACTAGAGATCAATGAATATTTTCGATAATAACTCACATACAATTTGTTTTATTAAGATTTATAAATAGGAAGTATTCAAGGATACACCATATACTAGAGATCAATGAATATTTTCGATAATATCTCACATACAATTTGTTTCCTTTAGATTTATAAATAGGAAGTAATCAAGGATATACCATATACTAGAGATCAAAGAATATTTTCGATGATAAATCACATACAATTTGTTTCATTTAGATTTATAAATAGGAAGTAATCAAGGATACATCATATACTAGAGGTCAATGAATATTTTCGATGATAAATCACATACAATTTGTTTCATTTAGATTTATAAATAGGAAGTAATCAAGGATACACCATATACTATAGATCAATGAATATTTTCGATGATAAATCGCATACAATTTGTTTCATTTAGATTTAGAAATAAGAAGTAATCAAGGATACACCATATACTATAGATCAATGAATATTTTCGATGATAAATCACATACAATTTGTTTAATTTAGATTTATAAATAGGAAGTAATCAAGGATACATCATATACTAGAGGTCAATGAATATTTTCGATGATAAATCACATACAGTTTGTTTCATTTAGATTTATAAATAGGAAGTATTCGAGGATAAACCATATACTAGAGGCCAGTGAATATTTTCGATGATAAATCACATACAATTTGTTTCATTTAGATTTATAAATAGGAAGTAATCAAGGATACACCATATACTAGAGATCAATGAATATTTTCGATGATAAATCGCATACAATTTGTTTCATTTAGATTTATGAATAGGAAGTAATCAAGGATACACCATAAACTAGAGATCAATGAATATTTTCAATAATATCTCGCATTTAATTTGTTCCATTTAGATTTATAAATAGGAAGTATTCAAGGATACACCATAAACTAGAGATCAATCAATATTTCCAATAATATCTCGCATTTAATTTGTTCCATTTAGATTTATAAATAGGAAGTATTCAAGGATACATATACTAGATATCAATGAATATTTTCGATAATATCTTACATTCAATTTGTTCCATTTAGATTTATAAATAGGAAGTATTCAAGGATACACCATATACTAGAGATCAATGAATATTTTCGATAATAACTCACATACAATTTGTTTTATTAAGATTTATAAATAGGAAGTATTCGAGGATACACCATATACTAGATATCAATGAATATTTTCGATAATATCTCAGATACAATTTGTTTCATTTATATTTATAAATAGGAAGTATTGAAGGATACACCATACTCTAGAGATCAATGAATATTTTCGATAATATCTCACATACAATTTGTTTCATATAGATTTACAAATAGGAAGTATTCAAGGATACACCATATACTAGAGATCAATGAATATTTTCGATAATAACTCACATACAATTTGTTTTATTAAGATTTATAAATAGGAAGTATTCAAGGATACACCATATACTAGAGATCAATGAATATTTTCGATAATATCTCACATACAATTTGTTTCCTTTAGATTTATAAATAGGAAGTAATCAAGGATATACCATATACTAGAGATCAAAGAATATTTTCGATGATAAATCACATACAATTTGTTTCATTTAGATTTATAAATAGGAAGTAATCAAGGATACATCATATACTAGAGGTCAATGAATATTTTCGATGATAAATCACATACAATTTGTTTCATATAGATTTATAAATAGGAAGTAATCAAGGATACACCATATACTATAGATCAATGAATATTTTCGATGATAAATCACATACAATTTGTTTCATTTAGATTTATAAATAAGAAGTAATCAAGGATACACCATATACTATAGATCAATGAATATTTTCGATGATAAATCACATACAATTTGTTTCATTTAGATTTATAAATAGGAAGTAATCAAGGATACATCATATACTAGAGGTCAATGAATATTTTCGATGATAAATCACATACAATTTGTTTCATTTAGATTTATAAATAGGAGGTATTCGAGGATAAACCATATACTAGAGGCCAGTGAATATTTTCGATGATAAATCACATACAATTTGTTTCATTTAGATTTATAAATAGGAAGTAATCAAGGATACACCATATACTAGAGATCAATGAATATTTTCGATGATAAATCACATAAAATTTGTTTCATTTAGATTTATAAATAGGAAGTAATCAAGGATACACCATATACTATAGACCAATGAATATTTTCGATGATAAATCACATACAATTTGTTTCATTTAGATTTATAAATAAGAAGTAATCAAGGATACACCATATACTATAGATCAATGAATATTTTCGATGATAAATCACATACAATTTGTTTCATTTAGATTTATAAATAGGAAGTATTCCAGGATAAACCATATACTAGAGGCCAGTGAATATTTTCGATGATAAATCACATACAATTTGTTTAATTTAGATTTATAAATAGGAAGTAATCAAGGATACACCATATACTAGAGATCAATGAATATTTTCGATGATAAATCGCATACAATTTGTTTCATTTAGATTTATAAATAGGAAGTAATCAAGGATACACCATAAACTAGAGATCAATGAATATTTTCAATAATATCTCGCATTTAATTTGTTCCATTTAGATTTGTAAATAGGAAGTATTCAAGGATACACCATAAACTAGAGATCAATCAATATTTTCAATAATATCTCGCATTTAATTTGTTCCATTTAGATTTATAAATAGGAAGTATTCAAGGATACACCATATACTAGATATCAATGAATATTTTCGATAATATCTTACATTCAATTTGTTCCATTTAGATTTATAAATAGGAAGTATTCAATGATACACCATATACTAGAGATCAATGAATATTTTCGATAATAACTCACATACAATTTGTTTTATTAAGATTTATAAATAGAAAGTATTCAAGGATACACCATATACTAGAGATCAATGAATATTTTCGATAATATCTCAGATACAATTTGTTTCATTTATATTTATAAATAGGAAGTATTGAAGGATACACCATACTCTAGAGACCAATGAATATTTTCGATAATATCTCACATACAATTTGTTTCATTTAGATTTACAAATAGGAAGTATTCAAGGATACACCATATACTAGAGATCAATGAATATTTTCGATAATAACTCACATACAATTTGTTTTATTAAGATTTATAAATAGGAAGTATTCAAGGATACACCATATACTAGAGATCAATGAATATTTTCGATAATAACTCACATACAATTTGTTTTATTAAGATTTATAAATAGGAAGTATTCAAGGATACACCATATACTAGAGATCAAAGAATATTTTCGATAATAACTCACATACAATTTGTTTTATTAAGATTTATAAATAGGAAGTATTCAAGGATACACCATATACTAGAGATCAATGAATATTTTCGATAATATCTCACATACAATTTGTTTCCTTTAGATTTATAAATAGGAAGTAATCAAGGATATACCATATACTAGAGATCAAAGAATATTTTCGGTGATAAATCACATACAATTTGTTTCATTTAGATTTATAAATAGGAAGTAATCAAGGATACATCATATACTAGAGGTCAATGAATATTTTCGATGATAAATCACATACAATTTGTTTCATATAGATTTATAAATAGGAAGTAATCAAGGATACACCATATACTATAGATCAATGAATATTTTCGATGATAAATCACATACAATTTGTTTCATTTAGATTTATAAATAAGAAGTAATCAAGGATACACCATATACTATAGATCAATGAATATTTTCGATGATAAATCACATACAATTTGTTTCATTTAGATTTATAAATAGGAAGTAATCAAGGATACATCATATACTAGAGGTCAATGAATATTTTCGATGATGAATCACATACAATTTGTTTCATTTAGATTTATAAATAGGAAGTATTCGAGGATAAACCATATACTAGAGGCCAGTGAATATTTTCGATGATAAATCACATACAATTTGTTTCATTTAGATTTATAAATAGGAAGTAATCAAGGATACACCATATACTAGAGATCAATGAATATTTTCGATGATAAATCACATACAATTTGTTTCATTTAGATTTATAAATAGGAAGTAATCAAGGATACACCATATATTATAGACCAATGAATATTTTCGATGATAAATCACATACAATTTGTTTCATTTAGATTTATAAATAAGAAGTAATCAAGGATACACCATATACTATAGATCAATGAATATTTTCGATGATAAATCACATACAATTTGTTTCATTTAGATTTATAAATAGGAAGTATTCCAGGATAAACCATATACTAGAGGCCAGTGAATATTTTCGATGATAAATCACATACAATTTGTTTAATTTAGATTTATAAATAGGAAGTAATCAAGGATACACCATATACTAGAGATCAATGAATATTTTCGATGATAAATCGCATACAATTTGTTTCATTTAGATTTATAAATAGGAAGTAATCAAGGATACACCATAAACTAGAGATCAATGAATATTTTCGATAATATCTCACATACAATTTGTTTCATATAGATTTACAAATAGGAAGTATTCAAGGATACACCATATACTAGAGATCAATGAATATTTTCGATAATAACTCACATACAATTTGTTTTATTAAGATTTATAAATAGGAAGTATTCAAGGATACACCATATACTAGAGATCAATGAATATTTTCGATAATATCTCACATACAATTTGTTTCCTTTAGATTTATAAATAGGAAGTAATCAAGGATGTACCATATACTAGAGATCAAAGAATATTTTCGATGATAAATCGCATACAATTTGTTTCATTTAGATTTATAAATAGGAAGTAATCAAGGATACATCATATACTAGAGGTCAATGAATATTTTCGATGATAAATCACATACAATTTGTTTCATTTAGATTTATAAATAGGAAGTAATCAAGGATACACCATATACTATAGATCAATGAATATTTTCGATGATAAATCACATACAATTTGTTTCATTTAGATTTAGAAATAAGAAGTAATCAAGGATACACCATATACTATAGATCAATGAATATTTTCGATGATAAATCACATACAATTTGTTTAATTTAGATTTATAAATAGGAAGTAATCAAGGATACATCATATACTAGAGGTCAATGAATATTTTCGATGATAAATCACATACAGTTTGTTTCATTTAGATTTATAAATAGGAAGTATTCGAGGATAAACCATATACTAGAGGCCAGTGAATATTTTCGATGATAAATCACATACAATTTGTTTCATTTAGATTTATAAATAGGAAGTAATCAAGGATACACCATATACTAGAGATCAATGAATATTTTCGATGATAAATCACATACAATTTGTTTCATTTAGATTTATAAATAGGAAGTAATCAAGGATACAAAATATACTATAGATCAATGAATATTTTCGATGATAAATCACATACAATTTGTTTCATTTAGATTTATAAATAAGAAGTAATCAAGGATACACCATATACTATAGATCAATGAATATTTTCGATGATAAATCACATACAATTTGTTTCATTTAGATTTATAAATAGGAAGTATTCCAGGATAAACCATATACTAGAGGCCAGTGAATATTTTCGATGATAAATCACATACAATTTGTTTCATTTAGATTTATAAATAGGAAGTAATCAAGGATACACCATATACTAGAGATCAATGAATATTTTCGATGATAAATCGCATACAATTTGTTTCATTTAGATTTATGAATAGGAAGTAATCAAGGATACACCATAAACTAGAGATCAATGAATATTTTCAATAATATCTCGCATTTAATTTGTTCCATTTAGATTTATAAATAGGAAGTATTCAAGGATACACCATAAACTAGAGATCAATCAATATTTTCAATAATATCTCGCATTTAATTTGTTCCATTTAGATTTATAAATAGGAAGTATTCAAGGATACATATACTAGATATCAATGAATATTTTCGATAATATCTTACATTCAATTTGTTCCATTTAGATTTATAAATAGGAAGTATTCAAGGATACACCATATACTAGAGATCAATGAATATTTTCGATAATAACTCACATACAATTTGTTTTATTAAGATTTATAAATAGGAAGTATTCAAGGATACACCATATACTAGATATCAATGAATATTTTCGATAATATCTCAGATACAATTTGTTTCATTTATATTTATAAATAGGAAGTATTGAAGGATACACCATACTCTAGAGATCAATGAATATTTTCGATAATATCTCACATACAATTTGTTTCATATAGATTTACAAATAGGAAGTATTCAAGGATACACCATATACTAGAGATCAATGAATATTTTCGATAATAACTCACATACAATTTGTTTTATTAAGATTTATAAATGGGAAGTATTCAAGGATACACCATATACTAGAGATCAATGAATATTTTCGATAATATCTCACATACAATTTGTTTCCTTTAGATTTATAAACAGGAAGTAATCAAGGATATACCATATACTATAGATCAAAGAATATTTTCGATGATAAATCACATACAATTTGTTTCATTTAGATTTATAAATAGGAAGTAATCAAGGATACATCATATACTAGAGGTCAATGAATATTTTCGATGATAAATCACATACAATTTGTTTCATATAGATTTATAAATAGGAAGTAATCAAGGATACACCATATACTATAGATCAATGAATATTTTCGATGATAAATCACATAAAATTTGTTTCATTTAGATTTATAAATAAGAAGTAATCAAGGATACACCATATACTATAGATCAATGAATATTTTCGATGATAAATCACATACAATTTGTTTAATTTAGATTTATAAATAGGAAGTAATCAAGGATACATCATATACTAGAGGTCAATGAATATTTTCGATGATAAATCACATACAATTTGTTTCATTTAGATTTATAAATAGGAAGTATTCGAGGATAAACCATATACTAGAGGCCAGTGAATATTTTCGATGATAAATCACATACAATTTGTTCCATTTAGATTTATAAATAGGAAGTATTCAAGGACACACCATATACTAGAGATCAATGAATATTTTCGATGATAAATCACATACAATTTGTTTCATTTAGATTTATAAATAGGAAGTAATCAAGGATACACCATATACTATAGACCAATGAATATTTTCGATGATAAATCACATACAATTTGTTTCATTTAGATTTATAAATAAGAAGTAATCAAGGATACACCATATACTAGAGATCAATGAATATTTTCGATGATAAATCACATACAATTTGTTTCATTTAGATTTATAAATAGGAAGTATTCCAGGATAAACCATATACTAGAGGCCAGTGAATATTTTCGATGATAAATCACATACAATTTGTTTAATTTAGATTTATAAATAGGAAGTAATCAAGGATACACCATATACTAGAGATCAATGAATATTTTCGATGATAAATCGCATACAATTTGTTTCATTTAGATTTATAAATAGGAAGTAATCAAGGATACACCATAAACTAGAGATCAATGAATATTTTCAATAATATCTCGCATTTAATTTGTTCCATTTAGATTTGTAAATAGGAAGTATTCAAGGATACACCATAAACTAGAGATCAATCAATATTTTCAATAATATCTCGCATTTAATTTGTTCCATTTAGATTTATAAATAGGAAGTATTCAAGGATACACCATATACTAGATATCAATGAATATTTTCGATAATATCTTACATTCAATTTGTTCCATTCAGATTTATAAATAGGAAGTATTCAAGGATACACCATATACTAGAGATCAATGAATATTTTCGATAATAACTCACATACAATTTGTTTTATTAAGATTTATAAATAGAAAGTATTCAAGGATACATCATATACTAGAGATCAATGAATATTTTCGATAATATCTCAGATACAATTTGTTTCATTTATATTTATAAATAGGAAGTATTGAAGGATAAACCATACTCTAGAGACCAATGAATATTTTCGATAATATCTCACATACAATTTGTTTCATTTAGATTTACAAATAGGAAGTATTCAAGGATACACCATATACTAGAGATCAATGAATATTTTCGATAATAACTCACATACAATTTGTTTTATTAAGATTTATAAATAGGAAGTATTCAAGGATACACCATATACTAGAGATCAATGAATATTTTCGATAATATCTCACATACAATTTGTTTTATTAAGATTTATAAATAGGAAGTAATCAAGGATACACCATATACTATAGATCAATGAATATTTTCGATGATAAATCACATACAATTTGTTTCATTTAGATTTATAAATAAGAAGTAATCAAGGATACACCATATACTATAGATCAATGAATATTTTCGATGATAAATCACATACAATTTGTTTCATTTAGATTTATAAATAGGAAGTAATCAAGGATACATCATATACTAGAGGTCAATGAATATTTTCGATGATAAATCACATACAATTTGTTTCATTTAGATTTATAAATAGGAAGTATTCGAGGATAAACCATATACTAGAGGCCAGTGAATATTTTCGATGATAAATCACATACAATTTGTTTCATTTAGATTTATAAATAGGAAGTAATCAAGGATACACCATATACTAGAGATCAATGAATATTTTCGATGATAAATCACATACAATTTGTTTCATTTAGATTTATAAATAGGAAGTAATCAAGGATACACCATATACTATAGACCAATGAATATTTTCGATGATAAATCACATACAATTTGTTTCATTTAGATTTATAAATAAGAAGTAATCAAGGATACACCATATACTATAGATCAATGAATATTTTCGATGATAAATCACATACAATTTGTTTCATTTAGATTTATAAATAGGAAGTATTCCAGGATAAACCATATACTAGAGGCCAGTGAATATTTTCGATGATAAATCACATACAATTTGTTTAATTTAGATTTATAAATGGGAAGTAATCAAGGATACACCATATACTAGAGATCAATGAATATTTTCGATGATAAATCGCATACAATTTGTTTCATTTAGATTTATAAATAGGAAGTAATCAAGGATACACCATAAACTAGAGATCAATGAATATTTTCAATAATATCTCGCATTTAATTTGTTCCATTTAGATTTGTAAATAGGAAGTATTCAAGGATACACCATAAACTAGAGATCAATCAATATTTTCAATAATATCTCGCATTTAATTTGTTCCATTTAGATTTATAAATAGGAAGTATTCAAGGATACACCATATACTAGATATCAATGAATATTTTCGATAATATCTTACATTCAATTTGTTCCATTTAGATTTATAAATAGGAAGTATTCAAGGATACACCATATACTAGAGATCAATGAATATTTTCGATAATAACTCACATACAATTTGTTTTATTAAGATTTATAAATAGAAAGTATTCAAGGATACACCATATACTAGAGATCAATGAATATTTTCGATAATATCTCAGATACAATTTGTTTCATTTATATTTATAAATAGGAAGTATTGAAGGATACACCATACTCTAGAGACCAATGAATATTTTCGATAATATCTCACATACAATTTGTTTCATTTAGATTTACAAATAGGAAGTATTCAAGGATACACCATATACTAGAGATCAATGAATATTTTCGATAATAACTCACATACAATTTGTTTTATTTAGATTTATAAATAGGAAGTATTCAAGGATACACCATATACTAGAGATCAATGAATATTTTCGATAATATCTCACATACAATTTGTTTTATTAAGATTTATAAATAGGAAGTATTCAAGGATACACCATATACTAGAGATCAAAGAATATTTTCGATAATATCTCACATACAATTTGTTTCCTTTAGATTTATAAATATGAAGTAATCAAGGATATACCATATACTAGAGATCAAAGAATATTTTCGATGATAAATCACATACAATTTGTTTCATTTAGATTTATAAATAGGAAGTAATCAAGGATACATCATATACTAGAGGTCAATGAATATTTTCGATGATAAATCACATACAATTTGTTTCATATAGATTTATAAATAGGAAGTAATCAAGGATACACCATATACTATAGATCAATGAATATTTTCGATGATAAATCACATACAATTTGTTTCATTTAGATTTATAAATAAGAAGTAATCAAGGATACACCATATACTATAGATCAATGAATATTTTCGATGATAAATCACATACAATTTGTTTCATTTAGATTTATAAATAGGGAGTAATCAAGGATACATCATATACTAGAGGTCAATGAATATTTTCGATGATAAATCACATACAATTTGTTTCATTTAGATTTATAAATAGGAAGTATTCGAGGATAAACCTAAACTAGAGGCCAGTGAATATTTTCGATGATAAATCACACACAATTTGTTTCATTTAGATTTATAAATAGGAAGTAATCAAGGATACACCATATACTAGAGATCAATGAATATTTTCGATGATAAATCACGTACAATTTGTTTCATTTAGATTTATAAATAGGAAGTAATCAAGGATACACCATATACTATAGATCAATGAATATTTTCGATGATAAATCACATACAATTTGTTTCATTTAGATTTATAAATAAGAAGTAATCAAGGATACACCATATACTATAGATCAATGAATATTTTCGATGATAAATCACATACAATTTGTTTCATTTAGATTTATAAATAGGAAGTATTCCAGGATAAACCATATACTAGAGGCCAGTGAATATTTTCGATGATAAATCACATACAATTTGTTTCATTTAGATTTATAAATAGGAAGTAATCAAGGATACACCATATACTAGAGATCAATGAATATTTTCGATGATAAATCGCATACAATTTGTTTCATTTAGATTTATAAATAGGAAGTAATCAAGGATACACCATAAACTAGAGATCAATGAATATTTTCAATAATATCTCGCATTTAATTTGTTCCATTTAGATTTATAAATAGGAAGTATTCAAGGATACACCATAAACTAGAGATCAATCAATATTTTCAATAATATCTCGCATTTAATTTGTTCCATTTAGATTTATAAATAGGAAGTATTCAAGGATACACCATATACTAGATATCAATGAATATTTTCGATAATATCTTACATTCAATTTGTTCCATTTAGATTTATAAATAGGAAGTATGCAAGGATACACCATATACTAGAGATCAATGAATATTTTCGATAATAACTCACATACAATTTGTTTTATTAAGATTTATAAATAGAAAGTATTCAAGGATACACCATATACTAGAGATCAATGAATATTTTCGATAATATCTCAGATACAATTTGTTTCATTTATATTTATAAATAGGAAGTATTGAAGGATACACCATACTCTAGAGATCAATGAATATTTTCGATAATATCTCACATACAATTTGTTTTATTTAGATTTACAAATAGGAAGTATTCAAGGATACACCATATACTAGAGATCAATGAATATTTTCGATAATAACTCACATACAATTTGTTTTATTAAGATTTATAAATAGGAAGTATTCAAGGATACACCATATACTAGAGATCAATGAATATTTTCGATAATATCTCACATACAATATTCTTCCTTGAGATTTATAAATAGGAAGTAATCAAGGACATACCATATACTAGAGATCAAAGAATATTTTCGATGATAAATCACATACAATTTGCTTCATTTAGATTTATAAATAGGAAGTAATCAAGGATACATCATATACTAGAGGTCAATGAATATTTTCGATGATAAATCACATACAATTTGTTTCATTTAGATTTATAAATAGGAAGTAATCAAGGATACACCATATACTATAGATCAATGAATATTTTCGATGATAAATCACATACAATTTGTTTCATTTAGATTTATAAATAGGAAGTAATCAAGGATACATCATATACTAGAGGTCACTGAATATTTTCGATGATAAATCACATACAATTTGTTTCATTTAGATTTATAAATAGGAAGTATTCGAGGATAAACCATATACTAGAGGCCAGTGAATATTTTCGATGATAAATCACATACAATTTGTTTCATTTAGATTTATAAATAGGAAGTAATCAAGGATACACCATATACTAGAGATCAATGAATATTTTCGATGATAAATCACATACAATATGTTTCATTTAGATTTATAAATAAGAAGTAATCAAGGATACACCATATACTATAGATCAATGAATACTTTCGATGATAAATCACATACAATTTGTTTCATTTAGAATTATAAATAGGAAGTAATCAAGGATACACCATATACTAGGGATCAATGAATATTTTCGATGATAAATCGCATACAATTTGTTTCATTTAGATTTATAAATAGGAAGTAATCAAGGATACACACTATACTACAGATCAATGAATATTTTCGATAATATCTCACATACAATTTGTATCATTTATATTTATATATAGGAAGTATTCAAGGATACACCATATACTAGAGATAAATGAATATTTTCGATGATATCTCACATACAATTTGTTTCATTCATATTTATAAATATGAAGTATTCAAGAATACACCATATTCTAGAGATCAATGAAAATTTTCGATAATATCTCACATACAATTTCTTTCATTAAGATTTACACGTAGAAAGTGTTTAAGGATATACCAGATACAAGAAATCAATGAATATTTTCGATAATATCTCACACACAATTTGTTTCATTTAGATTTACACATAGGAAGTATTCAAGGATACATCATATACTACAGATCAATGAATATTTTCGATAATATCTCACATACAATTGTTTTCTTTTAGACTGTAGCGACTTAAATAAAAGACGTCTGTTTGCTTTTAACGATTGTCAACAACTGACTTTTATTTTTTAAACCATGTGTACATCAATTAAACTTCTAGAATAGTCTATTTTCTATTACAAACAAGATTGTATGCTTCACCCATACAACTACACAATATATACATATAAAATCAATTTATCGATACTCGAATGTAAAAAATGAACAAATGTAAAAATGAATAAAATGAATATTACAGTGTTGCCACAATACCCCCCGGCTAGTACCAGACTATCCGTAGCGGTCAGGAAATTTAACTCGTCTTCCAAATCGACTGATTTTTCCATTGCCTGGTATCATTCCGGGAATTGTCTGTGCCAGCTCCTTACTCGAAAACTCCTCAGAATCGCTGGAATATATTTTTGCTGGTTTTATTCGATCTATCGATATTTTGTCCTTTATTTTGCTTCTTTTTATAATCAAATACTTTTGATAACGTTTTTCGACTTCAAATGGGCCTTCGTATACTGGTTCCAAAGGCTTGCGCACTCGATCCACTCGTACGAAAACAAAATTACATGTGTTTAAATCTGGATCGACATAATTTTTTTTGTTACAATGCCATGATGGGCCAGGAGCCCGTAGGTCACTCATTACACGTCGTAATTGTTGTACAAATTTCACTTGATTGTCTTTAGTATTGCTAGCAACCCAGAACTCACCTGGTAAACGAAGCTGTGTACCATACAGCAATTCAGCTGGACTAGCGCCGATATCTAGTGTAACCGTAGTACGAAGTCCTAAAAGAACAAGTGGGAGGGCAAAAGTCCAATCTTTTGTAGCGTAACATTTAATGGCGTTCTTACGGGATCGGTGCCATCTCTCAACCATACCATTTGCTTGGGGATGGTATACTGTTGTACGCAGGTGTCGTATGCCCAGTGTCTTCCTAAATCGGTAGTAATTCTTTCTGGTACTCCATATAGCGATACCCATTCAGTTATAAAAGCTTTCGCAACCGTTTGGGCTGAAATATCTGGTATGGGAATTGCGGTCGGCCATCTTGAAAATCTATCCACACATGTTAGGCAATACCTATTTCCGGCCGATGTTGGAAGTGGCCCAATTAGATCAATATTCACATGCTATTAATCTTTACTCTCTGGCACTGTAGACAACCCCTAACAAACTTGCCAATATCTTTTGATAGCCGGGGACACAGCGCTCTATTACGAGTTTTCTCGTAGCTCTAATGCTGGGGTGAGCTAAATTATGCAATTTTCGCATTATGGTTTCTCTCTGTTCTACGGGCACATAGGACCTTATATGTGAGCCATTAATATTGCAATATAAAAATTTTTTAGAATCTGGAATGTGCAAAAGAGTGAGGTTAAGTGATGAGTCCTTACCTGACGCCAGCAAAGACTTTAATTCGGTATCGTTTTCTTGAGCTGTTGAAATTGCATTGAAATCAATTAAATCCGTTGCAATGCTATTTATGCGAGAGAGCCAATCCGCAGTGATGTTATCAGTACCTTTAATATGACGGATATCAGTGGAATATTGACTTATAAAGTCTAGCTGTCGTACTCTTCTTGGTGGAGCTTTTTCGCTTTTTTGCTGAAATGCAAACACTAATGGTTTGTGGTCGGTATAAATCGTAAGGCATATTTAAAATGTTGCACACCTTGGTACACAGCTGTTAACCCTTTCATGCCCGATATTGCCTATAGGCAACATTGTACATTTTTGTTCATAAATTCCGCAGTTTTTAATTTCTTTAAAAGATCTTTTCGCAAACAAGCTTGGTTAAAAACGTGTAAAACCAGAATACGTAGGACTCTGAATTTAATATCACTTCATATTTAGGCCATGACTAACAAACACATGTCCTTAAAAAATTTTAGCTCTGGCCCAAAAAATTCGGGCATGAAAGGGTTAATTCGCGATCGTACGCACTATACTTTCGTTGAGCATCAGTGAGCTGCTTTAAGTAAAATCCCAATTCTTGGTTATACCATCAACGATCTGGTGTAGTACTGCACCCACAACAGAGTCCGATGCATCAACGGTCAGTGTAAGTTCACTGGGTGGTGACAAGTAGTTCAAACAAGTTGCATTAGCTAAATTATTTTTGCAGGCGTTAAACGCATCTGAAGCTTCTTTTGACCACACAATTTTAGTTGTATCGTTTTTTTTATTTCCGACTATCAAATTTTGAAGGATACTTTGATGTTTAGCTGCATTCTTCAGGAACGGACGATAAAAATTTAACATTCCTTAAAACCTTTTTAAATCTTTTACCATAGTGGACTTAACAAAATTACAGACCGCTTCAATTTTACTTTTAAGTGGACGTAGCCCTTCGCTCGTTATTGTATGACAAAAAACTCAAGCTCAGTTTGCCCCAATTTACATTTATCTGCATTAATCGGCAAATTACCTGTTCGTAGTCTATCAAATACTGTGCGTAAGTCCTTTTCATGTTGTTTTTCATCTGTTGCCGCCACCAAAATATCATCGATGTAGGCAAAGGTAAAGTCCAAATCCCTTAGCACTTCATCAATGTATCGCTGAAAGGTTTGGGCAGCGTTTCTCAGGCCAAACGTCATGCACGTAAATTCATATAGGCCGAATGGTGTTGTGATTGCCGTTTTAGGTATATCAACTGGTTCGATGGGTATTTGGTGGTAAGCACGTTGCAAATCGAAAATATTTATTTACCGTGTAGGATGTTGGTGACGTCATGAAGATATGGGATACGATACCTGTCTGGAACCGTAATTGAGTTGAGGGCTCGATAATCGCCGCAAGGCCTCCAATCGTTGTTTGTTTTCTTCACTATATGTAGTGAACTTGCCACTGACTGTTCGATGGCCGGCAAATGCCCTTTTCCATTAAAAACTGAAATTCTTTATTTGCTGCCTCGTGTCTTTCACCAACAAAAACTGGTGGCCCTATTGTCACTATATGATGTGTTGTGTTTGTTGTTATTGGCATTTTATTAGAATTTAAAACAGCTAAATCACTATACTCAATCAACAATTTTGCGAATTTACTGTCCGTTTAGTGTGTTAATATTTTAATTGCTGTATTTTGCTCAAACTTTACCTTTGTTTCCAACATAGTCTTCTTGTCAATTAATTTTCCTCTTTTCATATCAACTAGCAAATCATACGCTTTTAAAAAATCAGAGCCGATGATAGCTGTGTTAACATCGGCGACGTAAAAATTCCATTTTAAGCTGCGGCGGAAACCTAGTGACAAATTAAGACGGCGTTGACAAAATGATTTTATTGGCGAACCATTTGCGGCGTAAAATGTTGGTGTTGAATGCTTTTTGTTTTTATCGTCTTTTCTAGGAGGAATAACAGCCACATCGGCGCCTGTGTCAATTAAAAATTTTGTGTTGGTATTTTTATCATGAATGACGAGACGAGCGATTTGCAATGAGTGATCACCAATAACGCTCGTGGAGTATGGTGATGATGTTAGTTTTTTTCAAAAACGGAAGAAAAGTTGCAAGGCGGTCTACATTTTCTTGCATTTTTTCCAAATAGCTCATGGTACCAGCATTGATTTGAGGGGCCGGAAGGTGTTCTAGCTTGTTGCTCCCTGCTTTTGCTGCGGTGGCTGCTTCTTCCTCGGATTCGTCCTGCACTCATACTGACCAATTGGTTTAGTTGTTGTTCTATACGCTGTATTCGCAATTCGGTCTCTCGGTCTTGTGCCTGCTGTTTGGCTACGGCTGCTATCTGCTGGCAGTCAGATACTTCAAAAATTTTGTCTGCTAATTTTGGCAGCTCTGGTAGATCTGCATACGATGCCTGCAGTATGGCTCGAGTTTGCGCTGGAAGCCTTTGCAACCAAAGTGACTTCAAGAAATCGTTATTTATTTTTCCTTTTGCTAAGCCACTTAGCTCATTTAATAAGTGTGTAGGGCGTTTATCCCCAAATCGATCTCTGATATTAGTTTTTGGATCTTTTTTTTGCTCACTGTCGCAGTATCTCTCTATTATACAAGACTTTAAATTGTCATACTTGCCTTGATCAGGAGGATTTAAAATAGCATCCGATAATTGAGTCAAAACGTTGCTTTCAATGGCGGCCACTACAGTGTTAAATCTGGAGACATCATTATTAATTCCTGAGATGCTACACTGGGCCTCAACTTGAGCGAACCAAATTTAAGGTTGTTCGGGCCAAAACGGTGGCACTTTGACCGACACTCTGTTGACAAATGCACTGTCTTCGTGGTTAACGGCAGAGGAGTTGGTAGATACACCTGCTTGTCCAGATGTTGATGCCTGACCCAAATTAACGCTTTGGCTTTGCTTTGCGTCGTTTATTTTACGGGGTCACCAATTGTAGCGACTTAAATAAACGACGTCTGTTTGCTTTTAACGAGTGTCAACAACTGACTTTTATTTTTTAAACCATGTGTACATCAATTAAACTTCTAGAATAATTTATTTTCTAGTACAAACAAGATTGTATGCTTCTCCCATACAACCACACAATATATACATATAAAATCAATTTATCGATACCTCGAATGTAAAAAATGAACAAATGTAAAAATGAATAAAATGAATATTATAGTGTTGCCACAAGACTTATAAATATGAACTATTCAAGGATACACCATCTACTAGAGATCAATGAATATTTTCGAAAACATCTCAAATACAATTTGTTTCATTTAGATTTATAAATAGGAAGGATACGCCATATACTAGAGATCAATGAATATTTTCGATAATATCTCACATACAATTTGTTTCATTAAGATCTATAAAAAGGAAGTATTCAAGCATACGCCATATACTAGAGATCAATGAATATTTTCGATAATATCTCACATACAATTTGGTTCAATTATATTTACATATAAGAACTGCTTAAGGATACACTAGATACAAGAAATCGATTATATCTCACTCACAATTTGTTTCATTTAGATTTATAAATAGGAAGTTTGCAAATAAAAAATTTAGAAAATGCCTGAATACAAAGAACACATTTATGAAAAATATTTTTCATTGAAAACTGAAAACCTTTTTTTATGGTTTACATACAGTTAGCGTGAAAGGTCTATGATCCATAGGAGTATGCTTATTAAAAAATTTTGAATTAATAAAAATAAAATAAATAAATAAAATAAAATACTAAAAAATTTGTTGCTTTTTTTTAATCGGTAAAAAACCATATTTATCTGGCATAGCAAGTAGTTGAAACATACACTTCATTAAAGCATTTAACAATGTGTGGATTTTTATACATTTTTTTCAGTTGTTGCTTTTTGTAGAAAATAGAAATATTTTTTTCCAAACTTTGTATATAAAAGTTATATTTATTTTTAACTATCACTTATATAAATTTACATATACATATGTATCTATTTACGTTCATATAGATTCAGATAGTTTGCTATTAACTACCTGGGGTATAATTCGTGAGATTATTTTTAATGTTTCAAATGTTTTCATTTTTGTTTTGTGTGAATTTATCAGCATATTTTTTATACTAAATTCGAGTGGCTTTTTGTATCTTTTATGTGTTTTAGATAACCAAAGCAATACCATATTTCTCTTGTATTGCATATTGTATTGGTATACCAGAAGTTTATTTTTTATTTATGAATTTATTTTTAATACTTTTAATAAAAATTTCACAACCATATTTACTCTTTTTTATTACAATTGGAGCCAAAACTTAAAGTTTAAGTTCTATTTGGCCGTTATAATGTTAAGAAGTAAAATACAACTGTAATCCAAAAAATTGATTGGAATTAGTTTCGCTTACAGTAGTAGTAGTAGTAGTAGGAAGTGTGTTGGGGACGTGAGAGCACGGTTCTAACCCAAGGTCAGACATTTCCAACAAAACGAAATATGAAAAAATATTTCTTCGGCAACTGTCTCTCAGCAGATTTCTGTCAATGACTCTGAGAGTATATAAAATTGCCATGCAAAATTATCTCAAACATCTGTTGTTCGGAGTTGACTTTAAACTGTAGGTTCGGCTTCGCATATGTAAGTGGTGGCGTATTTGTTTTGTTTAATTTTCAAATATTAAAATCGTTTAGCTTCCGTGGATTCAAATATTGGAAATTAAAAAAAAGGAAAATAAATTGTTTGTTTCTATCGTAGTTACAGTTCCAGTTTAAATTAGTGTTCAAATAGAACATCCAAAAATTGATTGAAGTTTTTTATGTGTGGAACATAACATCATTACACTGTGCGCAAAAGCTTCTGTGGGTGGAGAGAATTTGAAGTGTCCAATATTGCATTATTCTGGCAACATCGTTCTCAAAAAAATGTGGACCGATGATGCTAACAGGCCTAAATCCACCCCACACAGTGGATTTTGTGGATTTGTATCAGCCCATTTTCGGGAATTTGTGTTATCAAGTGTCCATTCATCTTACTTACTTAATTTGTTATTAAAACCCTTGAGTTAGAAGAGCCTTTGGAGTAGAACCCAATAAGAAAGATTTCTCATCACAATGCAACAACTCGAAACATTTTCATAAAGAATGTTGTACAAACAACAACAAATTATCAATCATTTGATTAAACAGAAAAACTTCAAAAACTTCATGAAGTAGACGTCGGAGAGTCAATAGCCTATCACTTCCCAATTTGTTCGTACTTCATCGTTAAGGAATAGTTGCTGTAAGCTTTAATAGCTTCTCGAAGCCATCATGTTAAACTGAATAACTATGGTTCCTCGAGTGACTGACACTAAACTAAGGAAGTTGAAGATAGACATAGTGGTGATGGCATCACTTGTAAAACTTACAAAATAGTTTTACATTTTTTTTTTCAATAGAAAAGGCGACGCTCTTTTTGTTTGTGAAATAGTCGGTTCAATCTAGCTATTGTGGCAGATATTTCTTTTTCAAATCCAACGCAAAGGGTATGACGTCTACTCATGCAATTCATTGTATTGGAATTAGGAAAAATATATGTGGATATTGGTGGATACTATATTTGAATCTCTTTATATCATAAGTGACAAGAAACATCTCTGCAGTAAGGATACGGCTCTCCAACAAATTTTGTCTGTAATGCAGTGTACCATCCACTGAGCAATCAACCACAAACGGATGTGCTCTGCGAGACAAACGAGTGTTACGTACTAATACATGATTCTCAGGAATAAGTCCCCTTATTTCGCTCGAGCAATATCTGTTTTAGTAACGACATTGCGACGATGCCCCAATAAATCAATAGAGTAAAATGCCCATTAACGAGCACCTTTGCAATCTCGTGTACGCGATCGAGAGGCACCAGTTCAGGCATGAGCTACTCCATTCACGATCGGATATAAGTGAAGTAAATAGTAAGAAGATCAGATGAATTCTTGCAACGTCTTAAGAAACCGAGGCACTTGAAAGTTTTCTTCAACATTTGCAAACCGTGGTTCCAGCGAAGATCACACTGAATTTTCTAGCCCAGAATATCAATGGATACAGATGACGCAATGTTATTGATGCGCTTGTGTGTTTAATAGGGATGAGAAGCACGGGGATACGTCAATACGTCACTTTTTGTATAGTGCAAGGCAGCTTGGTGGTATTAGGAATGAGATGTCTTAGAAATATGTCACTGTTAAATCTGTTTCGATCATTAAGAGGACCACTTGTTTTGTACGTGGAATTGGATTAGAATTTTTAAGATTGCTACAATGACCCATGGGCCCACTTAGTGAACTTGCATGGTAAATTTATTCTAAACGCTTGCAACATGTCCTAACTTAACCTAGCTTTCATCTGTTCTATCTGGTTACCAAGTGACATACATTTTTATTAGAATTTAAAGTTTCATTTCCACTCTTCTCTTCATTGTTCTGTCTCACACAAAATACAATATTGGCTTTTTTCCTTCAAAGCATGCTATTTTTGTGTTGTAAATCCTTTTTCTCTGTGTGTATTGTATATTCGACATGCAATACTGTGCACAGCATGTAGTAAAAAGCGTGAATATTTCTCTCAATAACATTGGCAGTGCAGTTATGGATAAGGGCGAGTAGTTTTTACCACCCATCACCCAGCTGGTAACGATGAATATTTCATTTTATATTCTTTTATTACGTCTTGTTGATATCCAATATTTCTTGCATTACAATAGTTGTAAATATTATAAGTTTTACATCATATAATAAATGTTGAAAAAAAAAAATTATTTAAAAATTGTCAATTTTTTACTTTTTGGTTTTTTAGTTTTGTGGAAATATTTTCCTTTCCATTCACTTTTTCTTTTTTTTCTCAGGAAATATTATAAAGCCTTGTCCAACAAAAGAATTAAGAAAAATAAAATTGCTTAGATTTCATTTACATTTTTTTTACTGATTTTTAGGAAAAGAACCTAAGTTTTGGCTACTAAAGTTTTTTAAGGCGGAAAGTAAAAAATTTTATTTGTTATTTATTAGGAAATCTGTGGTCAATTACCTTATTTGTAATACAGGGTGTTTCAAAAATATAGGTATGTAGGATTTGGGGATCCTACTTACCACCAAACACACCAAACACTAATAAAGAACAGTTAATTCAATTTATTTCCAACGGTTCAATTTATTTATTATTATGTAGGATTTGCGTTGTGCGTTGGTCGGTGGTAAACTGAAAACTAAAAACTAAAACTAAAACTAAAACTAAAACCAATCGTTCCCCTGTTCATTTTCATTCTGTCCCTCTTCTTCCCGTCTGCCTTAACCCTCCCTTGGCGAGTCCCACATTCGGCCCTCCTGGCGCAGCATTCGTCCCGAATGCGGAACCCCAAGGCTTCATGTATTCGACAACAGTGGTACATCTCCTTGATCCCTCGCCCTCACCAACCTTCTCGACCTCGTAACGCCCATGGTTAAGCTTCTTAACGACCTTGTAGGGACCTAAGAACTTGGGTTTTAACTTTAACCCGCCGCCAAATTGTGTCCGCTAAATTGCGACCAAGTCTTGTAAATTATATTCCCTTTCAGTTATTCTATTTTTATTAAATGATCTCTTGTTCTCTTGTTGAATCTTCAGGATATTTTCCTTCACCTTTTCCCTCAAGGCATCACGTTCCTCAAATAATTCTCTTGTAACCTCTTCTTCTAAAAGACGTTTAACGTCTGGGTCCTCTTTCGTCCTTATCGTGAGACCTGTCAAGACTTCAAAGGGAGTACTGCCGGTGCTTCTAGTGGGAGTGCTATTGATTACTTTCTGAACTCTGTCGACATGTCGTACCAGTTCTGTGGATTTTCAAGGCACAATTTAGTCAGCATGGCGACGACGATTTTATGTATTCTTTCCACCTGGCCATTTCCCCGAGGTACCCCAGTGGCGATTAGCAGATGTTGTATACCTTCATCAGTGCAATAATTATAAAATTCAGCCGAAGTAAAGGCAGTACCCCTGTCAGTAATAATACGAACAGGGTTACCAAATACGGTTGATTGCTTACGTAGTCGATCGATCAATTCACCTGTACCTGTACTTTTCATAGGATATAGCCATACGAATTTGGAAAATGCATCTACCACAACTAAGATATAATTGTATATCTTACGAGTCGTCTCCATTGGTCCTACGTGGTCAATGTGATAAGTCATCAATGGTTTGTCTGCTTTATCAATTGGGTTAAGTAGTCCCTCTTTTTTACCAGATTTCGCCTCCGCCATTATGTATTGAACGCAACTTTTTACAACACTATTTACTTTCACTTCTAGATCAGGTATAAAGAAAGTTTTCTCAATAAAATCTTTAGTCTTCTTTGAGGCAAAATGCCATTGTCGGTGCGCCATCTCTATGATTTCCTGCTCCATACTTGAAGGTATGACAATGAGCTCTCTAGCGGGGTCTTTATGTACAATACCATACTTTGAGTAATAATCTTCATATGCGTGAGTTTCTAATATCTTACTAATTGCTCGCAGCCAGTCGTCTTTCAATTGTGCTTCTTTTATTCTATGACGTAGTGAATCCTCCATCATCAGGCAGGAGACTCGGCTTAAAGCATCCACATGACGCATTTTATGGCCTGATCGATGTTCAATATCATAGTCGAATTCCTGAAGGAAAAGAGCCCATCTTGATACCCTCAAAAGATACGTCTTTCTTCCTCATCGTCATAGCAAAGGCATTACAGTCGGTTATAATTTTAAATTTCAGGCCCATTATATATACTCGCCACTTTTTAAGCGCCTCTATTAGCGCCAGTACCTCAAGTTCATAGGAATAGTATTTTTCCTCTACAGGTGTGATTTTGCGACTCATGTATTGTACAGGGTGTAGCTGCATATCTTCGAAATCTCTTTGTAATAGGACTGCTCCATAGCCATGCTTGCTTGCATCCGTATGGGTTTCAGTTTCCGCAGCAGGATTAAACAATCTCAAAACGTTGGCACTAACTAGTGCGGTCTTTAAATGCTGGAAAGCTAGTAATTGTTCATCGTTGATCTTAAACTACGAGTTCTTTCTAAGCAAATCAGATAATGGTTTTGCAACCAGTGCATAATTCGGGATGAATCGGCGAAAATAGGATGTTAACCCTAAAAAACGTTGCACTGCCTTTGCACTAGTTGGTACTGGGAACTGCTCAATTGCCACCGTCTTTTCTTTTGAAGGTAATATCGTATTATTTTCCAGCACATAGCCTAAGAAAGTTATTTTGGTCATGAGGAATTGACACTTGCTCCATTTAATGCCAATTTCGTTTAGTGACGCGACGTGTAGTACCTTTTCCAACTTCTCTGCACCTTCTTCTTCATCTTTCGACGGTATGACGATATCGTCCATATACACCACCATTGTACCATCTTCTATTAAGTCACGGAATACTGCTGAAATATATCTGCAAAATACTGCTGGCGAGTTCGATATACCGAAGGGAACATAAAAACTCGTACTGGCCTCTATGTGTTACAAAGGAAGTGTATTTACGACTATTTTCTTCGACTGGCACGTGAAAGAATCCATTTTTAAGATCCAGTGTGGTATATACCTTCGCATCTTGAAGCCGCTGTAGCACATCGTCTATTACTGCCATTGGAAAATTATCCCTTACAATCTTCTCATTCAATCGGCGATAGTCACAGCATAATCTTTTAGTTCCGTCTTTTTTGCTAACCAGAACCACAGGTGAGGAATAATTTGAACTGCTGGGGCGTATTATTCCATCTTTCAGCCATTCTGCGACTTGTTGGTCAACAGCAAGCTGGTCTGCGTAGCAAAGTCTTCGTGGGTTGTGACATACGGGAATATCGTCCTTAAGTAATATCTTCATCTGAACCGGATGCTTACATGGTTTCATTGGGGTGTACTCACTTATAATATTCAAGATGTAATCTCTTTTATCACTTCTCAAATGAGCTAAATCAACATCAGGAGTTTCTGTGGATATACAAATTTCACCTTATTCGCGAAAAGCATCATCTAATTTAGGTCCCAGTGGATCTAAGATTTCATTTAGCGTCGGTCTTCCAAAAAATGTAACGCCTTCAGCATCTATAGAAACATACACATAGTTCAAGATATCGTTTCCTAATACTGCTGAATACAAAATATCCCCTTCGTGCGCTACATAAAACTTTACCGTCAAAATAACTCCGTCTAATTCAATATCAGTCATAAAAGAACCAATCATTTTGATCTCTTTTCCACCTATGCCCAACATCCTCCTGGCCTCATGTTTCAACTTAACCCCATTCATCATAAGTAGATTATCATACCGAACGCAACTTACGTCACTTCCCGTATCTACCAAAGCTGTCACTTTCAGACCCAATGTGTTCACATCCTTAAAAATTCTATTTGGTTGATTTATCATCAATTCATGATCACTTTTCGTTGCCTGAGACGAAGAGAGGGTATGCATATTAAATTCTCTTCTTTTATTCGCGGTTTGCTCATCAGATTTTTCTCGTCTGCTACAATCTGTGGACTTATGACCAAATTCGTGGCATCTAAAGCATTTAGGTTTCTTCTCGGTGCACTCGATGATTTATGACCCTTTGCACCACAATTATAACAGCGCAGCATCTTATTACCTTCCTCTTTAACAACGGTTGCAGCTTCTTGTCTTCGATAGGGTTTGGTAGTATTCGATGGCATAACTGGTAGCTTGATCTTCTCATAAATTTTTATTTTCGTTTTCAGGTCGTCAATATTAATGGCTCCGTAAAGTACCGCCTTATTTGATCTACTATCGGGTATGTCTTCTATAAAATATTCTATGATACTGCTCTCATCTAAATTTATGGAGGAACCAATTTCCATTAGGCAATATAGATATTCTCTAAAGCTTTCATTTTGACGTTTTCTACGGGCTTTCAATATGCGATGTTTTTTAATAGCCGATAATTTCGCACCGAACTCATTATCTAGAGCGGCTTTCAATGTCGACCAATCCCGAATATTAGGTTGACTCCTGACGAAAATTTTTGCAGCACCAAAGAGCAATTGTCGCGCATATACATATTTTTGTAAATCGTTCCACCTTACAGTAACAGCACACTCCTCAAAATCGGTTAACCACTGCCTTATCTCTGGTTGGCCTTCGCCCGAAAATTTGGACAATGTATCCTCAATGTCCCTTAGTGTGAACGTCGAGGGTCCATGATGTCCTGTACATGCTGGTTGCCGAATATCTGAAGCCGCTTCGCCATATTCCGAATCCGCCCTTTCCTCCTGCCGCCCATTCCCCAAATGCCTAATCAATCGTTCCTGCAATACTGTCTTCTGCCCGCTAACCTCTAACCCTAGCTCTGTGCACTTATCCCTCAAATCATCTAAATTAAGACTTAAAATTTCCAACAGTTCCATCTCCAACCACAACCACAATACAAATATAATATCATAAAATTACAAAGTTAAGTATAATATAAAAATGTTTAAATGAGTAAATTCAATAAAGTTAGAATAAGAATAATAAAGATTAAGATTAATTAAATTGAATTTAAAATAATAAAATTAAATACATATATCAATTCAAAATTCTGTATTGCATACAGCAGGGTATTATATATTAATGTACAATAGGTTAAGGAAAATTAAATGGTACAAAAATGATGCGATCTTTCGCTGTGATTGTACAAAACAAAAATAAATACAAGATATTTCAGTAGTCATTTACGTTAAACAGAATACATATGTGTATGCAAAAAAAATCAAAGTTTATGTTTATAAAAGGAATACAAAAAAAATTATATAAAGAAAAAAAACAAATCTCACGCCTCGTTCCATTCATCAAAGTTTCGCCGCTTCTTCGTATTCAAAATGTGTGTGTCTGTCGCTGTGTTTCGTCTCTGCCACACCCTCTTCATCACACACACATACAGGTCGTCAGCATCGTCTGCGTTTCGTTTTCTTTTCAGTCTCACTGCTTCTATCACTTTAAAATTCTTCTAAGCCATGCGCGCACACTCACTATCTTTCTTAAATGTTTGTTTTGTTTCTGTGTTTTCTCTTCAATTAATGTTATTCTTTTCCTTATTTAATGTCTTGTTTCATGTTCATTTCGTCTCAATATTCTTTCTCTTCAATTAATGTTATTCTTCTCTTTATTTCATGTCTTGTTTCATGTTCATTTCGTCTCAATATTCTTTCTCTTCAATTAATGTTATTCTTCTCTTTATTTCATGTCTTGTTTCATGTTCATTTCGTCTCAATATTCTTTCTCTTCAATTAATGTTATTCTTCTCTTTATTTCATGTCTTGTTTCATGTTCATTTCGTCTCAATATTATTTCTCTTCAATTAATGTTATTCTTCTCTTTATTTAATGTTTTGTTTTATGTTCATTTCGTCTCAATATTCTTTCTCTTTACAACAACAAAAACATCTCAAATTTGAAACAAAACTGTTACATCACACACCATCACAAAATTTCTTTTTTATTCTTTAAAGTTCTTTAAGCATACATAACATACGCGTTTTTTCTTTCAAATTGCAGGCGTCTAGTTCTTTCTCTATAAATGTTTGTTGCTGTTTTTCTTTTCTTCTTCTTGTTGTTGTTGTTGTTCTTTTCGCGTAGATTCACTTGAATGGTAACACAAGCAGCTCTTTAAGTACAGTAGCGATTAGCTTCAGTACGCTTCCGTTATTGTTTTTGTTGCTGTATTTTCAACCGAATAATATTCTTCTATCAAATACAAACACTTCACTTTATGGTTAATTTCTTTTGCTGTATTTCGTCTTGAATCACTTTATGTCTTTTTTTTATATTCTTTTCCAAAGTTCTTTTCTTCCTTCTCAACTCTTTGCCTCACTGAATTTCAATCTCGGACGAGCCCCCAATTGTTGGATTTGGGGATCCTACTTACCACCAAACACACCAAACACTAATAAAGAACAGTTAATTCAATTTATTTCCAAGGGTTCAATTTATTTATTATTATGTAGGATTTGTGTTGTGCGTTGGTCGGTGGTAAACTGAAAACTAAAAACTAAAACTAAAACTAAAACTAAAACTAAAACCAATCGTTCCCCTGTTCATTTTCATTCTGTCCCTCTTCTTCCCGTCTGCCTTAACCCTCCCTTGGCGAGTCCCACAGGTATATACACTTGTGGACACACAATTAAGTCACCTATGCAAAATTTTTCATTTTTATAAAAATTAAAAAATTTAAGAAAAGTGGAAACAAAAACAACTAATATTTATTAATTTCATATACTTAATAATTAATTAACAACAAAAACTTATATAGTTTTTCATTGTAAACAATGTTTTGGTACTTAGTTCATATCAGACTTAAAATTTAAGTGGACACATAATTAAGTCATTTGAAACAAAATATTGAAAATTCAATTTAATTGCTTTATTTTTCACCCAAACTATTTGGAGCCTTTAATATTTTGTGGGGAACCCTTTTTGGCGTATTATTTCAGTACATCTTTGTGGCATTGGGTTGATTAAGTTGCGTCACTGCTCAGGACTAATGTTATCCCATTCTGCCTGGAAAAGCTGCCAAAGTGCTTTTTGATGCTGGGTTTTTTGGCTGCACCTGCTCGTTTTACGATCCCCCAAAGATTTTCAATAGGGTTCAGATCGGGACTTTGAGTTGGCCATATATATATATATATATATATATATATATATATATATATATATATTGTTACGTTTTTACCTTTTATAAACATTTAAAATAATAGCTCGTAGATTGTAAATAAAATTAAATTCTTTATTGTTCACGCAATTCTATGTGCCACTGTTCACAACTTAATGTAAACAACAACAATTGATTTGTTTGTTTGTTTTCTTTACACCCTTTTGCGTAAACAATAAAATTTTTTCGATAGATCTTTGTAACGGAGATCTTCAAACCACAATTATTCTCTTCACACGCAACGCGTCTTGACATAAGATTTACTGAATTTTTACTAACTCCGTTGCCTGCTTTGCCTTGCCTATTTATATGGCAACATTAACAGTCTGATGAATGTTCTTGAAGGCGAATGTTCGCTGCTTCGCCTTCTCGAGATCTCTATAAATGTAAACACTGTTGTTTAATTGTCATTTGTTTATTTTGATCACATTGTTTGTTGTTGCCATTTTGTTTACTTTTTTAACCCCTTTTTTATACTGGTGTTGTTGGTATATTTTTTTCGTTTACTTGTTTATCTTGTAAACAAGTTCATTGTTTTTGTAGCTTATGTTTATCAGTTTAATGTTAAACAGTGTAACACCATTTCCATTTTCATAATAATACGTTCCAAAATGTTTTGATGAGTTATCACAATTTGTATTAATTCTTCGCTTAACCTGTCAAGTGAGATTAATATTCCAATGTTTTCTCTCTGGACTCACTAATTCAAAGTTTTATGTGCAATTGAAAGCGCTCATTTAATTTAATCATTTTTAAAAAACATTGCAAAAAATCAAAACTATTTTAAGGTGTTCATCAATATTTACAAACTAAATTTTTAAATTCCATTCTACATTTTCTTTTTTTTTTTTGCACGATAGTTTATAACTTTCCAAACAAGCTTAAAGGATTCTTCAATCTGAATTTTTTTTGGTTAAATTAATGCAAAAAATGAAAGAAATTCGTTTGCTTTCGAATTTATTATTTATTCTTCCTTTCAATTTTCTTTTCAACATGATTTTTTGACTTTCTCCAATTCCTGTGTGAAATCCAAATATTGACGGAAAAGTGTTGGAGCATAAATGAATTAATTTTTTACTGCGGCTATAAATATAAATAAATAAATAAATATTTGTTCCCTTTATAGCACAGCGCTTTAACTGATACTGAATTCATGTTTTGTATATAAAACAATAAAAAAAGTTAAATTTTTATTCCACGAAAAAATTTTATTCATTTATTTTATTCTAGTAGGTAGAGTATTGGATTATTAGACGTGAGGCCATGGTTCAAACCCCAGGTCAGACATCAAAGCGAAATATTGCAAAAATAGTTCAGAAAATCTGAAAGTAAATAAAATTGCCATGAAAAGTTTCTCAAAAATTAGTTGTTCGGGATCGACTTTAACCTGTAGGTGGCGCCACTAATATATAAAGTTAATCACACACAACATAGGTGGTGTGAAAAGCTAGGTCGTAATCCTGACTAAAGGATTGTAAAGGCCAATTATGTATGTATCTATACAGTTATCAACTTGAAAATAAAATAGCTGTAGCTTATGCCAACGTTTTCCATGACTCTGATAAATAAATCATGCTGAATTTGACTGGTGACATGGGTTATATTGGCTTTGAGGACCTCTTTATTTCGTGAGTTATTCTCAAACAAATTCCCCATAAAAAAACCCTACAACAAAAAGTCTAATGGGGTCATATTGCGATATTTTTGAGTTCAAATCACCTCCACGTGAGATGAGCATGCCACCAAACCGCTTATGCAGAATATCTAATGTACGATGACATGTAGTTAGTATTCAGATCACCCAACTTAAACTAAAAGAAGGTGGTAATCTTCTCACACCACCTATACTGTGTGTGTTAATTTTATACATGAGTGGCGGAACCTACAGTTTATATTCGACTCAGAACGATTGATTTTTCTTTTTGAGAAGGTTTTTCATGTCAATTGTATTTACTCTCAGAAAATTTTATTCATTGCAATTTTTTAACTACTCTCAGAGTCTTGGCCAGAAATCTGCTGAGAGGAAGTCGCCAAAGAAACATTTTTTCATATTTCGTTTTGTTACAGCGATGGCCTGACCAACATAATTTTTAAAGCACAGAAAATCTACAGGAGAGAGTGACTGCTTCGTACTAAATTGGATGCTCTTGGATCTCTTGTAGATTAGTATCGCAGCATATTGCTTGTTCATCAACCCATCCATTCATCCAGAAATAGGTATCTTCGCTGAAGTAGGTTTTTTTATGAAAATTAGAGTCCATCAGAACTCCCATTGTGATTTATCAGAACAGGCAAAATAAAATGACATCTAATTTAACAGGTTTAGCTTCAACTTTGAACATTTGGAAGACCTTGTTGAGAGACCATATCTAAACAATGTTAAGTAGTCTATAAATTTAAAAGGTTGCCAGCCGAAACCGATTAAATCACAAATTTGTGGTAATAAAGCTATTTAAGTCCATAAATAATTTTTTCAAAGGACATCTAAACATTTAGACATTCATAGAAAAAAGCCCAGCTGCACATTTATACGTTTATTTAGTTTTCCTTTTATATAAATTCATATTTTCGGCAACTGTTCTGAAATTTAATATGATGAAGGCAATATCGCTTTATTTTACATGTACATGACTTGCGTGTACTTATTATTTTATTTCTGTAATATGTACAAAAAAGTTTTTAAAGCATCGTTACTAAGACAATAGAGAATGGTAATTGGTTTTTGCGGTTGATGTTGTCTGTATCCTGGTATAAAATGTATTTGATTAATATTCAGCAAGATTGTTCCTTTAGTGACAAATGACTTTCGATAAAAGCTTTACTTGTTCTCCAAAAAAAAAGAAACATCAAGAAAATAACCTATAACCTATAAATAGAACAAAAATTTTCTAACCAAAGTAATTTCAAAAGTAAAACTGTTACTATGAAGCAAGAATCAGAATAGAACGAGTATTTATTCAATAACTTAATAAGTATTGTACTTTTATAAATAAAAGTTTAAATCTTGTTCAGAACTTTTTCGCTATTAAAAAATATGACCAAGAAGAAGCTTCTTAAGTTTAATTCTGTATGTATTCTATTTGAATCTCTACAGATGAATGCCCATCTCGTTTTTATTTCAATGTCACTATGTCGGGGAATCCTTTTGGGGGTCACCATTAAGTCTCTCGCTAACCCGTTTAGAAGCACCAGGCATTCTTAGACAATATTAGATGAGATGGAAAAAACTTTTAAAAAAAGTTCTTATTTAAAAAAACTCGTTAAGAAAGGCTCTGATACTCGATCCGCATGCCGACTATCTTTATCGGGCAGAGTAACGGACAACCTAAGATTCAACTGTACTGGAAAGGTTTCAGAATGGACTTAATTGCCTGGTCTTGATCCATAGCTTCTTTTCGGATAAAATTTAGATGTTGTAAACCATCTGAATAATTAGAACCCAAAGTTTGTATTAAACAGCTACTGAAACGTGAAAATACAATAATTTCCAAAAAAATTATTTTTTTTAAATTTTATCCTCTGATCGCTATTTTTTGTGGTATACATTAATGCGTCATAAGTATGTATGTATGTATGTCTTCATATATATAGTACGAACATTTAAATATTTCTGCATGCCTGAGTATATTTCTTGTATTAGTTAATATTAAATTTTGGAATGTTTGCTGGCGATTTCCGGCAAAAACTCTGAGAGCAAATAAAATTGCAATGAAAAGTTTCGTAAAAAGCTGTCTTTCGGAGTCCACTTCAAACTGTAGGTCCCGCCAATCATGCATAAAATTAACACACACAACATGATTGGTGCTAGGCCGTAATCCTGACTGAAGGGGAAAAAGAGTGTCATTGTGGACATTTTAACGATATTTTATTACATAATGTCATTAATAGGTATTTCTCATTTTCACTCTGTTTTATTTAAATTTAAAGATGGGAAGAGCTTAATAAAATACACGATATAATATATTGCCTATACGTGATATTCTATTTGCTAAATTTGTTTATGCTCATAATCCAAGTTCAGTTATGCACTTAACTTTATATATCTTGGTAGGTGATATTATTGATAGTATCCTCCGCTTTATTCCTATTCTCTTGTTGTTTTGAATGACTCATTGTAATTGCGCATCTCTCTTAACGAAATCCAACATGATAATGAAGGGATTCATGATTCAATCTAGAATAAAAAAATTTATGAATAAGTTTTCCTCGCAGTTATGATTGAAAGGATCCTTATCGTTAGTAGGGTTCGTCTGTGGGGTGTCTGTGAGACATTGATGTTGTTGCAATGAGGTGTGCTCTTTGTTAAAAAAAAAATTTTATAAATTTATGCAACGTTTACAATGTGATTTCGAACATATCGCCTAACTGACCAAAGTCACTTAAAATTTATTTATTAATTCTGGATTAAAGTAAAGATAGAACCTTCAATATTTCATATTCCTTATTTTAAAGCAGACAACATGCTTTTAAAATTTTATTATCTTTCAACAACATTTGAATGAACTATTCTTACAGCACATTATCATGAAAGTATAAATAAAACATTTTATATTCCATTTAAATAAACATTTTCCAGTAAATATCAAAATGAACATAAATTAACAGTTAAAAACTTTACCTGTTAACATACAAGTACAAATGAAAGTCTGCTCACAAAGTTATTATAACAACGTACGTACAGACTTATGTGCGAGGGTTAATAATTAAATCCATGCACTTCACGCTACAGACATCTTTCAGTTGAATGCTGCAAAACAAGAGTAGTCGGTAGTAGTCGCCATAGTCTATTAGTTAGTATGTTGGCTTGCTAGACGTGAGGCCACGGTTTAGACATCTCCAACAAAACGAAATATGAACAAATATTGCTTTGGCGACTGCCTGTCAGCAGATCTTTGGCAAACATCTTTAAGGGCAAATAAGTATTGCCCTGAAAAAGTTTCTCACAAAATATTTAGTTCAGAGTTCAGTTTAAACCATAAATCGCCCACTTATGAACAAAATTAACTCACACAATACGGGTGGTGTAAGAAGCTAGGTCGTAATCCTGACTACAGAGTTGTAGCGACCCATTATGTATAAATGTATGTAGTCAGTGATAGACATCACCAAGTATTTCAAAGAGAAATGAAAAAAAACAGTATTTTGCGGTAATATGCCAAGAAATATATAAAGAATTGATTTTTTTACCCGCCATATCTTCCAATCTGAAGAAATGATATGGTAAAAACAGATTTTACTTTAAGGGAGTTGTAGAACAAGACCTCAAATATCATAATTTTGTGATGCAACTTCGTATGTCTTTATGATAAAGCCTAATAAAAGCTTCAATCATAAAACATAATAATGAACAGACTATAACTGACGTAATGTTGTTACAGAAGACAATAAATGCAGCATGATTAAAATAAAATTTAAGAAAAAAAGGGGTTTTATATGAATGTCTTAATGAAACTGTTAAAAGTTTGTTGTTATGCCTTTTGTTACAAGAATATTTGTTTCTTCTTTCTCACTTCCTCTATTTAAAAAAAAAAAGAGAAACAAACTTGCAAACCTAACTTGTCATTTCGAGTTCTGTGTGTATACTTGTGCTCTTTCAATACCCTTTTTATGCCTTATTGTGATGCTCATTAAAAAGTTAAATATTGTTTCATAAGGCAAGAAAGAAAATTATCTGCCATTAAAGTCCCAAAAAAAGCAAGAAGACAAATGTAAAAATATATACTTTTCTACAATATTTTCTTTACATTTGACATAAGCTGTCTGGTAAAATTATTTCTTCTCCATCATATCCACATATTACCGCGTTGAAAATTATGCCTGCTTTAGTGTGGGTTTTAGAATATCAGTGGTGAACAATTCTGAAATTAATTACACATCTTTAAAATTTAGTGACAAAATATATTTTTCCGCTTATATACATTAGGGTCGATTCTGGAAAAATTGTTGCAACTGTTTCTTGCTCACACGCTCGAAGTTTGTACGAACTTTGAAATTTTGTTGAAACATCTGTCGTATCAGTTCAGTCTATTTTGCCATACCGCCATGAATGATTGTAGAAAACGACGTATATTTATTAAATTGGCTCTGCAGCAGTTAACATCTGATACAAATATCCATCAAAAAATTATCTTCATCAAACCATATTCCTTTGAGTAGGATATTGGTCAGGTCAAATGTTTATCAAACATCTTCTTTTGACTTAAATTGGATGATGTGGACAACCATGACAGGCTACATACGCTACATGTAGCACAGCCTTAGATATTCTGCACGAGCGATTTGAATTAACGATCATCATGTGGACGATCTGTAATCAGGCCGCCGAGATCAAGCAATCCGGCTTTTTTTTTCTAAGTTGCAAGGTGTATGCGAATAAGCTCAAACCATAGTGAAGTCGCCGTAGTCTAGTAGTTAGTGTGTTGGCTTACTGGATGTAAAGCCAGGGTTCGAGCCCCAGGCCAGACATCCAAACAATATACAAAAAGTATTTATTCGGCGACTTTCTCTCAGTAGATTTTTGGCAAAAACTCTGCGCGAAAATCAAATTGCCACGAAAGTTTCTCAAGAAATCTGTCGTTTGGAGTCGGCTTTAAACTGTAAGTTCTGCCACTCATGTATTTCATTAACACACACAATATAAGTGATGTGTGAAGCTATGTTGTAGACCCGACTCCAGGATTGTAATGACAAATTATGAATGGATGGATAGTGGTTTTCGCATACACATACATATATACATTTTATTCATAAGTGGCGAGCCCTACAGTACAAATTCGAGTCGGAAATTTTATTTACTCTCAGAGTTTTTCATAGAAATCTGCTGAGCAAACGACGTTGAAGAAATATTTTTTTTTCATATTTCGTTTTATTTAAGATATCTGACCTGGGGTTTGAACCGTGACCCCATGTCTAATACGCCAACACACTACCTACTGGACTACGGTGACTTCATAGCGGTCATCACAGTCAGCATAAATCAAGCCATCTCTCAAATTTAGCCGATGTATGCCGATGAAAAATTGGACATTTTAAATGCGCTCTATACAAAGGAGACTTGGGGGAGCTTTGAACGATGTTATTATATTTCACACAATAATGAGGCATGAACTATTTACAGAAAACGCATTAAAAATTTCAATGATATTACACACTCGGTTTGTTTTATTTGAATTTGAAGATGGGAAGCATTCAACAAGATGCCCTATATATTTTATTTTTATAAAAATAAATTTGAAAATATATTAGATGACAATGGTCTTAAACAAATTATAAATGAATACACCAGAATAACACAAAACTCGAAAACCTTAATAGACTACATAATAACGAACAATGAAATAATTACGGCAAAAAATAATATAAACAACAAAATCGCAGATCATGAATACATAGACATTTTTATTGAGTTTGAAATAAATGATACTGAAAGACAAAATAAAGATATAGAAATTTTTAAATACAATAAAAATAGTTTTAAAAATGAAATCAGTGTAATATTACAATGAAATGAAATTAATGATCTAAACGAATATGTCCGCGATATTGATAGATGTTTTGAAAATACAATAAAAAAATTTACAATAAAAAAGACAATTAATGAGAAAAGTAAAAATAAATGGTTTAATAATGAACTCAGACTTCTTAAACAAGAAAAAATAAATAAGTACCAAAAAGCGATTATTGAAAACTCTACTGAAGCATGGAACAGCTATAAATCGATAAGAAACACTTATAAAGTTAATATTGAAAACGAAAAACATAAATACATAAATAATAAAATAACAAACACAAGCAATCAAAAAGAAATGTGGAATAAAATAAAAGAATTAGTGATAAAAAAACCCAGAAATGTGATTAAAACTGTGATATTTAACCAAATAGAATATAAGGACAACTTAGATATAGCCAATAATTTTAATAATTATTTCGTTAATAGCATTACTGATATAAGAAACTCCATTGAAAGCGTGCAATATGAAAATAAAATTCCTGTGATAAACATTAAATTTGAATTTCGTGCAATATCTTTATTAGAACTAAAAATTATATGTAGAAATATTAAGAAAAAACCTGACTATAAGAAAATATCAAGCAATATATTACTAGATAATTGGGATATAACTGGCAATATTATACTGAACATTATAAATAAATCACTTGAAATAGGAGAGTTCCCAGAAAATTGGAAGGAATCATTAATTACCCCAATTGAAAAAGTAAAGAATACTAATATATGCGAGGAATACCGCCCAATAAATATTCTAAAAACACTTGAAAAAATTTTGGAACAAGTAGTTAAAAATCAACTTGAACACTATTTAGAACATAATAAATTATTATCAAAATACCAATCAGGTTTCAGAAAAAAATATTCGTGTGAAACAGCATTAAACTACATAATAAACAGATGGAAAAATATGAAGCGGAATAATAAAATATTGGCGATTTTTCTTGACTTCAAAAGGGCTTTTGAAACTATAGATAGAAAAATTTTAATAAAGAAATTACATAGTTATGGAATTAAGGACAAAGAATTAAAATGGTTTCAATCATATTTAACCAATAGAATGCAAATTACTAGAGTTAATAACGTGGAATCAAGTGCAATAGTAAATGACTATGGAGTTCCTCAAGGCTCAATTTTAGGAGCACTTTTATTTATTATATACATAAATGATATGGAAAAAGTACTGGAGAAGTGTGAAATTATTTTATATGCAGATGACACCTTAATTTTTACGGAAGGAGAAACAGAAAATATTTGCCACGAAAATCTTTCAAGTGATATGAACAATATTAATAAATGGCTAAAAATTAACAAGTTAAAATTAAATGAAAATAAAACTAAACTAATGGAGATAAATATGAATTCTAATATAACATTAAAAATAAACAATATAACAATAGAAAAAGTTAATTCTATTAAATATCTGGGTTTTATAATTGACAATGATTTAAAATTTAAAGAACACATTGAATACATATGTAAAAAAATCGGGAAAAAAATCGGGTTTTTTAAACGAGTAAGAAACAGCTTATCAATAATAACATCAATAAACATATATAATACTATTATTAAACCACATTTCGAATATGGGTCAACGGTTTTATACACATGCTGTACAGATACACAAATAAACAGACTACAGAAATTACAAAATAAGGCAATGCGTACAATATTAAAACTTAACAGGTATGCGTCAGTAAGAGGTATGCTGGATACTTTAAAATGGCTTAGGATACAACAAAGACTAGAACTTAATACAATAAACTTCATCCAAAAAATAAAATGTGGAGATGCACCTGAATATTTGAGCAAATAAGATATGTTGGGGAGTTTCAACCATACAACCTGAGGAATGCTTTAGATTTCAGGCTTCAGCGAGCAGACACGAGTGCAATGCAACGATCGTTATTTTATAAAGGACTAAGCTTTTACAACAATATGCCAAGTGATGTTAAAAATGAAACTAATAACAATATATTTAGAAAAAAATTAGTATCTTTTATAAAAAATGTTAATGTATATCCGAGCTAAACTCTGTAAAGTTTTTTTTCTAAAATTATTTGTAATTTTCAAAAGTATTAATAAAATACTACTTATTAAATCAAAAAAAAAAAAAAAAAAAAAAAAATATTCCCTACCGTGAATACATACATATCGTATTGTTGTTCCAATTTTCATTAGGCGTAAGGTACTTCTTAAGCTGTTTACAGGAATTGTTGAAAATTTATATTTGTTTGTAATTTTTTATTCAATATTTTACAGCTTAAGGGTCAGACTGAAGAAACTCAAATTTCTAATGTTATAATGGAATCTGCAATATGTATACAAATACAAATAGATGACTTCATCCAACGCGTAACACGCAATTTCTGTAAGGCTTCTGTTAAAAGATTATTAAAACAATTTTCCTTCTCTTATATATTTTGTTTTTTTTTTGCTCAAAAATTCAATCTCCTAAAATCGATTGTCTTACAGAAGTAGGCAGTTGAAGGCGAAATTTCCTTTTTTTGTTCATTCATTATAAAAGTTAATTAAAAATGTAGACTTTTGAACACTTGACGGCATTATTTACTGAACACAGACGAAAGCAGTTCAAACTTTTTTAATAAAAATTGTAAAGAGAATATCGCACAATGATGAGATATTTGTTTTTCTTGTCATTATTATATGTGCTAGAAATCGCACAGTAAAATGAATAGTGGAATCATTTCCCACTAGGCACTCTGGTCATTTACACTACATCGAGCATATGGTATTAGTCACTGTACTCGCAATAATTTTATTGAAATAAATTAAATATCAAATAGAAAACTTATGTTCGGCAACTAAAAGCAATTTATATCGCTGTAAACCAAGTAAATTTTTGATTTTTGGCACAGTTCACTTTGATTTTATTTGATTTACCTCATTTGCCTACGGTATGGTGCAATACATCGAATACTAGTCTGTAGTACTTTCTCATAATCATCACTGGAAGATCATCAGCATACCCTAAAACACAAAAGTGGTAATTTGACTCCCCTTTGAGTTCATTACCTATTTGGTATTAGCAAAAAAAAATTCTGCATCCATAGGTGAACTTATCTGCCCTTTCATCTAATGCACGAATATCCACGTGATTTTTGTGTTATCAAAAACATACTCGATATCTAAAAATTCGTAAGAACGACTCTCCAAGAACATTAGGTCTTTTTCATATCAGTAACCAGTTACTGAATTTCCCTTCTGTTAATTTCTCTCTACCTCTACCAGAGATCAGCAATGAATCGTTTTTTCGCTACTCATAAGTACTCATAAAATTTCGAGTATGAGTGAGTCAACATTATTGAAATTCAACTATTCTGATTCATTCGTACTCCCTACAACATTGATTTATAAATACAGGTTGCAATGAGTATGAGTTGGTAACGTTGACATCAAACTCATAACATTCGAAATATATTTGAATCATATGTCTACTCATTCAGATTCATTAATTTAGAAAAATACTCATAATACTTATAAAGGATTCAAATCATTCATCAAAATGTACAAATGTGCAAAGCAAACACACAACCTTCTAATGAGTATTATAGTGTTCGTAGTGAGTATTGTGTTTCTTGTAAATGTTGAGTCATGGAGAGTCGAAATCAACAACATAATACGTATTATTAAATGTGAATACGATGAGTACTTCAAATTTTGAATATGAGTATGATATTAAAGTAAATATGAATGCGTACAAGAATTTGCTAAATTTTTTGAATACTTATTGCTGATCTCTGATATTTACATAACATAATTGGTCATTACAATCCTTTTGTCAGGACCTAGCTTCGCACACCACTTACGTTGTTAACTTTATACATGCATTTTATTTTTTTAATTACATTTTTAAAATAATATTTAAAATTATGTTTTTAAATAAAGTACTGCAAATAATAATAAAAGTTTGTTGACATCAAACTTTGAAAATAAAAAATTATGAAAGAAGAAGATTACGTAGTGTAGTAGGTATTGTGTTGCCTTATTAGAATCGAGGGACCAGTACAAATCCAAGTCCAGACATCTCAAACAAAACGAAGTATGGGAATATATTCCTTCACCGACTTCCTCTCAACAGATTTCTGGCAAAAGCTCAGAGAGTAAATGAAAAAGTGGCGTGAATCAAAAAAATCCGTCGTTCCGAGCCGACTTTAAACTGTAGGTCCTACCGCTCATAATGCACCCTGCGTGCATTAACACACACAACATAAGTTGCGCGAGGAGCTAGGTCGTAATCCTGACTAAAGTATTGTAATGACAAATTTTGCATGCATGTTATGTTATGTAAGTGTTATCTACTAAATATGATGTGAAGTGTTGAAAAATTATTTCTTTTTTCATTTAACTCTTGGAAGATGCTATAAAGTATACTGTTAAAACTTTTGAGCATTCCAATAAAAGAAAAAATTGTTCTTGTTCTTGGGTTATTGTATGGCTTTAGTTGTTTAAATCATTCTTTTTCCTGACAATATGATATCTTTTTTCTATATTTGATTTCTATTTGTATGACCACAGAACATATTTCCAGCTTCTGTCTGGCGCTTGGATCTAAGGATAGTAAGCACTTACAATTCTTAAGCACTTAGAATAAATTGACAGAATGTGTCTAGCCAAATGCGATTTGTATAAAACTAACACATTTATAAAATTTTCGATGATGGCAACCAGTAATTGTGATTGTACGACGGAATATCTAACTTTGGTATGTTATGCTCATTGAGGTGGGTACCAATTTAACCTACTGTTTATTGATTTACCCATGAATGCTGAAATGATTGTTAACCGTAACAGCGTTCCTTTGAATTTTAAATCGAAATAATAAAGCCACTTAACTTTAAAATTTTCCACTTAATGGCCGTCCAGTTTAAAACTGCTGCATATTACGGGTGAATAAACCTTTTAGCAATTTCATTGCATTCCTTAGTTGAATTCAGACTAAGAAAACATTTGCTAAAGTACATATGTGCTCTAAGAAGTACTGGGAGTGCTCGAGTAGTATTTTTTGCTTTCATTTCAATCTCAAAGTTCATGTACATTTAATGCAAAAGGACACACACTAATGCCCAGTTGTTCTAAGACTTCCGTTTTAAAGTTTGTCACCAATGCATTCATTTTAAATGGTGTTTTTATGGAATATTGGATAAGAGACATTCCTTTAGTGGCACCATATGGATGGCGGTGAATACAAAAATAAAATTTTATGGACAAGTTAAATCTTTTAAAGTGATTTCATAAATTTTAAAATTCTGTGTGTACTTTAAATGTATAGTTTAAATGAATGATTTTAGTTCTCAATTTAAAACTAAATTTTATAGGCATGTTTTATTGTTTCAAAGAGATTTGTTAATTATTTTGCCATTAAATTAAAATAAATAATAATTAAAATTTGAAAAATCGGGGAGCCATCTAACGATTAGAACCATCGTTAATTCGAATCTGGCAATACTTATGTCATTCTATTCTGTCACAAAATTCAGTATATTATCTCCACTGAACGTATTGAATTGATTTATTGGAAATTTATTTCCATAACAAAGACAGTTGGGCGGAATTTGAACGAAAATGTCGCATAAAATTTGGTCATAGAGAAGGACCAACAGTGAAGTCGCCGTAGTCTAGTAGGTAGTGTCATCATCATCAAGACAAAATACAAAAAGTATTTTTTCGGCGACTTCCTCTCAGCAGATTTCTGGCAAAAACTCTGAGAGTAAATAAAATTGCCATGAAAAATTTCTCAAAAATTTCTCGTTTAAACTGTAGGTCCCACCACTTATGTATAAAATTAGCACACACAACATAAGTGGCGTGAGAAACTAGGACGTTGTACAATGGGTCAATTCGACCTCCGGGTACGGTACTTGTCTTAATTGACAAGTATACGTCCTATAACCTAACCTAGGACCAATAGTGCCCCGTATACGTAAGTTTTTCGCCAAAGTTCGTGAAATAGACTTCACCCTAAAATATCGAGGCTGTGCCTGAGATTGTGCATGAGAATCCATCAGCAATAACTCGTCATCGTTCTTAGGAATTGAAAATCTCACGCACCAGTTTACTTCGAATTTTGTGAAAGGATCTCGTTATGACATCTTACGAAATTCAATTGTTTTTGTTCAATAGTTTTCGCTTAGCTAGATGGGCTAACGGGAAACTGCACGATGGTGTCGATTTTGCCAAAAAATTATCTTTTCAAATTAAGTTCATTTTCATCTTGGTGGGTACGTTAATAAGCAAAATTTCCGCATTTCAGTCTCAGAAAACCCACTCATGGTCTTGCGGAAAACAATGCACCCATTACGAGCGACTATTTCATGCAGCTAGTAGAGCGGAGGCATTTTTGGCCCATATTTCTTTGAAAATGAGGACTTCGAAACCATTATGGTCAATGGAGACACCTATCGCACTATGATAACCGATTTTTTTGTACCCGCTCTTCATGGTATTGATATGAACGATGTTTGGTTTCAATAGGATGGTGCGATTTGCTATACAATCTTATGCCACAATCAATTTTTTGCGTTAAACGTTTGTTGGCCGTTATATTAGCCGAAATGCTAATAATTGTCCGCCAAAAAGCTGCGATTTGAGATCGTTGAACTATATTCTGTGGGGCGCCGTCAAAGAAAAGTGTTATGCCGACAAACCAGAGACATTTAAGCATGAGAAGGCCAACATGGTAGTAATGGTAGTGATACGACCCCACACATTCAAAAAAGTGCACAAAAATTGGTCCGATCGAATGGGCACTGTGAATAATTTCGAACCATTTTGAACCTTCACAACAAAAAAGTAAATTTGACAAAAATTCAAACCATTTTTGTTTTACTGCATTTTTAAAGTTAAACTTTTAAGTGGCCCACCCACCCATTATATTTACTCACATTTTTCTCACACATATTTAATAAAATTCATAATACCGAGGGCATGTGTGACGTATGAGTGATATCGAACTCCATTAGATGCATACATTTTTTTTTTATATTCTTTATTTACAATCTATCCCATTGGGGATAATAAGCAAATTTGATACAGTAATATATACAAGTAAATGTTGCACTCCATTGAGAACAACATCATTTTAACAATAAATTTTTATGGTATTGTAATTATTTTTAAAAGCAATCTTACATATAATTAAATGTATATATATACATATCTACAAAAAACAAAAAAAAAACCAATAACAATTATCGAAATGGTAAATCAGGTACATGATAACGTTTAAGTCTTCTCACTTCTTCAGTTTCGTCTAGCAGAGATATCGCTAGTGGGTTGCAGTGGTTGCTTAATCTGTTAAGATAGTTTTCGCTATATTTCTTTATTTCGTCTTTAATTGTTGGCATGTGTAAGTCATTATGAATAGTTTTGTTTGAAATAAATTTAGGAACATTAACAATTAGCCTCAATGTCTTATTTTGATACCGTTGAAGAATTTCTACATTGGAGTTACTGGCAGTTCCCCACAATTGTATGCCATAAATGCATACATGACAATATCAAAGATTTTTATTGCATACTTTTTAGAGTAACTATTTCAGTACATCTAATATGATGCGTATGAGTAATATATTTCAAATTCAATTACATAGAAAGTATACTCCATTAATTTGGAATTAAACATGATATGGCAATCTGTGATATGGCAATTCTAAGGGATTTTTAAACATTTTTAATTTTTCGAGATAACACAACCTAAAAGTAAATACATATATAACATACATAATTGGTCATGACAACCCTTAGGTCAGGATTACGATCTAGTTTCTCACACCACTTATGTTGTGTCTGTTAATTTTATACACAATTTTATATCACAATTAGACGCTATATTCTAGTGGGTGCTGCATCATGGTCTGTGGCTTCATAGTCTATGTCTTCCACATTTTGACTGGACCACATCTGATCTGGATGACCATATGATTAGAAGATGGCTATTAGTTTTGAGCGACACCGGAGCCGTAATGATATTTGTGATATCTGTATAGACTGAGAATACGTGCAGTTACTTATCCGAAATTTTCTCATTAAACATATATTTTGCTTGAATATCAATATGTTACATTGGTGTCCTTATTATTTTTCACATCACTGTATTATGTAGCACACTCAATGGTGTAACAGAGCAGTTTGTTTGTGTTTGCATACAATATGTATACAAGGAACAATTATTGTACGCTAATAATTGGTAATAAAAAATACCATTTTGTTAACAAAAGAAACACAAACAAATAAAATTATACACATACAATCTTCGAATACGTATGACTTTTAAAGTACATATTAGTATTTGCACGCAATAAGCACGTAAAGGACAATCAAATAACAATTTAAAAAATATTGTTATTATTATTGTTCATTCTAAATTCTCATTTCAAAATAATTGCATTCAATTCAAGTGTTAAGCAGACATTTTTCTAAAGTTGGACATTTTATCATTACTTGTTTCTCACACCACTTATGTTAATTATGTTAATTTTAGACATGAATGGCGGTGTAGTGTGTTTGACTAGTCTAAGTTGACGTAATTTTTGTATGCAACTTAATATCAACGTATTCTTGTTGATATTGTCCATACTGCATTATTTGTCCAGACATAAAACAACTCGTGGAATATGCTGTCTAAGGTTTTCCCATAATATGAATCACTACGCTTGTGCATATTATATAGTTAGTTATTATACAATTAGTTTTAAGTAATGGAGTTTTGTATTGATCGTTGAAGGGAACAGTCGTACTAGTGATTTGATAAAAAAAAATTTGTGAAAAGAAGGAGTACAAAATCAGTTTGGAATTTTTCTACATCTATTCAAACGAAACCAAATAAAATTAAACAAAACAAACCAAAAAGCGAAAAATAAGAAACCAAATTTTCCCAACAAAATTATTTTTGTGTTTGCAAAAAAAATAAAATAAAAAGCAAAAAAATATTAAAATACTCTATAAGCATTGAATAGTGTAAAACTCTTTGAAATAGACAAATAAAAATAATATTTTAAATGGAAATAAATTGTGCACAGTGAATGAAAAAAAATTGCTGAAAACGAAAACTAGTGAACACTGGTGAATTAGAACTAGAAAACAACAATAAAATTACAAATCAAATTCTTAAATAAAAAAGTGATAAAATTTGACAAAAATAACCCGCGCTAAAACAATAATCAAGTGTTCCTTTAAAATATAATCATTGTGAGCAAAAATATACAATGACAAAAACTGTGTTTTAATTACAAAAGAAATTAATAATGCAAAAAAAAAATGAATGAACTGTAAAAGTGTAATCAGAACAAAGAAAAAAAGTCTGTACCATAATGAAATAATGTTGCTTAAAATTTTTGTAACATAAGCAAAATTCAAACCTTTGTAGACTGTAAACGCGCAAAGCCGAACAAAACCTTACGAGTTAAAAATATTTTCGTTTTTTTATTCTTAATTGCAATTAATTTTGAATTAAAATTAAAAAAAGAGAGAACCTAATAACAATAATCAAAACAATGATCTTGAACTGTAAAAAAAATTGATTTAATGAGCTAAGCGTGAAGTAAAAGGTATTCAAAAAAAATTTCATTGTTTGTCAACATTATAATATACGCGTCAAAACATAACAGAAACAATAAAAACTACTGCGGCACAGTTGCAATGAACAGATAAATGAACTAATATAAAGATAACAAAAGAAAATAAAATCATATTATTTCCAAAAGAAAAAAAAGAATAGAAATAAAAAACAAACAACAAAGAAACTTTTCTAAAAAAACATTCTTTTAAAATTTCAAATAATAGAATAATTTAAATCATAATAAAATGTTTAAAACACTTGTAATATTAGTATTGCCTTAAAAAAAAGAAATCGAAAAAAAAATAAACAGAACTATATGGCAACTCAAAAAAAAACCAGTGAGAAAAATGTTGAGCTTTCTTAAAACCTCGAAAAAAAATTCCCATTCTTTATAAAATTATCTGGTCTATTAATAAGTTATGAAAATAAAAATCATAAATAAAATTTAAATAAATAAACATAATAATGTATTTTTATTACTAAAAAGACTGGTTAAAGGCAATGCAGTTGGCTAGCGAAAACAGCCAAGTGTCAATCTTATAACTATAATTGTGTCCACGAGTGTTTGTATTTAAAAAGCCAAAAGAGAAACCAAAAAAGCAAATGATAAAATCACCCATGTATTATGTTAATTATATATATGGAATTAAAATTAAATCAAAAAAAGGAAAGGGGAAAAAATATAAAAAAAATACAGAAAAGAAATAATAAAACTGCGCTACAATAATCAACAAATAAGTTAAGTGCATAAGTATAGTACTAAGATTTTTAATATAAAAACAATTTAGAAAACAAATTACCGTAAATAATACATGTTTGTACGGTCTTTCATTTTATTTATTTTTAATTTAAATTCAGTTTTTTAATTTCATAATATTTCAATTTTTAGTTTTCAATTTTCATTTAATAAAAGAAAAAGTATTTTTACCTTTTTTATTTTAAAAAAATAACAAAAACGCGTGCCTAAAGTTTTTATGATTATTTTTTTTTTTTGAAATTTTAAATAGTAAATGTCGTTTTTAATTTTTATTCTAAAGTAAACTTTATTACATTAACCTTTATGTCAACAGATAAAAAATTATACTTACGTCAACAGAAGCATACCCGGGTATGCTCATACATTTCATATGGAATTTCTTTTGTTGCTAAGATTATTTTTGTGTTGATTTGGTTTTATTTACTTGTTGGGTTGTGTTACGCACTCTGGTTACGTACATACTAGACTTATGGAAAACGACCTCAATTCCCTTATATCGAGCTTCGGGATATAAGTCGCTTTATACGTTTCGACAACGGAAATATACGTAAACAGCATGAAAAAAACGAGATTGCTGCAGCCATAACGGACTTACTTTTAATGCTGAATGATAATCTACGCAGCAATTAATGAAGGACTTGTGCCCAATCTTTTTCATGGAAGTAGACGGAATATTGTTTGTGATAATTTCTTCACAACTTATAAATTAGCGGAAAGTTTTATGATGGACAGCAGTTTATCAATATTAGGTACAGTGAACAGAAGCCGAGTATTTGTACCACCATATTTCACTTTAGCTAAAGGACATGAAATAGAGTCAACTACATTTGGTTTCAGTAACAGTATTACCTTGTGCCAAAAAGAAAAAAAAAACAAGTCGGATATACTCCTTTCCACAATGCATTATTCATGCGAAATGCAAGGTCTAAAGAAAAATCCACTCATGATCTTAGATTACAACAAATTTAGAGGTGGCATCGATAATATGGACAAGCTTTTAGCAGAATATTCAACAAAGCGACGAACAAATAGATGGCCCTTGGCTTCCTCTACAATATCCCAGAAGTCGCTGCCCACGCAGAATACATAATTTACGTTGAGAATAACCCAATGTTAAAGCATCTACAAGCCGCCATAGAATGTTCCTACACAGCCTCAGCGAACAACTGGTGAAGCCGGAAAGAGAAAACAGAGATAAAAAATAAACATGTTACAAAAACATTTTCAACACCAAAAGCTATTGAAGCCATATGTGGGGAATCTTTGAGCGTAAGAGGTGCTGCAGATAAAAGCGTAGAAGAACCTGACAGCAATGGTAGAATGAAAGTTAAAGGTATTTGCCACTTATGTACAAAACGTCGGTCAACCAGCAAATCCTGCACGTTATGCAACAAGCCCGTGTGTGCCGCTCATTGAATTTTAATCTTATTATTAAGAACTTGCAAATTAAATTCAATAAACATCAAATATCAAAATATTTTCATATATTTCATTATACATATGATATGCAACAGTTGACGTAAGGAATAGGTATCAAAAAATGGCCACATCTTTGACCCCCTTCCACCATTTTTACTAAAGTCTAGGAATAAGGTTAAAACACTACTAATGAGGATATTAGGATATTATTATTATTATTAATTTCAGGTTAATACAGTTATTACTTCCTGAGATACGGCGATTTAAAAACACGAAACATACCCGGGTATGTATCTGTTGACATAAGGGTTAATACAATTATTAGTTAATGCAATCCTTATTACGGATCTATAACAATAAGAACAAGTGTGGTTTCCATAACGTATATTATATAACACTAAATTACGTTAAATGGAAAATATCGAATTAAAAGAACTTGTTTCAAATAAACTTTATAATAAACCATAAAAATAATTATATCCTTTTCAAAAAAAATTAAAATTTAAAGAAAAAAGAGCGAAAAGATATTCAATAGGCTCGTATTCGTCGTAAACGTAAGCAATTCGCTTTTGAAATTTTATTATTTACAAAGAAAAATAATTGTTTTTAAATTTAAAAACCCAAAACCGTTTATCAACTAAAATTAAATTTTAATTAATTAAAGTTAATCTTATTAAATATTGAGTATAAAATAAAAGAAAATAATTATTAAGATTTATTTAAACTTTTTACCATTTCAAAATGGAATTTTAAACATTAAAATTATACTTAATACTATTGAAAAATTTTAATTCTTTATATGATAATAAATTAATTTTATTTATAAGCCTTTCATGTTTATGTTCATCATGTTCATCTAAAATAAAAAAAGGGAATCATTTTAAGATAAATTTAATTGTGAAGCCACTGCGATAATTACGAGTCCCTCCAGTGGTGTCAACAAAGAAATATATGGGGAATTTCGTGTCAAGCGACCCAATTTTTAAAATCGATGTCTTCCGATTTGGATGAGTACTATTGGATAGTAGGCCAGACACAAATTTCCAGCTCTATCAGTCAAGAACTGTCGGAATTAGAGAGGGTCAAAGTTGGACATTTTGGTCATACAAGGTTTTTTGAAAATGTGTGTAACTTTTCACCTATTGGTCCTGGTAAAAACCTAACCTTATCTGACCTAACGTCTCAACGAAAGGCAAGAATTGCTAAAAACTTGGTTGCTGAGCATGGGATTCACACACTTCCAAACGAGAAGAAGGGAAAAACTTTAGCGCGCGAAACTGAAGCTCTAGTAACTCAATTTTATCAGCGAGATGATATGAGTCGAATGATGCCAGGAATAAAAGACTGGGTGTCTGTTCGAATCGATGGCCAGAAAGTCCAAATGCAGAAGAGGATGGTTTTCTGTAACCTGAATGAGTTATATGCAACATTTCAATCTGAACACGAAGACGTCAAAATTGGATTTACAAAATTTACCCAACTGAGGCCAAAGCATTGCGTTTTGGCAGCAAGCAGCGGAACTAACACAGGATGCGTTTGCATTTACCATGAAAGTGTTAAAAGAAAATTAACTTAAAGTATTTGACAGATGATTCCGCAGAAGATTTGCACTATTACCGTGATTGTCTGAAATTGACTATGTGTCCTTATGTAACAACTTTTTGTTGATTTTGGCACTCATTAGGTCTTATAGGTTCTACTGAAAAGTTAGAACAACCATCATCTCCTGCGGAACTGTCAACATTTTCAGAATTGATTTTGTTCTCATCTGGAATAACCGGTAATGTGTCCAACGTTCCCATCACTTTCCTGCACGATCCACAAATTAGCAAACGTTTTGAAAGCGTTGGGAATTTTTTCAATAAATTGTCGGAAATATTTCGCATATCTGATGATCTGTCCTTCTTTATGTTTAAGGGATTACAACAAAAAGAAGACAACATTTTCTTTTTGGAAGCGGAAGCCTTTGTGAAGATTAATTATGTAAGTAATTAGTAAATAACGCACGAACAAATTTTGACACAGTTTATGAAAACCTAATTTCCGAATGTCCTTAGAATGCAAATAAATACTTTTTAAGATCATTTAGGTAGTACGTTTTTATGCCAAATATTGAAAAATTTTATTCTTGAATTAAAAAATAATTTTTTTTATAGATATCCCACTCGCATCCCATTAAGCGATTATAAAGGCCTTAAAGGAAATTGTATAAGCTTTGTTTTGAGAAAAAGAAAGACCCATTTTGAAAAAAAATTTAAAAAAAATTAATTTAAAAAAAATATAAAATTTTTTTTTTAAAATATTAAAAAATTATTTTTGGAAAATTGAAGAAATAGCTATCTAATATCCTTCGGAAAATTTTTGTTAGGACCAATAGGTGAAAAGTTACACACATTTTAAAAAAACCCTATATGACCAAAATGTCCAACTTTGACCCCCTTAACTCCGGCAGTTCTTGACTGATAGAGCTGAAAATTTGTGGCTGGCCTACTATCCAATAGTACTCATCCAAATAGGAAGACGTCGATTTTAAAAATTGGGTTACTTGACACTAAATTCCCCATATTTGAAAAAAAACTAACTAACACATAATTATGTCTAATTATAAACTATGTTTTTATAAATAAATAATATTTTTTTTCAATTGTTTAATTTTCATTGTTTATAATTATTATTATTACAATAAGGAATATCAACATTATACAATAAGAAAAATTTAACGTCAAATGTGAAGCTAATAAAAAATGTTTCAATTTGTTGAACGCTCGTTTTCCGACCTACTCAGTCATTATTAGGGTAGTAATAATTTATTAAGGAATATTTTTTTTACATACAATTTAAATAAGCTGCTGCGATACTTACGAGTCCCTCCAGTAGTGTAAACAAAAAAAAAATTTTTTTCAAATATTTGATTGTCCAATTCGGATATTAATTATGGTCTTCCGGTGTCATAAAGTTTGGAAATATATTTTTTGCTAACCCAGACATAAGATGGGCACACTAACAAAATACTGACAAGACAGTTCTGACTTCCATACAATCATTCAAATAATTAATGATTGAATAATTGATCCAAACCCCTCATATTGATGTACCAATTTTTTTTTTCTTAAAATGAAATAGGGGAATATAATGATATATATAAAGCACTGAAAATGCCAAAGTTGCATTTATGAAATTTATGTTGCATGATCTGTTTATTAATGGAAGAATTGATCTAGATCAACTCTTTCCAAAGCTTGAAAAAATAGCTGGTAACATGGGTCTGACAACCTCAGCGACTTTCTATAAATGATTGTCTGCTAAATACCCTGGAGATAAGTACCCAAACCTTTAATAATAAAGGTAATGGCTATCTAAAAGAATTGACCATAGTGCTCATACTAAGAATAAAAAGAAATTTAATTTCTTTTTCTTTTCTGAAGGGAAGGTGAACGGGACGACTTTTACATCTTTGTCTTGCATAACAACTGACCGACATATTGACCATTTGAATGACAATCGAATTACTGAATAATAAAATTTATATTTGTTTATCTATATTTTATTTTTTTGTCTTTGTAAAAGAACAATCAACTCATGTTGATCGTTCTTCGTTAAGAGGGAAGGTGTAGTGTGTTTGACTAGTCTAAGTTGCCATACTTTTTGTATGCAACTTAATATCAAATTATTCTTGTTGATATTGTCACCACTGCATTTTATCCCCAGACATAAAACAACTCGTGGAATATGCTGTCTAAGCATTTTCCCATAATATGCATAAGCGTAGAGTTATTATACAATTAGTTTTAAGTAATGGAGTTTTGTATTGACCGTTCAAGGGAAGGAGCTAGAGCGAGTGTCGCACTAGCGGCTGTTCCCTGAGATAAATAATTAATAAATAAATATAAAGTTAAAATATAACTTAAATAAATTGTGCTGATAATACAGCGGGACCTACAGTCTAAACTCGACTCCGAACGACAGATTTTTGAGAAACTTTTCATGGCAATTTTATTTACTCTCAGAGTTTCTTTCCTGAAATCTGCTGGGAGCTAGTCGCTGAAGAAATATTTCTTATCCATCGTTTTGTTGGAGATATCTAAATTCAAGTATGAACCGTGTCCTCATGTCTAATAAGCCAATATACTACCTAGTAGATTACTGCGAATACATTAATATTGTTACGAAAATGGAAATGGTGTTACATCGTCTAACATTAAAATAATAAATAAAAGCTGCAAAAACAAAAAGTATGGACTTGCTTACATGATCAACAAATAAACATAAATATAGCAACAACATCAGTATAAAAAAAGAATAAACCAGTAAACAAATAGGCAATAACAACACCGCAAGGACAAACGTAAATAAAATATATAAACAACAATAATGTAAACAACATATTTACATTTATAGAGATTTCGCGAAGGCAAAGTGATTCTCCTTTAAGAACATTCATTAGACTGTTTACCCTGCGATATAAAAGGGAAGACAACGGGATCAGTAAAAATTCAGTCAGTCTTATGTGAAGACACGTTGCGTGTGAAGAGAATAAACGTGGTTTGAAGATCTCCGTTGTAAAGATCTAACGAACAATTGTTTGTGTCTACGCAAAAGAGTGTAAAGAAGAATAACAAACAAAGTAAATTGTTGTTGTTTACATCAAGTTGTGAACAGTGGCACACGGAAATGTGCGTACAATAAAAAATTTATCTAAAACTAAACACAAATTTTTTTTACTTTATTTGCAATCTACAAACTTATATTCTAAACGTTTTTAAAATGCTAAAAACGTAACAATGTCAATGCCTTTATTATCTGGCACAAGTGTGCTTCAATAAGCACATTGCATATTTTAGTTACGTTTTGTACGTCGGTTGTCACATTTAAGAGAACTCAAAATCACTCGATACTATTAAATAATCCAGTATTTTTTTCACATAGATGGATACAGGTATTTGTAGTGCGGTACGCTTCTCGATGGGATTAAGTAGTTAGTGTATCATCTTAACGACAGAATTGAAAAACTATATATCGAGTCTTGCAAAAAGTTCTTGTTATTTTTAAATTTCATAAAAAAAAGTATGTGAAATTTTTTATTCATTTGTAAGACTTTGATTGAAGCCATTACGTGTAGAATATTACATCATTTAAATATCCGCCATCGCTTTTCTGGGTGGAGAGCATCCAAAAGTTCAATCTTCCGTGGTGCATAAATCAGGCAAAATCTGACAGATGTCATGGGTTATATTGGTTCCAATCGTTGTCATTTATGGTTATTCGCATACATCTTCGACTTAAAAAAACTACGCAAGAAAAAGTTTAAGGGGGTCACGATCTTGGTGGCCAGTTCACATCACCTCCTCATGACGGAGCCAATGCTTTTAAATCGCTCATGCAGACTATGCAATGTGACAGGAGTTGTTTGACATGTGGAGCCATTCTATTCACCACATAACGTTGGTAAGTTGGCAGTATGGGGCTACAGTGTTTACCGTTGACAGTTGTTGCCTAGCCAACGTCATTCCCAAAGAAAAATAAACCAATAACTATGCTGACGGCGGCCGAAAATCCTCTCGTCGTACTAAATTTGAAAATTTGTTTTGTTCATGTACTCATTCATCTAGAAATGTACCTCATCGCTGAAGCTGATTTTGCAATGGAAATTACATTTAGTTGCCAACTATTCGAGAATTCATTTAGCGAACATCCGTCATCGTCTAGGAGCGTTTACCTTCAGTTCCCGGGTCATGTGAATTCTGTATGGTCGATGACGGAAGTCATGGTGCTAAATTCGCCAAGTTATAATCTACGACCAATTTTTCTGCTCAATTTCGGCACATTTGCGTTTCGTTTACGTACGAGTGTTGATCGATCGTTTACAGAACCAGTGGAATTGAAGTTTTTACCGCATTGTACGGCGATTATTGCGATCGTTGCATGATGTCGTAACACGCGTTACATACATACATACATATATATATAACTATATACATAATTGGCCATTACAACCCTTCAGTCAGGATTACGGCCTAGCTTCTCATGTTGTGTGCGTTAATTTTTTTTTATGTGTGGGTGGCGGAACCTACAGTTTAAAGACGATACCGAACGACAGATTTTTGAGAAACTTTTCATGGCAATTTTATTTACTGTCAGAGTTTTTGCCAGAAATCTGCTGAGAGGAAGTCGCCGAGGAATAATTTTTTTTATTTATTCGTTTTGATGTCTGACCTGGGCTTTGAATCTGGGCTTGAAGCTAACACACTACGTACTAGACTTCGGCGACTACAACACACGTAACATTTTGATAAAAACAATATTACTATATGCACTTGTTGTTGAAAGCTGTATCCATCCATGTTTATTAGCAAAACAGGCTGACAGGATGACAATTAATTTTTTATTGGGATACTAAAATTTATCGATCTTCTTGACATGATGATTTAGTTGGAACCTAGCCTGTTGACACATATTTTTAAAGTGTTGAAAGAAGTATTCAACCGTCTTAAGATAATGCGAGAAATACTTCAGCTCATTTGATATTAATACTATTTACACCGCTTATGTGTTAAGAATATGTTCAATATATGGGCCAGTTGCTCCAATAAAAAGAAAATTTGTCTTCTAGCGGTAGAATGCTCTTCCTGTAGAAGTTGTTTTTTTCGCATACCTCTCTCACAACCCATTTCTCTAAATCCAAGGAAATGTATTGCTTAACGACCACTACCTAAAACTTGGTTCTATTTACAAAATTGTTAGATTTTTCAAGTGTTAATACGATTTGATTAGCTTATTAAATTTTATAGAAAATAGATCTCCCATCTCTGTCTTATACAATATGTATTTCTCCCTCTAGTGAAGGCACTGACATAAAATGAAAATTGCGATATCTATTTTATAACTCTGTTTGTGCGTTAAAATTATTAGAATTTTATGATGTTTTGTAATTTTCGATGACACGTAACTTCTGAAATTTTATGACTGTTTGACTATAATAGTAATGGCTGTCGTTGATTTTTTAAATGGTATTACAAATTGTAGGAATACTATTGCCGTTTCTATGTGGAAAGCCAGAGACACATGCACAATGCGGTGATAAAATGGAACTTATTTGTATTTCTATCTGCACACTTAGGTGACTGTAGATTAACACAAAGAACTATTGGCAGAGGGTGAGAAGTCACGTGCAACATATAAAATTTGTGGTAATGTTGCTCAATTCTTTTACTTTCGCAAACTTTGCTTTAGTTGGAGTTCCTTTTCCTTTTTCCTTTTGACTGATGTATAATGGTCTGGCATTTTGTTGACGTTCATTTGTCCTGCTTAATAATATTTGTACTTTTGATGTGCTTGTTCCCTGGTTTTTGGTTTTTCATTTGCTTTCTGACCCCAATATATCCTGTGGTTTTTAACTGTATTAATATATTTGGTCATTGTGACGCAGTACCTTATATATGCGGCTTATTAAATACATTGGCTTTCTGGATAAATTTCTTAACGCTCTTGTAAATAAATTCGAGAAGTTAAATATCACAACGAAACTTTTTTGTAAAAACATAATTGATGTCCTGCATTTGGGCAACAGACTCCCTTTGGTACTGGTACTTGCTTTAAAAATAGTATCAGGTCTAGAGGATTATATCGTCTTATCTTATCTTATTAATAAAATAATAGTTGTTTTTTTCAGCACAGAAAAATAAAATGAATTAAGTATAGTAGATAGTGTATTCGCATTAATTTAATACGATGTTGCGATTTTCTAATGTCTTATGCACGAAACATTGAGTTTCTAACAACAAGGAGTCTCTAAGGCATCCCGCAAAGGACAAGGATACATTCTTCACATTATGAAAAAAGTTTGAACGTTGTCGGGTCATGTTGATTATTGTTTGTTTCTACAATTTGATTTAAACAAATTAATCAGCGCAAAATCAACGGCATTAGGTTGCAATAAGACTGGGCAAAGTGGCATACAGTATGCTTAATAACACTATGCGACAAAATACAAAAAATTAAATACATCCGAGTAACTACCTAGTTTAAGTCCAATTTTATCAAACGAAGTGTCAAATTCTTAACAAGTGAATGCACTTATTTCATATTTTATAACTAAATTTTGCAATTAAGAATGTCAAAAAAAATAAGAAAAAATTAATTTTTTTCAAGTTTACCCCATCAAATTTCATAACATATAAGTTTGAACAAAATGTTTATGTATACCGTTTTAAAGGCTAATCTCTGCCCTTCTAATAAACTTTGAATTTTTAAATAGCTTCAAACATATTTGGGTAATCAATAATTTTGAGTGAAAAAATCAAAAAAGCCGGTTTTGTCAAATAAAAGAAGTTTGAAGTGTCCGGAAAATATTAAAAAAGTATTTTTGAATTCTACTCAACCTTGCGAATACCTTGGACTATGTAGTTGCTAGGTGTATTTTCACTGTCGCGTCGTGTAATCTTTTTGATGACCACATTCTTGCCAAATGTGAAATTCACTTGCTCGCTCGTTTGTATGATTCTCTGGACTTCCGCCAAGCCAGAAAATCTAGCAACATGTTCAAGACTTATAACGGAGGGAGATACACGTCGCAACTCATATTTAAGAAATAAAAGCCTTGAAATTCCGTACGAGATTATAAATAATTACTACTGTGTATTATTATTTAAAGGTGTCCAACACTTACAAACTCTCGCTATAGTCCCACTATGTAGTTTTTAATTTGAAAAGGAACGCTTCTTAATCTCGTTTGACAAAATTTTCTTCGCATAAAAGTAAAATATTTTTAATACCAATAAATATACAGCAAACTTTAGGTAGATGAGTAAGAAAATTTTTAAATATACGAGAGCCTTTACTTTATTTTTAAACCAATAGCTTAGACTTTTTGAAAATAAAATTTAGCAAAGAATTGAGTTATGACTCCAAGAGAGTATTTATGAGATCATTTGGAAGAACGTTTATATATAGGCTGAAATAAAATTCAGCTGAAATATTTGCTCATTTATATATATGACGTAAAACACCAAACAAAACTGTTACATTCAATTGTAAATAGGTTAAATGGAGCTCTTGACCTTAACGGATATCCTATAAAATATAGGGGATAACATTTTAATTTATTTTGGCTTCGGAATTTTAAATTTACACTGATTTCTTTTTAGAGGTAAACATATGGAGTCACCAGAAAGTTTCTCTTATGGTTTTCCGAAAACATTAAATATTTTTTAGTTTTATAATATGACAGAAATATGTTACGAAAATGGAAATGGTGTTATTTTAATGATAAACAAAAGCTTCAAAAACAAAACAATGGACTTGTTTACATGATCAAAAAATAAACAAAAATATAGCAACAACATCAGTGTATAAAAAAGGGATAAACAAAGTAAACAAACAAGCAACAACAACACTGCAAGGACAAACGTAAACAAAATACACAAACACCAAAAATGAAAACAACTTGTTTACATTTATAGATATTTCGTGAAACCAGTCATTTTCCTTCGAGAGTATCCATCAGGCTATTTACCTATCGATATAAAAGGCACAACAAAGCGAGCAACGGCATGAGAAAGAATTCAGTCTGTCTTGTGTGAAGACACGTTGCGTGTGATAAGAGTAATTTTGTTTTGAAGATCTCTGTTATAAAGATCTATTGAACAATTATTATTGTGTACGCGAAGGAGTGTAAAGAAGAATAACAATTAAAACAAATTGTCGTTGTTTGAACCAAGTCGTGAAAGGTTGCAAACGGAATTGTGTGAACAATAAAGAATTGATTTAAAACTAAATACAAATTTATTTTTATTTTATTTGCAATCTACGAACTTATATTTTTAACGGTTTTAAAAGGGTAAAAACGTAACAATATATTAATAAACTAAATATAAAGAACATCAATTATTTATATATATTATTGTTTAAAATTCATAAAATTGCTCAAATATATTGGAGTACTAAGACTTTTGTTGTCCACTGTATACACTGCTTTAAATCTACACTTTTTTTATATCGTTGGCTGTTTATAACGTAATCTGGCAGTTTTCTTTGTAAAATATTTTTGTTTGCGTATAAACTTATTGGTTTAATTTCGAACAACTTTATTAAACTTTATGTGCTTGGCGTCGCGTACTATAAATATTGTAAATAAATGGCAACGGAGAATAATTGAATTCACATCAAAAAAAAAAATAAAAAAAATTGGGGTTGGAATTTTCATTCTGATTAATGTTTGTTTTTGGTTTTTTGGTTTTTTTTTCGTTCGTCTGATTAATCAAGGGATTTAAATAAATGAAACGATAAATTGCTACTTATTTTACCACAATAAAGAAAAGGTGTTTTCTTTATTTTTTCTTGTAGTTGATTAAGATTTAAATAAATATGCTTGAAAAGTACTTTAAATATTTTGTAACATTTCAGACGTTCATTTTAAAAGGCGATGAGTACAGAAAACCTGATCTTTTTAACCAAGCGAAGTATATGAATGCAATTTTGTTTATATAAAATTAAAAGTTGTTAAAGTACTTCCCACTACAAACTATAGTAATCTAAATACATACATATATATACAATATATGTAATTGGTCATTACAACCTTTTAGTCAGGTTTGCGAACTGGCTTCTCACACTACCCATGTTGTGTGTATTAATTTTATTCTTAAGTGGCGGGACCTACAGTTTAAAATCGACTCCAAACGATAAATTTTTGAGAAACTTTTCATGGCCTTGTTTTATTTACTTTCACAATTTATGCCAGAATTTTGCAGAGACGAATTCGCCGAAGAAATATTTATTCATATTTCGTTTTGATCGAAATGTCTGACCTAGAGTTTGAACCTTCGGCTCACATCTAATAAGCCAACACACTACCTACTAGACTACTGAGACTTTAATCGAAATACAAACATCAGAGAAGTCGATCAATCAACTGTTTTTTTTTAAAGTTCTGTTCATGAGCATTAAAATTCTTCAGGTATGAAAGGCTGATTTGAAAAAATCGTTATTTTTTAATGTGTTATTGGGATAAGCAAGTTCTTTTATTTTCCCATTATCTCATAAATAGTTTGAATCAGAGGAGTCCTACCAAGGGTCTCATGCCTATCCACATACACCTAAGCCATCATGTAGATTTTTTGTGCGCTCCCTACTAAGGAATACCACCTTTCTATAGATAGACAGTATTTTGTACGAATTTAATTCATTCCTTCCAGTTCACTCTTCTGAGACGACTTATGTCTGGTAAAGTATCATCCCCACAAATGTTGGGATTTCGATCTTACGAAAGCTGGGCAATGACACAAAGTGCTCCATCATTTCGATGTCTTCACCGCTCAGGTCGCCCATGTTAAGTTTTTAAATACTTAAGGTTATCACCTCGTTATCATAGCCCCAAAGTATTTTTTAATTCTTCCTATGACATCATTATTCCACAATAGTCGATGTAACGACTCCGCTCATTTTCCCAGCTTTAACTTTAATGCTCTGAAAGACATTGAGTTTTCCAAGCTTGTGGTATGTAATACTATGGGTCTATTAGCCAGAATATTTTCTTTCTTATTTACATTCACTCCATGACAACTAAGTACCCATATAATGCGTACCGTAGCATGCCTGGTGTAATTGTTAATCGCCATTTTTCACTCTAAGGCGTTCTTTGATATTATATTACTTGATGTTATTGCCCTAATTGCCTTTTGAGTATCCGTAATGATGTCTACTAAACCTTATTTTGGTTTATTTTTTATAAAGGCCCAGCCACGTCCTCTCTCCATATTTAGAGCCATCCTTGTAGCGACTAGTCCCTACGGGTATTTGTGGCATGGATGCGTTTGACCAAAAAAAGTCGATCTTATATTAACTAATGAAATTCGTTGTTATAGATATGGCTGATATTATTATTGGCTCTGGCTGATTTATCCCCACAAAGCTGAAAGACGCTACGTTATAATAGCCGTTACATATTGAACCCGTATCTCTATAATACGAATGAGGAGTATTGTTTCCAATGCTGTTGTTGATGAGGTTCGTATTGCACCGCTTATCCGTAAACAATATATTCGTTGATCCTGTTGAATTCTTCTAACCTTGCATTTTCTCTCCATCGATATCTACCACACACTTCTACACTGTAAGTAAATATTTATAATCAGTGGTAAGTTATATAAATGACTTGTTAATTATACTCGTAACCGAGCAAATACTTCCATTGTTATGCTGCTTCACATTATTTAGCTTTCCCAACATTGTTTCGTAACTCCTTTTTTAAATTTCACCCCCTTTGATTCACGTTTATTTATATTAATTCATGCATTCAACGCCATCGATGCAATGTCTCTGTTTACAACTGTATGGTTATTTGCATGTGGCATTAAAAGTTACTTTGCTTGGCAACTTGTCACACACAATGGCATTTTATAAACTTTAAATTTATAGAAATTCCGTAGAGGAATTTATTACTCAGAACCGCAAGATTCTTAAAATTACATTTTTTTAGAATATTATAGCTTTCGTTTAAAGACAGACATAATTGGTCATTACAAGCATTCAATCAAGATTACGATGTATCTTCTCATACCATTTATGTTGTGTGTATTAATTTTATACATCAGTGGCAGGACCTACAGTTGAAAGTTGATTCCGAACGACAGTTCTTGGAGAAACTTTTCACGACAATTTTATCTTCTCTCCGTTTTTTTGTCAGAAGACTCCTGAGAGGAAGGCGCCGAAGAAATATGTTAAATACATACTTATGTTTGTAAATATAAATGCTAATAAATGTTTTTAAAGATACTTGTTGTATTTACTTGATGTGCGTGTGCTATTTAACGTGTGATAGATTTTGAAAAATACTTTTGTTATGAAGAGAATTTCAGGCACCTTTGTGTAGTATTAAGAAGTAAATAATTCTGCAAATAGATATGAAGACGGCGACTCATTCATTTTGTACTTCGGTTTCATATCCTCCTGCTTTAAGATTTTTTTTGCGTTCTAAACTACGACAATAAACAAACAGGAATAAAAGTATTTTAAGCTGAAAAAAAACGGTTCTATTTATTACAAGAGATTGCTTGGGTTTCAACACATTTCATACGTAATTTTATTTTAACCTACGGTTGGTTAGAAAATATCGCCTTTCAACAATAAGTTTTTATTTACAAAATTATAGTACTGATTCCCATACAACATGCAACGCCTTGTCAAAAGTATTAGACGGCATGAATGTGAAGTATTTATAACAGATTGCGCTTAAAAGTAAAGGAGTTTCTTGGTGAACACTTGAGACGTGTAATAAATAAATAAAAGTTTTCAGGATACGCTGATACTTATGAAATATTGAAATTAATACTGCAGTACATCAGTAAGAGTGGATTTTTTTAATTTTAGTGTCGGAATTTTTTGTACATCGATAAAGAATGGGGCCGTTGTGACTATTTTTAGAAAAACAAGACAAAAACCAAAAAAGAAAAAAAAGAAAAGACCCGGATATTTTTATAAAAAAATAAAGTAGGACATTAAAAAGTAAACCTAATTGTTTAACAAATTTAAATTCATTTAATTTGACTTTAAACTGGGCATATCAAATATTTTGCCAACAAAACAATAAAGTCATAACGCAAAATTCACATTTAAGTAGCCTTGGTCATGTCACTGTTAAGTTGCTGTGGGCGTAGAAAAATTTCTCGATTTTCTTTGTGGAATTTTTTTAGACACTTCTTTTCCTAGGATAGATACCTAAAAAAGAGGACGATGTCGGAGAAAAAGTAGACGAATAACAATCCTACAAAAGGGCAACACGTTAAAACTGATTTGAAAAGTTTTGCTGGCACCACTCGTATATTTCGACGATTTTTCAGACGAGAAAGTGCAACTAATGTGTGAAGTATTTGATGATTGGACAAACAATTTTAAGTACAAGGGTCGGTTACGGACAGTAAGACTCCTCTGTGTCAACGAATCGATTGTTTTTTTTTTTTTTTAACATTGCTGCTGAAAACGAGTGTAACGCTGAAAATCCGAAAACATTGGGTATTGTTCTCAACAACTACAAATGAAACGAAACACAATGCATCAAATGTTAGCAAAAGACCTCCACCTTCACAATGCAAATAAATCAAAAGCAACAACAACTCTGGAGTTCTGTAATCCAAAATGTAAGAAAGAGCCATATTTCCGTGAGAATACTGGATTTTTATTAGAGTGCAATATATGCGGGTATTCGGAGGATATTCCAAAATTGGGTTTTTATTGGACCAGTTAAATACGTTAGTTAAGTAGATACACAAGTAAGACAAGAGTGGTATTAATCTCCTCTCAAGAGTTGACACACAGAATTAATGCTCATAAATTTAATTAATTGTGTGCTTGAATATTAATTGCGGAATAATAGTTCGCAGTCTATAACTACAGTCAATATGTCTCTTGGTTGTATTTGAGTAACATTATTTATTAATGACCATTGCAATAAGGAAAAGATAAGTTACGCTTTTATTCTATGTTAGTAGTCTCTATAAGAATTGTATAAGTCTGTCGCTTTTAAAAATGTGTTTAACTAATAACATTTCCGGTGGTTCCGAGACCATTGTTTTATGGTGTTTATGATGACATAGTGAGTCAAATATTGAGCGATTCTAAACAAACTCTACATGAAGAAAACAATAAATATGTCTTAATACATAATGTTTAATATTAATAGAATGACATAATACTATCAATTATACTATGCCTACATATAGAGTGGACAACAAAAGTCTCAGTACGACAATATATTTTAGCAATTTCATGAATTTTAGCCAAAAGTTTGTATAAAAATTTATAGTTTATATATTTATTTTGTTAATTTATTTCTGTTTTATTATAAAACAAAAAAATTTTTAATATTTTTCATAAAACAAGTGAAAAATAAGGCAAAATTTCAAATTATTCCACAGGTGCCTCCAAGGAGAACCCTGAGTAAATTTAAAATTCAAAGGCCTAATATATGAAAATGTTATCCCTTGTATTTAGTAGAATATCCCATTTAACCCATTTGGAATTGAATATACAAGTTTTGTTTAGTGTTTTTTCAAAATATATTGCCATACTAAGACTTTTGCTGTCCTCAGTATGTATTCTGTATGATGGAAGTGATACTAAAAATAAATCTTATCTCACGAAATATTGGTGGTAGCAACAAAAGATCAAAAAATATTGCAATTCAAGCGAATTTAGTAAATGTTTTAATTATGTATATGGCCAGCAAAATAAGACTTTATTTTAAATATTTTTTCCTTATCAAATTCTAAATTCTAAAAAGAACTTCAAATTAGAAAATTTGGAGAAACTTGCATATATTTTTCAAACAATCCAACTATAAACAAATAAAAAAGTATTCTTTCTATACTTAAATGTCGGAGTCAGTTGCTTAATACTATATTCAACCACCAGCAAGGCACAAAATGAATTTTATTTCCAAAATGATCTAAGCAACTAACTCTGACCAGCTGACTGGTGTAGGGTGCTTGTAATTGATGCAAAAATGCATAAATTAAGCAGAGAAATGTAAAAAAATAGTAACTAGAGACTAGAAAATGAAATAAAAAATTGTAAAAGAAATTTTAAAATCGTTCGATATAAGATTTATTTCTAGGCTGCGACAGTTGCATACATCTTATATAAGTATCTGACATAATTGATCAATTAGCTGTATAGCTAAATAATCTAGTTTTTTATCTGTTCATTAATTTGGTATCATGTGCCTACCATGTTGATTGATATTCAATCTGTCATCAATTTGCTTATCCTCGTGGTTTTGTTACTTTCTATTATCTGTCATGATTTATCTTCATTTCGAACAATAATAATAATAACGATTGGCATTAATTTATAATTTGGTCAGAATAAAAAAAAACATAAGACATTAATACTTGTCATATAAGAGCCCTGAATCATAATGAATTGGTTGATGCGAATGCCAAAAAATGACAAAAGAAGCTGACGTGGATCATTGAACATTTGTCGATGTTATCCTTTGCCATTTTATTTATTTTGTTTATGATTTTGCAAAGAAAAATAATACAGATGGAAAATTAAATACGATTTGATTTGATTTATGATAAGATTATAAGCTTACTTGGATTAAATAAATTTAATTATTTTCAACTGAAATTAAAGCTGTTATTTAGTAAAATGATCACTCTTCTTAAGATTTATCTTTTTTTCCAATTGCTATAAGCTATAGTTATAATATATAATCCCTTCATATATTCAATAAAAGCCTTACAAAATACATACATATGCACATACATAATTGGCCATTACAGCCCTTCAGTCACGATAACGACCAAGTTTCTCTCATCACTTATGTTGCGTGTGTTAATTTTTATACATGAGTGATGGAAATTACAGTTCAAAGGCGCCTCCGAAACTTGAGAAACTTTTCATGGCAACTTTTTTTAATCACAGGGTTTTTGAATGTCGTACCCTGTAAAATAATTGCTTTATAGGTGCCAAGCAGAGATCAGCAATGAATCGTTCTTTCGCTACTCATAAGTACACATGAAATTTTGATTATAAGTTAGTCAACAATATAGAAATTTAACTACTCTGTTTCATTCGTACTCACTACAACATTGATTTATAAGTACATGTTGCAATGAATATGAGTTCACAACGTTGACATCAAACTCATAACATTCGAAATATGTTTGATTCATACGCCTACTCCATTCAGATTCATAAATTTAGAAAAATACCTATAATACTCATAAATTATTCGAGTGATTCGAATCATTCATCACAATTTACAGTCTTAGTTTTTGTTACATTTACAAAATAAGAAGAAAGAAAAACGCAAAGACAGCCAGCAAAGCAAACACACAACCTTCTTGTGAGTAGTGTAGCGTTCGCACGCAAATCATACTTACTTTGTGATTCTTTTAAATGCTGAGTTAAGGAGAGTCGAAGTCAAGAACATCATGCGTAGTGTTAAGTATAAGTACGATGAGTACTTCAAACTTTGAATATGAGTAGTATAAGTATGATATTAAAATAAGTATGAATGCGTATAAGTATCAGAAACTATGAGTATGATTCGAATCTGTTCATCTTTTTGAATACTCATTGCTGATCTCTGGTGCCAATAGAGACTTCGATATTATTGGACACAACATTTTAAACAATGTTGCTATATTGGGACAAAATAATTCTGGACACGGGCAGCACACTTCTTTTGATCGCTGTACTCGATGCCTTGATGTTGCAGATGTTCAAAAGACATCGAAATAAATCGCAAAATTTGCAATCTTAATTAAGCTAAATTAAATTTGCTAAATTTGCTAATTCACAGCAAAATAAGCAAACTGAGCTAAAAATTTTGTTTTTTTAAGTAATCTTTCATTATTTAAATGCATTGTTACGGCGTGAAACAATTCTCTATGACAAACATTGCTCTATAAAGAAATATCAAAGTAGTATGTTTATGGGGTTTCGGGGTCACTTATTCCATACAAAATTTGGTGCATGCCTGCTTCTTCTTGTTCCTTTATTTTGCATTGCTTTTTAAACGAATGATTGGACGGACAGAATGAGTGTGTGCGTAACATGTAATGCGTATGATCGTTTTTTAATAGTAAATTCTTGGCACGTATTATCATACTCAATGCTGAAAAAATAGAAAAGGGATCTGCACCAATATAGTTGTTGTGTGTTTTTTATTTTTTTTTTTTGTATATTTAATTAGAAGGATCTTTAATTTTAAATGTGATAAGAAAGAGTAGGTTGGTTGTGCGGTTGTTTTTATTTTTTGTGTGATTTAATTTGAAGGATCTGTAATTTTAAGATGATAACAAATTCTTGGCACGTATTATCATTCCCAATACTTTTTTATTCATCAAGGGGAAATTATATGAATTTTCTCTTGAATAAGCAGATGTATCGAAATGTGTTGGAATATCATTTCTAATATCATCATACATATCATTTGTTTTCACATCATATATAAATGAATCGGTATCCATATAACAGAGATTAATATTATCAAGATATTTTGTCTTCATATAATCGTAATGAAAGTTATACATTTTCCATTTTGATAATTTTTTCATATTAATTTTGATCTGCTTTGTATCTGTTCCCGATCTGCTTTATATCTGGACACGATCTGCTATGTATCTGATCACGATCTGCTTCGTATCTGCTCACGATCTACTTGGTATCTGGTCACGATCTGCTTCGTATCTGCTCACGATCTGCTTTATGTCTGGTCACGATCTGCTTTGTATCTGCTCACGATCTGATTTATACCTGATCACGATCTGCTTGATGTCTTATGTCTATATCTTTTGAATTTGGGTACGCTATATCGTGCTTTCTACAAGCTGCATCCAATAAATTTATTCCTTTGCCTCCTCTTGCTAATCGTTTTTGAAGTTTTGTATCAGGTCCACAAAACTGATAACCAGGTGGATGTAATTCAACATATAATTTGTTTATTAAGTTGTCTACAAATCTTCTTCCAATCTTACACTGATTAGGTGTTTTTCTTTTGACTGTAGTTTATAACCATTTTTTTCATTACTTTCATACCTCTTCGCATGAAACACTACACCAGCTATACCTGCTATACCAGCTATATCAGCAGGATATAGCTGCTATACCAGGTATACCAGGTATAGCAGGATATAGCTGCTATACCTGGTATAGCTGGTATAGCTGGTATAGCTGGTATAGCTGGTATAGCTGGTATAGCTGGTATAGCTGGTATAGCTGGTATAGCTGGTATAGCTGATATAGCTGATATAGCAGGTATAGCAGCTGGTATAGCTGATATAGCTGGTATAGCAGGTATAGCTGGTATAGCTGATATAGCTGGTATATCCTGCTATACCTGGTATACCTGGTATATAGCAGGTATAGCAGCTATATCCTGCTATACCTGGTATACCTGGTATATAGCAGGTATAGCAGGTATAGTTGATATAGCTGGTATAGCTGGTATAGCAGGTATACCTGGTATATAGCAGGTATAGCAGGTATAGCTGGTATAGCTGATATAGCTGGTATAGCTGGTATAGCTGGTATAGCTGGTATAGCTGATATAGCTGGTATAGCTGGTATAGCAGGTATAGCAGGTATAGCTGGTATAGCTGGTATAGCAGGTATAGCTGGTATAGCTGGTATAGCTGATATAGCAGGTATTGCAGGTATAGCTGGTATAGCTGATATAGCTGGTATAGCAGGTATAGCAGGTATAGCTGATATAGCTGATATAGCTACTACAGCTTGCTAGTATAGCTAGTACAGATTGTATAGCTTGCTAGTATAGCTAGTACAGCTTGCTAGTATAGCTAGTACAGCTTGCTAGTATAGCTAGTACAGATTGTACAGCTTGCTAGTATAGCTAGTACAGCTTGCTAGTATAGCTAGTACGGATTGTATAGCTTGCTAGTATAGCTAGTACAGCTTGCTAGTATAGCTAGTACAGACTGTACAGCTTGCTAGTATAGCTAGTACAGCTTGCTAGTATAGCTAGTACAGCTTGCTAGTATAGCTAGTACAGCTTGCTAGTATAGCTAGTACAGATTGTACAGCTTGCTAGTATAGCTAGTACAGCTTGCTAGTATAGCTAGTACAGATTGTACAGCTTGCTAGTATAGCTAGTACAGATTGTATAGCTTGCTAGTATAGCTAGTACAGCTTGCTAGTATAGCTAGTACAGATTGTATAGCTTGCTAGTATAGCTAGTACAGCTTGCTAGTATAGCTGGTATAGCTGATATAGCTGGTATAGCAGGTATAGCTGGTGTAGTGTTTCATGCGAAGAGGTATGAAAGTAATGAAAAAAATGGTTATAAACTACAGTCAAAAGAAAAACACCTAATCAGTGTAAGATTGGAAGAAGATTTGTAGACAACTTAATAAACAAATTATATGTTGAATTACATCCACCTGGTTATCAGTTTTGTGGACCTGATACAAAACTTCAAAAACGATTAGCAAGAGGAGGCAAAGGAATAAATTTATTGGATGCAGCTTGTAGAAAGCACGATATAGCGTACCCAAATTCAAAAGATATAGACATAAGACATCAAGCAGATCGTGATCAGGTATAAATCAGATCGTGAGCAGATACAAAGCAGATCGTGACCAGACATAAAGCAGATCGTGATCAGATACGAAGCAGATCGTGACCAGATACCAAGTAGATCGTGAGCAGATACGAAGCAGATCGTGATCAGATACATAGCAGATCGTGTCCAGATATAAAGCAGATCGGGAACAGATACAAAGCAGATCAAAATTAATATGAAAAAATTATCAAAATGGAAAATGTATAACTTTCATTACGATTATATGAAGACAAAATATCTTGATAATATTAATCTCTGTTATATGGATACCGATTCATTTATATATGATGTGAAAACAAATGATATGTATGATGATATTAGAAATGATATTCCAACACATTTCGATACATCTGCTTATTCAAGAGAAAATTCATATAATTTCCCCTTGATGAATAAAAAAGTATTGGGAATGATAATACGTGCCAAGAATTTGTTATCATCTTAAAATTACAGATCCTTCAAATTAAATCACACAAAAAATAAAAACAACCGCACAACCAACCTACTCTTTCTTATCACATTTAAAATTAAAGATCCTTCTAATTAAATATACAAAAAAAAAATAAAAAACACACAACAACTATATTGGTGCAGATCCCTTTTCTATTTTTTCAGCATTGAGTATGATAATACGTGCCAAGAATTTACTATTAAAAAACGATCATACGCATTACATGTTACGCACACACTCATTCTGTCCGTCCAATCATTCGTTTAAAAAGCAATGCAAAATAAAGGAACAAGAAGAAGCAGGCATGCACCAAATTTTGTATGGAATAAGTGACCCCGAAACCCCATAAACATACTACTCGTATCTGCTCACGATCTACTTGGTATCTGGTCACGATCTGCTTCGTATCTGATCACGATCTGCTTTATGTCTGGTCACGATCTGCTTTGTATCTGCTCACGATCTGATTTATACCTGATCACGATCTGCTTGATGTCTTATGTCTATATCTTTTGAATTTGGGTACGCTATATCGTGCTTTCTACAAGCTGCATCCAATAAATTTATTCCTTTGCCTCCTCTTGCTAATCGTTTTTGAAGTTTTGTATCAGGTCCACAAAACTGATAACCAGGTGGATGTAATTCAACATATAATTTGTTTATTAAGTTGTCTACAAATCTTCTTCCAATCTTACACTGATTAGGTGTTTTTCTTTTGACTGTAGTTTATAACCATTTTTTTCATTACTTTCATACCTCTTCGCATGAAACACTACACCAGCTATACCTGCTATACCAGCTATATCAGCTATACCAGCTATACTAGCAAGCTGTACTAGCTATACTAGCAAGCTATACAATCTGTACTAGCTATACTAGCAAGCTGTACTAGCTATACTAGCAAGCTATACAATCTGTACTAGCTATACTAGCAAGCTGTACAATCTGTACTAGCTATACTAGCAAGCTGTACTAGCTATACTAGCAAGCTGTACAATCTGTACTAGCTATACTAGCAAGCTGTACTAGCTATACTAGCAAGCTGTACTAGCTATACTAGCAAGCTGTACTAGCTATACTAGCAAGCTGTACAGTCTGTACTAGCTATACTAGCAAGCTATACAATCCGTACTAGCTATACTAGCAAGCTGTACTAGCTATACTAGCAAGCTGTACAATCTGTACTAGCTATACTAGCAAGCTGTACTAGCTATACTAGCAAGCTGTACTAGCTATACTAGCAAGCTATACAATCTGTACTAGCTATACTAGCAAGCTGTAGTAGCTATATCAGCTATATCAGCTATACCTGCTATACCTGCTATACCAGCTATATCAGCTATACCAGCTATACCTGCAATACCTGCTATATCAGCTATACCAGCTATACCAGCTATACCTGCTATACCAGCTATACCAGCTATACCTGCTATACCTGCTATACCAGCTATACCAGCTATATCAGCTATACCAGCTATACCAGCTATACCAGCTATACCAGCTATATCAGCTATACCAGCTATACCTGCTATACCTGCTATATACCAGCTATACCTGCTATACCTGCTATATACCAGGTATACCTGCTATACCAGCTATACCAGCTATATCAACTATACCTGCTATACCTGCTATATACCAGGTATACCAGGTATAGCAGGATATAGCTGCTATACCTGCTATATACCAGGTATACCAGGTATAGCAGGATATACCAGCTATATCAGCTATACCAGCTATACCTGCTATACCAGCTATATCAGCTATACCAGCTGCTATACCTGCTATATCAGCTATATCAGCTATACCAGCTATACCAGCTATACCAGCTATACCAGCTATACCAGCTATACCAGCTATACCAGCTATACCAGGTATAGCAGCTATATCCTGCTATACCTGGTATACCTGGTATAGCAGCTATATCCTGCTGATATAGCTGGTATAGCAGGTATAGCTGGTGTAGTGTTTCATGCGAAGAGGTATGAAAGTAATGAAAAAAATGGTTATAAACTACAGTCAAAAGAAAAACACCTAATCAGTGTAAGATTGGAAGAAGATTTGTAGACAACTTAATAAACAAATTATATGTTGAATTACATCCACCTGGTTATCAGTTTTGTGGACCTGATACAAAACTTCAAAAACGATTAGCAAGAGGAGGCAAAGGAATAAATTTATTGGATGCAGCTTGTAGAAAGCACGATATAGCGTACCCAAATTCAAAAGATATAGACATAAGACATCAAGCAGATCGTGATCAGGTATAAATCAGATCGTGAGCAGATACAAAGCAGATCGTGACCAGACATAAAGCAGATCGTGAGCAGATACGAAGCAGATCGTGACCAGATACCAAGTAGATCGTGAGCAGATACGAAGCAGATCGTGATCAGATACATAGCAGATCGTGTCCAGATATAAAGCAGATCGGGAACAGATACAAAGCAGATCAAAATTAATATGAAAAAATTATCAAAATGGAAAATGTATAACTTTCATTACGATTATATGAAGACAAAATATCTTGATAATATTAATCTCTGTTATATGGATACCGATTCATTTATATATGATGTGAAAACAAATGATATGTATGATGATATTAGAAATGATATTCCAACACATTTCGATACATCTGCTTATTCAAGAGAAAATTCATATAATTTCCCCTTGATGAATAAAAAAGTATTGGGAATGATAATACGTGCCAAGAATTTGTTATCATCTTAAAATTACAGATCCTTCAAATTAAATCACACAAAAAATAAAAACAACCGCACAACCAACCTACTCTTTCTTATCACATTTAAAATTAAAGATCCTTCTAATTAAATATACAAAAAAAAAAAATAAAAAACACACAACAACTATATTGGTGCAGATCCCTTTTCTATTTTTTCAGCATTGAGTATGATAATACGTGCCAAGAATTTACTATTAAAAAACGATCATACGCATTACATGTTACGCACACACTCATTCTGTCCGTCCAATCATTCGTTTAAAAAGCAATGCAAAATAAAGGAACAAGAAGAAGCAGGCATGCACCAAATTTTGTATGGAATAAGTGACCCCGAAACCCCATAAACATACTACTTATCAACACAACCCATAGTTATCGACATCAATATCGATTCTCCCAAAGTGAAGGTTACAGTTCCAATATGAGACTCTGGTCTGTTACATTACACAAAGCAAATGCAGAGAAACTAAATATGAGTCATTATTCTATTGTAATAAATAAAATTTCAAAATAAATATTGAAATATTGCATTCGTACCTACTATCCACATGCTAGCCGATTAGTGCAGGTTATGCATTCGGTTCCTACTAGAGGCAGTGGTCTAATCCCAGTATAAGATCTAAGCTACTCTCACTCGTAATAATTATATTATGGAAATAAATAAATAATTCAGCTTTATAAACTATGGAACGAAATAACCCAGATATATTCTAATTTTTCTAAAAATATAAACCAAAAATCTATTTTATATGAATTTTTCTACTGTTGTTTTTTTTTTAATTAAATAAATTGGAATCAAAATTGAATTTGTATTCAAAAATATCTAAAATTCAAAAAAAAAATCAATAAAATTCTAACATTTCCAGCAAATGACACTCGCAGGAAAGCATTTGGCAATACAACCTAAATATCACACACATTGAAAGCGTCACAACAGAACAGAGCAAAAATCAGTATGGTGTGGAGACGTCAATCAAATATTGAGCATTACAGGAAATGAATGCAATTTTGATGTTTCGTGTCACAAATAAAATTTATATAAGATAAATCAACTTTAAACGTGTATATGAGTATAAAATGTTTACATACATTTAACATAATACAAATGTTTTTCATACAGTACATCGTTTACAAAGTGTTGACATTAACATGTAAGCTCTCGGTAACATTTTCTATTAAGCAAATTGAAGTACTTTGAAGCTTAGTATTTACATACATAATATACATACATGATATACGTATATGATACATAATTAAGTGGCATGTTTGCTACTATGAACAGATCTTCAAACGTTATGTCACTAAAAAACCGATAACGTTTGTTCTGAAATGCAGGGAATTAGCATAAAAGGTATTGCAGCAATTCGGTTTCCTCCATATCTTGCCAGCATTTGCAGGGATCCTGGTGGGGCACAGCGAGCTTGTCAGCGAGACAGTCAATAGCGCAGTGTCCCGTTAGAATTCCTGTTAGAATGCCAACCGTTCTGTTGTCGCTTTCAAGTAGTTCCCTGGTCCTCCTGCTGTCGTCTGCTGGACATAGCAGTTTTTAAATTCGGCAACCAGGGCTACTGCTATTTCCAATTTGGAAAAGTATTCCTGTAAAGGGGCATATATCCGCTCTATCATCTCTTCCTTAGATATCCCCGATCCCCTGCGTTCTAATTCGTCCGCCTTTTCGTTTCCCTCTATGCAACACTGGCCCGGAACATAGTAGAGGCAGATGTTGTGTCGAAGTATACAATGTATAGAGCTCATGCATCATCCTCATCCTTACACCCTTTAATTAGATGAGGTGTGATCCCAGCCCATTGATTGCTGCTTTATCACACATATGATCACGTTCGAAGAAGTTATGTCCCCGGTTTCAACCCTGCGTGCAGCTTGGTTGATACAAAACTTTTCTCCCGAAATACTCTAGCTAGGTGAGGTAATCTGTACGACCAGTTTAGTGCCAGTTTATCGAAATAGACCCCAGATCCAGTTCCAAATTACATTTTTGAGCCATAGGCGAAGATTATTATATTACCGTCTGTGATAAAAGCTTCAGTAATCCATTCTTCCCATGTGGGAGTCTGAGTCTTTTATGTTCGTGCAAAGTAGTCTCTCGTACCTTGTAGTCACATCTACAACCTGATCTACTTCATGCATGCTTGGATGTAAGAAAGGAGTATAAGACCGTCTTTGTAACTGCCCAACTCTATGGGATTTTAGACTTAGACAACTGAGTAGATGTCTTATCCAAATCTGGAATATTTTATCAAAGTTAGTGGCTTCTGTGCTAATTACTAGGAAAACACTTTTTGGTTCAGGATATTCGCAAGGTGAATATATTCAGGATGTGCGGGCAAATACCTCTTTATTCAATCGGGCTTCTTAATGCTGTAAATACGGGACACTGTATTATTAAACGGGTACGGTATATCTAAATGTTTGGCCTGTCCACATTACAGCTATTGAGGGAGTTATTTTGTGCAAGGAATAGGACGAATCTGTGTAGCACTTGCTGTGTGAATATCCGGAGGTATGGAAAACTAGACTAAGGCAAGTGCAGGCTTTTTTAGAAATAGGGCAGGATATCACTATCTGAGATTAAAAAATGTTTATATTAAATCTCTGAGAAATGCAAACTAAACAAAAAGTGTACTCGGAAATATTGGTTTTTTACTGAGTATTCATAAACGCTAAACTTGTAATATCTTCGTAAATAGTGCTACCTTAAAACAAGAGATTTTTAAAAGCCATTGATGTACCATATGAGTGTAGTTGTAGGTGTAGTTTTATATTAAATGTACATAAAGGAAGGGATATTTTCATGTAGTTTTAAATGTACTTTTTGCAACATGATGTAACATGTAACATGTAAATACGATATAAATTTCAATATGTCTAGTTGGCAATATAAAATTTTCATGTGATATGCCGATTAAAGTGCTTTGATTGTTTAATTTTCTATTTCTATCACCTTTTATTTGTAAATCAATAAATTCCAGTATGTTTTATTATGTTCAAAAGAAATATGTTTGAGTGTAAAAACCATTGATTATTTTCAAATATTTACATAATATTTAGCAATTGGTAGGTATGTACACATATATATGTATGTACATATCATGTATGTAAGTATGTATATAGGAAATATTTAATTTTAGTAATTTCCAAAATATACTAAAAAAAATAATTTTTTTTTAAATAAAATTACAAAAATTATAGAGAAAAAAGGATATTGTTGTTCTGTCACTAAATGACCACACATGTAAATTGATACTAATGGAATATGATAGAATACCTAGAATTTAAATAGAATTGATTTTAAAAATCAAAATATTTTGCCAAAAACTGACATTATCGAGAAAATAATAAATACACAATCACTTATAGAAACTACAAAGGTTACAGCATATTTAAGATATATATTTAAGATAATTAAATTTAAATTTCAGATAATTACTAATTTGGCTGTGCTAGTTTTGGCTTCGATTCGTCGCGCTTACTATTTAATACGAATCATTTTCTTTTTTTTTTTCAATTCAATTTCCTTCATTGGATCTTTCCGTAAAGATTAACAACATGTATTAAAATCTTAAAATTAAAATAAATATTGCCAATGGATAACCAACTTTTCGATTGCAGAAATACTAGGAAAGAAATATCATGTCATATCCAAAGTTTGCCGCCTTCTAAGACGTCTATGACCCCAAATAAAAGCAGCAGATTTCTTGCAAGGCGGTTTGGATAACTAAAAAGTTTTATTAAATACGAGATGGTTGTCTTTTTGATTTCTTTCTGCATGTTGCTGTTTCTGACGTACCATGGAGCAAACGTAATCATTCTTAAAAGTTTAGACTATCTTCTCGGCAATTTTTCTACATTGGATGTTCATCCAGAGCTGACCGTGGTCCAATAAGACATTGTAGTTGGGCGGCTTTTAGTTTTATCCGAGTTATTTTTGCAGCAATGTGATGAGTCCATGTAAGACGGCGATCAAGGCGTTCTTAAGTTATTAATGCTGAAGGGTGGACAATTTTTTCCTTTAGGCTTGAAAGTTATGCTGGCACATTTGGTAACATTAAATTTAATCTTCCATTTATCTAATCATGTCTCTAATTCGTTAAAATGAGACTGGAGTATAGGGTTTTCTTGGATGATGAATGCAGTGTCATCCGCTAAGGTTGAAGTATTAATCAATGAGCTCGTTGGCATGTCTGCAGTGGACAACAAATACAAGAATGATCCTAGGGTGCTTCCTGGGGAACGCCAGTAGAAATTCTTTTCCAGGGGGATAAATTAGAATTTGATTTGGTGTAAAAATATTTGTTTTTTAGGAGTTAGCGGGTAATAGTCTTATAATTTTGTATACAAACAATCGTGGCAGACCTTGTAAAATGCTTGAGCGATGTCTATTAAGATCGCAGTACAATATTGTTTTTTTTGCTTTACACCGAGCAGCATAAAGTTCGGTATGATCACTTTGCCGGCCATATGAATACAATAACGAGGAAGACTTGATTTAATTTCCAATTTAAGTTTATCTGACATAATAAAATGAAAAAATTTAGCTTTTATGAAATCGATAACAGATGCTTCGAGATAATTTGTGATTGAAATAACAATACTCACTACCATATTGATGTTAAATTTGCCCATAAATTTGCTTAATTCATCAGTAGTTTAAGATTTTTAATACGAATAAATTTTATTCTTGGAATCCGTTCAGCCTTGACTTGCTAATGTATGTGTTCCTTTTTTCATGGCTTTAAGTTCATTGAAAAGGAATATATTTAAAAAAAAGTTTTCCTTTTAAATTGTGTAATTTTTTTTCCCATCATTCTTTTAATTTCAAATTTGCTATAGAATAACAAACGCCCTAGTGATTGTGCTTATTAAAAAGCCTTGTTATCCCTGCCAAGTACACAAATATCTCTACACACAGATAGACGACGACCTTGATGATATGCTGACTACATATGTATCTAAACTAAAAAGACAAACGTGCCAGTTAAAATAACAATTTAACAATAGAGTCTCTATCTTGAATAGAGTACATCGTAAAATACAACCTCTTTTCATGCTTACAATAGACATAATCTAGTATTCATGTGCTTGTATACAGACAAACTTATATATTTTTTAAAGGCTGTAGCCTTGTAAATTGTAGTTTCAAATATTGAAGTTCATAAAATGCTTTTGGTCTGCAATGAATTGAGAAGTCTTTTTCTATTTCTGTTCGCCTGTTATAGAAGGATGGAAGTATTTGTATATTTATCTGTACATATTACAACAAAAATATATATATGTAGGAATTTGTTGATTCCTTTTATTATTATTATTATTATTATTAAATATTAAATTAAATTAAATTAAATTCATTTTATTTAAAGGCGGTAAAAAAAAAAACTAAAAATATACATGAAACTAATGTGTGTCAAAAACTAAAAATATTATTAACTTCACTGCTCGAACGTCACTATATCACTATCTTCTACAAAACTCAAACTCAATGCTTTTCCCTGTCTGTCTTTTGTTCACAATATATTCAAGCTCATTCTCTCCCACAGATAAATGAGTGTTCGTCCGTCTCTCTGTTTCTGTCTATTAACCGTTGTTGTCCGTCTTGTCCTTAACTATCCCAATCCTATATCCGGCCATTCCTGACCTCACATTCGTCCCGAATGTTGTCCCCATCTTTTCATGTACTCCGACACAGTCGTACACTTTCTACATCCCTCTGAATCTCCCACCTTCTCAACCTCATACCGACCATGATCAAGCTTCTTCACCACCCTATAAGGACCAAGAAACTTCGGTCTCAACTTCATTCCCGAACCAAATTGTGTTCGCTTAATGGCGACTAATTCGTTGACCTCATACGCTGTTTCAGGAACTCTTTTTCTGTCAAAAGTCCTCTTATTTTCCTGTTGGATGCGCGATATAATCGTTCTAGCTTGCTCTCTTAACTGATCACGTTCTTCATCATTTTCTCGTATGGACAGCTCATCCAATAAGTTTCTTAAATCGGGGAATTCACTAATTCTCATATCCAAACCAGTTAATAATTTGAACGGAGCAACTTCAGTACTTCGTGGCGGTGTACTATTTATTATCCGTTGCACTTGGTCAACATGTTTGTACCAATTACCAGGCTTTTCTACACAGAGCTTCGTCAGCATCGGTATTATCACACGGTGAATCCTTTCGACTTGACCGTTACCTCGTGGCACTCCTGTAGCGATCAGCAGATGTTGTATACTTTCCGATTCACAGTACTCCTTAAACTGGTTCGAGGTAAATGCTGTGTCTCTGTCCGTTATTATCCTTGCTGGGTTACCGAACACTGCTGACTGCTTCCTTAAACGATCCACAACCTCATTAGTTCCAGTGCTTTTGGTTGGGTACAGCCAAACGAACTTCGAAAAAGCATCCACAACGACCAAAATGTGATTATATTGTTTCTGCGTGGCCTCCATTGGACCCACGTGATCCAAATGATACGTCACCAAAGGCCTATCAGCCTTATCTATTGCATTCAGAAATCCTTCTTTATGGCCCCTTTTCGCCTCTGAAACAATACACTCCATACAACTTTTCACTGCTCTATCCACCTTCACGTTCAAATTAGGTATGTAAAATGATTTCTCGATTAAATCCTGCGTTTTACGAGATGCAAAATGGCCCTGACGATGCGCAATTTGTATTATCTCCTGCTCCATAAGTTCCGGTACTACGATCAACTCCTTGTCAGGATCCTTGTACATTATATCAGACTTCAAATAATAATCCTCGTACGTACCATACTCTAAAATTGTGCGTACTGCCCTTATCCAATCGTCTTTGAATTGTGCTTCTCTTATACGATGCCTCAAAGAATCTTCCATCATAAGGCATGACACACGACTTAAAGCATACACATGCTTCATTTTGGAACCGGTCCTATGTTCAATTTGATAGTCAAACTCCTGTAAAAATAGAGCCCATCGTGAAACTCTTGGGGGAACATCCTGCTTTCTCATAGTTAACGCAAATGCATTACAGTCCGTTACCACCTTAATTTTTAACCCTAACACGTATATCCTCCACTTTTTCAATGCCTCTATTACGGCCAAAACCTCTAACTCGTAGGAGTGATACTTCTGCTCAGCCGCAGTCGTTTTACGGCTCATATATTCAACTGGATGGAATTGTTGACCATCTTTATCTATTTGCAGTAGAACACCCGCATACCCATGCATACTCGCGTCAGTGTGTATTTCCGTAACGGCTTTCGGGTCAAACAACCTAAGGACAGGAGCGGTCACCAACGAATTTCGTAGCTGCTCGAATGCTATTATCTGATTTTCCTCCATCTTAAACTTCGCACCTTTTCGTAAAAGATCCGATAACGGCTTCGCTATTATTGCGTAGTTGGGAATAAAACGCCTAAAATACGATGTAAGTCCCAGGAATCTCTGAATAGCTTTCTGATTCTTCGGCAGGGGAAAATTTGTCACGGCCTTTGTCTTCTCATCGGAAGGTTTTATTGTCGAGTTTTCTATAATATAACCTAAGAAATTGATCCTCTTTCTTAAGAACTGACACTTCTTCCATTTTATATCCAGTCCGTTTGTTTCCGCGGCTTTTAATACTCTCCTTAACTTCTCGATTCCCTCTTCTTCACTGTTAGAGGGTATTACCAGATCGTCCATATAAATCACCATCGTGCCGTCATACGAATAAAAATTCATAAACGCCGTTGTGCGTCACAAACGCAGTATATTTCCGTGAATCTTCTTCCATCGGCACATGGAAAAATACGTTTCTAAGATCGAGCGTAGTGAACACCTTTGCACTCTGTAGTCTCTGAATAACATCGTCTATTATAGCCATTGGAAAGTTATCGCGTAATATCTTCTCGTTTAATTTACGGTAGTCGCAACAAAGTCGTTTGGTTCTGTCTTTTTTCGCAGCTAATACCACAGGTGCAGCATATTCCGAGCAACTGGGTTTGATTATACCCTCCTTTAGCCACTCGTTTACCTGTTGGTCCACCACTAATTGATCGGTTGGGGCATTCTTCTCGGTCTTAGCGTAACAGGAATCTCGTCACTTAAAATTATTTTCATCTTCACAGGGTAAGCTTCAGGTTTGGTTGGTTTATACATCTCGATCATATTTTGCAATTCCGTCCGAAAATTCCCCTTTAAGTGTTGCACGTCTAAGGAATCGTCACACGTAAAATCCGACGATACGGAATGAATGATGTCTGCATACTCGCCCTGTAATTCAGCTATCAAACCAGCATGCTTCATATCATCCGCTTCACTAGAATTGTCCCTGTATCGGAATTTCGCTCCATCCGAGTCAATGACCAAATCAACATTAGTAAAAACATCATTACCCAAAACAACAGGATACAACAGATCACCTTCCCTACAAACGTGGAATGTTACATCCATTTCAACCTCGTCCGCACGGATCTTAATCGTAAAATTACCCATCGTTGTAATCTTTTTTCCACCTATTCCAACCAAAGTTTTCCTATCGGGCCCGAGATCGATATCACCTAAAAGAAATAAAGTACCGCAACAAATAGCACAAATGTCGCTACCAGTATCAATGAAAGCAGAGATCGTCTTATCTAGAATCGAGATGTCCTTGAATATTCTCCTTGATGGGATGATAACATCATCAGACATCGTATGAACATTATTGGTGCTCTTGCCATTTCCTCCGCCTCCACTTCCTTTCTTATCACCGTTCTTCTCCTTCTTGACCTCTTGTCCGCACTCAAAAGACTTATGTCCAAAGCCATGACACTTGAAACATTTCACCTGCGGTTTTGTGCACGCGTTCGATAGATGTCCCTTGTCGCCGCACTTATAACAGCGTCTATCATCCTTGGTTTCAGGCATCTTCTTCACAAAACTTTTCGGTCGCGCGCCCTTTGAGCTTGATTCCGACACTCGTATTTTCTCATATGTTTCGATATTCTCCTTAAGTTCGGCTAAGTTCCTTGACTGGTACAAAATAGCCTTGTTTGACCTATAGTCGCTTATCCCATCTATGAAATATTCAATCAGGCTTTGTTCGTCTAATCTAATAGGATTTCCAATCTCTCGCAGACTATAAAGATATTCGCGTAATGTTTCACCTGACTTCTTCCGATTACTCAATGTTCTATGAATTTCTAACGATGACAGCTTTCTTCCGAATTCTCTCTTCAAAGCTTGCTTCAGGGAATTCCAATCCTTAATACCAGATTCGCTTCTAGCAAAAGTCTTCGCAGCACCCATCAACAATTGTTTCGCGTATATGTACTTTTGAAGGTCATTCCATTTTACAGCATATGAACAGTCTTCGAACTCTTCTAACCATTGTTCAATTTGGGGCAAACCATCGCCTGAAAAAGCTGAAACCGAATCCTTAACGTCCCTTAAAGTAAAAATACTATAGGCTAATGTCGCAACATTGCCGGCAACTACAGAAGAAGCTTCACCATGATCAGAATTATCATCCACAACTTCGATATTTAAATGATTCAAAAGTCTATCCTGCAAAACACTTTTATTACCCGTCTTAGAAATTCCTAATTCGTCCAATTTGGCTCTCAAGCCCTCTAAACTTAAACCCAAAATTTCGTCTCGGTTCATCTTGTTAGTCAGCGGCTTATAAATTTAAATTAAATATTATTATAAAAATTGAATAATTATTACAAATAAAATATTAACATTAATACAGTCTTATTCAAAATATTGTTCAAGTATAAAATTTGAAGGAACAATTTCACAATCACGTCAAAATTAATTAAAATGTTATAAATCTTATCAATTATAGTTGAATAATTTAAGCATTAAAATTAATTATCAAACTCTACACAAATTATAAAATATTCTCATAAAATTGATATTCAGCAATCAACAATAAACTCTGTATTCAAACTAATTAAAACTAATCAAAATATTTCAAATCATATTAATTTTCCTTAAAGAATTTAAACATTCAATTAAAATTCACATCTAATTCAATTAATCAAAATACTCAAATTATCTTTATAAAATAACACCAATTATCTTTACACCATGTATGCAATTTCCAAATTAAATATAAGAGGCTTTTATCTTCTTCTTACGTCGCAAAATTTGTATACAATACTACCATCTACACATCACAATTTAATGCATTCATTTCAAGCACTCAAACATCTAAAATCATCTATTGTCGTCTGACACTAAAAAGAAATGCAATCGTCCAAAGCGCTCAAAATTCAAAACTTCAACGTCCATTAACATATAATCTACTCAGCATCACAATATTAACCTCTCCTTATAGTCACAATAGTCCTACTCAAATTATCTAAATGCATACATACACACTTATCTTCATTATTACTAATACACGCACGCCTTGGTTGACATCAACAGCAATAACAAAAATCTTCACGGCTCCGACTGCTCAACGATCATTTACTGCTCAAGCAATTACAGCAACCAGTTTCGTCATCTACTACGCTTTAACTCTCTCACCATGCAAAAAACAGCTTCTTTACTCTCCGATCATCTTTCACTCATAAGCACTTGTTGGTTTCAAAATAAGGGTTGTTTTCATATGCACACTGTGTTGTTTTTGTAAAAACGTTGAGTTTCATTACTTTGTTCTATTTTGCCTAATACACTTATGTACACACATTTACACAACATAATCAATGCATGTTTTTATTTGTTACTATGTTCATGAGTTTTTCGTAGAGTTTTTCCATTTAATCTCTTTGTAACGTCTTTCTTTCTTAACATAACATTTGCATGACCATTCTTGTTGCCAAGTTCACAGTTTTTTTTTTCGAATATAGATAAATGGTATATTTCACAATTTTCTTTTCTCTTTCACACGCACTCACTTCAATTATAACGGCTCTTGGTTTCTAGAAGCTTCGTTTTTTTCATGCGACAGAATTTTTCCTCACAGACGGTACTTATTCATGTTGTTGTTGTTTCGTATTCTCATATACATACAGCACATCACTTCAATATAAAAAATAGTATGACTACGTCTTTTCTTTTGTTTCTTTTGTTTTTCTTTTTGGCAGTTATTAGTTTTTCACACAGTTTTTTCCATAATTTCATCACTTTTCTATCAAGTTCACATATTCACTTATCCGCCTGGGCCATTCCGGTCGAGCCCCCAATTTTGTAGGAATTTGTTGATTCCTTTTATTATTATTATTATTATTATTAAATAAAACACTGAATATTAAATTAAATTAAATTAAATTCATTTTATTTAAAGGCGGTAAAAAAAAACTAAAAATATACATGAAACTAATGTGTGTCAAAAACTAAAAATATTATTAACTTCACTGCTCGAACGTCACTATATCACTATCTTCTACAAAACTCAAACTCAATGCTTTTCCCTGTCTGTCTGTTGTTCACAATATATTCAAGCTCATTCTCTGCCACAGATAAATGAGTGTTCGTCCGTCTCTCTGTTTCTGTCTATTAACCGTTGTTGTCCGTCTTGTCCTTAACTGTCTCAATCCTACATATATACATATATATATATATATTGTTACGTTTTTACCTTTTTAAAAACGTTTAAATATGAGTTCGTTAATTGCAACAAAGTAAAAACAAATATGTCTTTAGTTTTTCTTAACTCTCTTTATTATTTACACTACTTTTGTGTGCCACCGTATAGAACTTAACGATACAACAATAATAATCTGTTTATTCACTGTACTAGTTCACACAAGTATTCGCTATATCTTTACAACCACGACTTATTTTGTTCACACGCAACTTCACACAAGGCTGACTAAATTAACTCTGACTGCTGCTTGCTTTGTCCAGCCCTTTTATAGTCCGCACGCACGTATGATCAGTATCATGAACGTTCTCGATGTGGAAGGTTCTAGCTCGCGCCTTCTCGAGAATTCTATTGCTAGTGTATTGTTGTTTGTGTACTTTGCTTATGTTGTCCGTTACATATTTGTCGTAGCTGGTTTACTTTATGTTGTTGTTGCTACCTGGTTCGTTGTACACATGTGTGTGTGCAGCTTTAGATAATCAACACGTTCGTTGTATTCTTAGTGTTAGTGCGTATTTGTGTCGTGTGTATTGTGTTGGTGTAGCTGGTAGCTTTTGTTTATCGTTTTTATTGTTAAACGATATTAGGTCGTTTCGCTTTGCGTAACACTGCCGCCCACTTAAGCCTGTTCGTCCCGAATAGGCTCATTATCTCCTTTCCCATATTTTGCCAGTCGCTCTATGTGTACGACCTTCATTTTTGTTCGGGGGCTGTTAGCTTTCTGTATCCTGTACACGACATCGTTTAACCGCTTAATTATTTTATACGGTCCATCCCAGCTGGTTTGTAGCTTGGGAGATAATCCCTTCTTCCGCTTTGGGTTGTATAGCAGAACCATTTGTCCCTCATGGAAGCCCTCCGTGTTTGCTGCTCTATCATACCTGGCTTTCATTCTATCACTGACCATTTTTATACGGGTGCGCACAAACTCATGAAGTTCATTTAGGCTTTCGTCTTTTCCACTGTTTGTGGCATCCCTCTCTGTGCTGGGCTTAACACCAAACTCTAAGTCACCGGGCAGCTTTATCTCAGTCCCAAAGATAACCTTGGCGGGTGATCTAGATGTTGAATCATGGACCGCGGATCGGTACGCCAGTAGAAACCTCGGAATGTGTTCGTCCCAGTCTTTCTGTTGCTCGCTCACTACTTTTCGCAAGTATTCCTCCAGCGTTCGGTTAAATCGCTCCACCATTCCGTCTGACTGTGGGTGAAGAGGCGTCGTTCGAGTCTTCTTAATGCCATATACTTCGCACATTTCCTTGAATACAGCTGACTCAAAATTTCTGCCTTGATCGGAATGTAGTTCTATTGGAACCCCGTAGCGGCATACCCAGTTGTTCACAAAAACGTTAACAATTGTGTTCGCCTCTTGATTGGGTATGGCATACACTTCCGGCCACTTGCTGAAATAGTCCATCACAACGAGAACATATCGGTTTCCGGCATTGCTGACAGGAAAAGGGCCTGCTACGTCCATCGCTATCCGCTCGAAAGGTGCGCCTGAGTTATACTGCTGCATCTGACCTCGACTTCTTCTTGTTGGACCTTTAGCTTCAATACACTTGGTGCAGTTGGCTATCCAATCCGCCACTGCTTGTTGACATCCAACCCAATAAAAACGTTGTTTTAGCCTTTCCAGTGTCTTTGTCAATCCAAGATGTCCTCCGCTAGCTCCATTATGGAATTCATTTAATACTTCTTTCATTTTAGAGGAAGGCACTACCAGTAGGTTGGATGAGGTCTTGCCATCGGCGCTTTCCCAAAGTCGATATAGGCACCCATTTATGATCTTTAGGCTGTCCCATAGGGCCCAATATGCTTTTGTAAGAGGACCTTCTGCGGATATCTCATTTCTTGTAGGGCGTTTGTCCTCCTCCTTCGCTGCTATTACCTTCGCCAATATTGGGTCACTCCTTTGTGCTTGGGACCAGTCTTCGTTGGCTTCAATCCGCGTTAGCCGGATATCGACGATGGATTCTTTGTTCTCAGCTTTCACGCAATGTTTACACTCTAAATTACAAGGTCGGCGTGAAAGAGCGTCAGCATTTCCATGTTTTATGCCCCTTCTGTGTTCAATGCTGAAGTCGTAAGTCTGGAGGCGTTCAATCCAACGTGCTAGTTGTCCTTCAGGGTTCTTGAATTGTAGCAGCCCTCTCAGTGCGGAGTGATCAGTCCTTAGCAGAAAATTTTGGCCATACAGGTACTTATGGTAATGTTTGATGCACTCCAGCACTGCCAGTAGCTCTCGTCGGGTTACACAATAATTCCGTTCAGGCTTTGACAATGTGCGACTATAGTAGCCTACGACTTTCTCTGTTCCATTGATCACTTGGGAAAGTACGCCACCAATACCATATCCGCTAGCATCACTGTCTAAGATGAATTTTTCTCCTGGGACAGTGTACGCCAAAACTGGTGCAGCACACAATAGGTCTTTCAGTGTCTGGAACGCCTTCTCCTGTGGCTCACCCCATTGATAGATTTTTGACTTCTTGGTGAGCTCATGTAAACTTGCAGCCACGCTGGCAAAGTTAGGCACAAAGCGTCTGTAGTATGTGCATAATCCCAAAAAGCTGCGTAGTTCATGAAGATTCTGGGGACGAGGCCAGTCCTTTACTGCTCGTATTTTATCTTCATCGGTGGATATGCCATCTGCTGTGACAAGATGCCCCAAATATTTCACCTGCTTTTGGAAAAATGCACATTTCTTTACGCTTAGTTTTAGTCCAGCCGTTGATATCCGTTGCAGAACTTCTCCCAGGTTCTTGAGGTGTTCGTCGAAAGTTCTGCCCATCACTATTATGTCGTCGAGATACACCAGGCAAGTCTTCCAATGCAGTCCCTTTAGCACACGTTCCATAAGCCGCTCGAATGTGGCCGGAGCATTACAGAGTCCAAATGGCATAACCTTAAACTGCCATAAGCCGCCGTTCGCACTGAATGCGGTTTTCTCTTTGTCCTTGTCTGCAATCTCCACCTGCCAATACCCGCTTTGTAGATCCAATGTGGAGAACCATTTTGTTCCGGCTAGCGTGTCGAGTGTGTCGTCAATTCTTGGTAGCGGGTAACTATCCTTTTTAGTGACATCATTCAGCTTCCTGTAGTCTACGCAGAATCTTGTACTGCCATCTTTCTTCTTTACTAAAACTACAGGTGAGCTCCACGGACCCGATGATGGTTCGATTACACCGCTCCTCCTCATTTCGTCGACTAACTCCTTAACCTCATTACGCTTCGCCAGCGGTATGCTTCTGGGTGCCTGCTTTATCGGTCTCGCTTCGCCAGTATCAATTTCATGTTTAACCATGGCTGTTCTTCCTTGACTTTTGTTGTTCGTGGCGAAAGCGAAAGCATACCTCTTTAGCAGCTTTTTGGCTTTGTTTTTCTCTGCAGCTGCTAAACCTGCTATCCATTTCTCCACATTTTCATCAAATCCCTTTTGATCCCTGGCTGACATATCGGCAGGTTGCGGCGTTTGCTCGCTGTTTATTATCGCCTCTACTGGAACACATTGGCCCACCTCTGAGTTTTTACAGACGACTCTTTCATGGCCTGATAGATTTAGCACTCTCACCGGGACTATTCTTTGTTCTGTGGATTTGACGAGGGCCTTTGCTAATATTAAATCCGTCTGTATTTCTGCTGGTTCCACAACCCACAAGCGGTTTTTCACACAATTTTCATCCATACGCGCCCATATCAGTGATTCACTCTGAGGTGGTAATTTGAGTTGTTCGACCGCAACTATCCTTCTGGCGTGCACTTGATGATTGTACCCCACGTCTAGAGGTATCTCTACATTTCGCCAACTCATAATCTGTTGCCCCATATTCAAATTGATGCCATGAGCTATCATAAAATCGGCACCAATGATAACCTCGTCCACAATATCGGCAACAGTAAAGATGTGACTTACACTGATGTTGGCTATAGTCACCTTCGCCTCTGTTTTTCCGTGGACGGTGGCAGACTCTCCCGTAGCTGTCCGTAGTCTTACATTGCTAAGTGCCTCACACTTTCCCTTCATTACATCTGGCCTGATGATAGACTGCGTCGCCCCGGTGTCTATAGTGAAGGTATGTGGTCTGCCATTTATGTATCCGCACGCCGTAATATTGTTGTTGTTCTGTTGCATCACTGATATTGAGATTGTGGGGCCCTCGCTTGTGGGAGCCAGCACTTGCCCCTCAGTGCTAGCTCGTTTTAGTTTAACGGGGACTCTTGTGAAGATGGTTGGTAGTTCGCCCGTTTCTTATTTCTCGATGGTGAGGTGGATCTTGATCTCTTGCGTGGCGCTTTGCAGTTTCTTTGGAAATGGCCACTCTTTCCACAATTAAAGCATTTAAGTTTAGTCCTTTGTCCGTTTTCTTCCAAAGCTTGCTTCACCATCTCCTTAACTTTAGTTAAAAGGCTTTCCTCCTCCTCCACGACTTCCATTTTTCGCACTTTGCTGACTGGTGGTCTAGAAATCGTGCGAGCGGTCTCCTGGGCTAGTGCGAAGGCCACGGTCTCTGCAAAAGTTGTCTTCTGTGTAGAACATACCGCTAGTTTAATATCAGGATCGCGTATACCATTCACAAACGCCTCGGTCTTAATGTTGTCTATCAGGTTTTCTCCAGGGTATGTAAGCTGCACTAATCTCTCGACTTCCATTGCAAAGGCCTGAAGTGACTCATTAGCCTTTTGCGCCCGGCACCTTAATTCCATGCGATACAATTCTCGTTTGTGCTCATCACCGAACTTCCGCTGTAATGCCACCATTAACTCGTTGTAGTTGTTTCTATGGCTGGTTGGCATGGTCTCTAGTATCTCGGCTGCTACACCCTTTAACGCCAAAATTAGTTCCAAAGCCTTTTCCTCATCGTCCCATTCGTTCCTGCTGGCTACTGTCTCGAATTGAAACTTGAATACGGATAGGGGTGAGGTGCCATCAAAGCAAGGTGCTTTTATTCTGCCGGTACTTTCGGATACGACTCGCACTGGTTCCGGTCGCTGGCTCTGGAGATTGTTGATCTTCTCTTCCATAATGACTAGTTTTCCGTCAACGGTCTTTTCCAAATCTGAAAACCTTTCCTCGACGCCATTGATTCTTTTGTGGAATGACTCACGTATTTCAGCCAGAAGTTTCTGATTTTCGGCTCTAGAAGCTTCAAGTAACTTTTGGTTTTCTGCTCTAGAAGCTTCAAATAGCTTCTGGTTCTCAGCTCTAGAAGCTTCTCGTACATCAGCAAACAGCCTTTCGTTCGCCTCTTGCATTTTGCGATTTTCAGTTCTAGAAGCTTCTTGCACTTCAGCTAGAAGTTTTTGATTTTCACTTCTAGAAGCTTCGAATAGCTTCTGGTTTGCTACTTGCATTTTCTCCATAATTTGTTCACTATCTTTTCGGGAAGCTTCTTGTTTATTAGCTAATACTTGCATTTTTTCCATCATAGCGGCTAGCAACGAATTTATGTCGACACCGCTAGGCGTTGCAGGGGCCTGTGACTCTCGTTCCTCTTCATCCTCGAACTCGTAGGATTCGATGTCGATGCCCTGAAGCTGAAGTTGTTCCCTTAACCGCCTTTGTAGTTCATTCTTCGTACCCGTTGTTGGCAGCTCTAATTTACCCAACTCTCGTTTCAGCCGGTCCACTCTTAATTCCGATAGTTTCATTTTTATTTATTTATTTCTTTTTATTTATTTTTACTTTTGGATTTTGCAATCCCACTTCTGACACCAATTGTTACGTTTTTACCTTTTTAAAAACGTTTAAATATGAGTTCGTTAATTGCAACAAAGTAAAAACAAATATGTCTTTAGTTTTTCTTAACTCTCTTTATTATTTACACTACTTTTGTGTGCCACCGTATAGAACTTAACGATACAACAATAATAATCTGTTTATTCACTGTACTAGTTCACACAAGTATTCGCTATATCTTTACAACCACGACTTATTTTGTTCACACGCAACTTCACACAAGGCTGACTAAATTAACTCTGACTGCTGCTTGCTTTGTCCAGCCCTTTTATAGTCCGCACGCACGTATGATCAGTATCATGAACGTTCTCGATGTGGAAGGTTCTAGCTCGCGCCTTCTCGAGAATTCTATTGCTAGTGTATTGTTGTTTGTGTACTTTGCTTATGTTGTCCGTTACATATTTGTCGTAGCTGGTTTACTTTATGTTGTTGTTGCTACCTGGTTCGTTGTACACATGTGTGTGTGCAGCTTTAGATAATCAACACGTTCGTTGTATTCTTAGTGTTAGTGCGTATTTGTGTCGTGTGTATTGTGTTGGTGTAGCTGGTAGCTTTTGTTTATCGTTTTTATTGTTAAACGATATTAGGTCGTTTCGCTTTGCGTAACAATATATTTACATGTATTTACATGCATTTACACTGTATGTAAGCTTTGTGTAACGCATAACGAGGGGCGATTGTTGAAAATTACACAGCTTATTTCATAAAGTTGGTTATATTTTGCTAATTGAAACATTGAATTTTTATTTCAGTTCGATCTTCCCACGGTGACCTCCAACTTTAACTGATAGTGAGGTTGTAACAGACAAAATAAAAAAAAAAAAATTACGGTAACCTTAACTACTTTACTACTACTTCGTCTTCTGACGAAAGCTGTGAGAGTAAAATTAAAATGATCATGAAAGCTTTCTCCAATCTGTCATTCGAAGTCGACAGTAAACTGTAAATTTCGTCACTCATTGCTAAAATTAACACACACAACATGAGTGGTATAGGTCGTAGTCGTAGTCGTGACTAATTGGTCTGTTATGGACAATAAGGAAGTAAGTATGTAAGTTTTTTTTAATGAGTGTAGCGAATAACTCATTGAGTGGTTATTGTTTCGTACTGTTCTTAAGCAGAACTAAATGACTTTTTTTGGTTTTATACGCCTACCCTTCCAAGGTTAGGTTTGATTACATTATGTTGAATTGGCAGCCATCTGAATGTACGTAGCTTACTTGTATCCTATAAAAGTCGGTTTTAACACTAATATTACTTATAGCACTCTGCTTGGCATCTCTGAGCCATTCTGAGAGTTTTATGAAGGTGTGAATTTTACTTAAATCGTTTTTAGCTAGACATGTTCTGTCAATAAAATCTGGTTGCTCAAGAATTCTTTTTTTTTACGTACCCAATCAGCAGATATGACGGCAAAGATGTTTTGTGGCCTTTTTCTTCCTTGTCGATACAGCTTCTACCGACATCACTATGAGGTATTTCCAGTCTCAGGGGATGTGCACCAGAGAACAGCAATTAATCCTTTTTTTCGCTACTCATAAGCACTCATTAAATTATGAATAGTAGTGAGTCAACGATATAGAAATTTAACTACTCTGATTCATTCGTACTCAGTACAACGTTGATTTATAAGTATGAGTGCAATGAGTATGAGTGCAACGTTGATATCGAACTCATACCATTCGAAATATGTTTGATTCATATGCCTACTCATTCACATTCATAACTTTAAAAAAATATTTATAATAATACTTACAAATAATTTGAGTGATTCGAATTATTCACTAAAATTTGCGTTCTTAGTTGTTGTTGCATTTACAAAAGAAGAAGAAAGAAAAAGACAAAGACAGCAAGCAATGCAAACACACAACCTTCTAGTGAGTATTGTAGTGTTCATACGCGAATCATACTTATTTTGTGTTTCTTGTAAATGTTGAGTCATGGAGAGTAGAAATCAACAATATCATACGTATTGTTAAGTATGAATACGATGAGTACTTCAACCTTTGAATATGAGTAGTATGAGTATAATATTAAAATAAGTATGAATGCGTATAAGTATCTACTTATCTTTTTGAATATTCATTGCTGATCTCTGTTGTGCACCCAGAAGCCAGTGTACCGTAATAACTGTCATGAGTTTCCTAAGATAGAATATATTAAGATTGAGCTTGATGTTTGGTCTGCATATACCCACATCGGGCCAGATCTATCTGGGCGCTTCACAAGTGGCTCCATTTTCCAATCTTTCTTTGTGTGAGACATTCTTTCAATCTCAATTTTAAAGTCAATTAAATTTCCCATTATGCCAACTTCCAGGCCCCGTGTATAGGGACTGTTTTCTCCAGAGACAACCCACATGGTCGGACAATCTGAGATGTGATGAACACATTTTCTAGGGATATACTAGTCGCTCTGTAAACATTTCATACTGAATAATGCTACAGTAATCTTGTAATCTGTAATCTGTTCTGAAAAGGTTTCACATCTCGCGTGCTCTAGATACATCGGTCTGTAATGTTCTCTGGGAGTTGTAAACTCTTATTATAAATTGATTTGTTCGGCATCCTCATTATAAAACCAGGATCTAGAGCGGTTTCAGATAGAATGTAGTCCATATATATTCTTGGATCAACTACACTTAAGATTTGCGTGAGCCCATAGTTTCTATACTTCTATGCTTTTTTCTAAGTCGCTAATATCGTGTTAGTGAACAATGCCATATATGATGTAGTTGTACTAGTAACAGATATTATGTTGCCACCATATTCATAACAGATATAAACATCGTTTGAAGATTTCTTTTCTCTAAATCCAACCATATGTTTGATTATTGTATTGTATTAAAAAACAAAAACGATTCGTGGCAAGTAACAGTGCTAAAAATGCTAGAGAGATTCGTCATTTTACCATGAATAGAATAACGCTTGCAAACTTTTGCACCAGGCAAATCAATCGTTGTTAAGCTTAAAAGAGGCCATAGCCGAAAGAGGCTATTACTGACAAAAACATCACAAAAGTCCACAAAAATAAGTTTGGATAAGAGCATAATTTTATTGATAGAGACAGTTGAGACCCTAAAGGTATTAGAAAAATGTGTTGGACCTATCGCGCATAAGCATTTCGATATGCGAAAGCTCTGTCCTTTGGTGGTGCCACGCGACCTCATAATCGGAACTCATATCGAATTTATATATCGATATGTGGCATTGGAAATTGTCGTAGTCTAGTAGGTAATATGTTGTCTTTTTTGACGAGAGACCGAGAATTTTAACTCCCGGTTTAGAGATCTCGAAAGTAACGAAATATGAAAAAAATAATTCTTTCGGCAACTTTCCCTCGGCAGTTTTTTGAGAGTAAATAATTTTGCCATGAAATGTTGCTCAAAAAAGTTGTCGCTCAGAGTCGCTCCCCTCACTTATGGATAAAATTAATACACACAACAGGTGTAGTATGAGAAGTTGGATCGTAATGCGGCCTAAGGGATTGTAATGACCAATCAAGTAAGTTAGGATGTGTCAATGGGTAAAACATTGGTCTATTATTTCGCACCCTTATTAAAACGAACGCTATTTGAATGGACTATACGAACGCGCTCTAAGGCTAACAAATATGCAACAGTCTGACAAGGTTATGGCAATAGAATTTTGATTATTTTTATTTTCTATCATAAGAATTAATTGAACATATAATAACAGAAACTACTGTAGTCATATTGGACAATATCTTCTACATATACGAAATATATTCGTAGCCTATATTGCATGCTTTCAATTGTATTGTAATTGAAATAAATTTTTCGTTAACCTTGAATTCTCCAATTTCTTTTATTTCATTTCTTGACATTGTAGGTAAAATGTTAAAAATTGTTTAAGGCTTCATAAACTTACTTGAAGGCACACAATGGCAATGTAACATTTTAAACATTTCCATATATTTTTGAGTTGGTAAAATGGAATAGTTGTGAATTTGGGTAGAGAATAGAAAGGATTCAGTTGAACATAAAACTTTGAAATCGTGGCAATAAAGACTTGTGTGTGGCTTTTGAAAATTTAAGAAAATATTTACTATACATATTAAATTGGCATAAGTTTACATTTAATATTTAATGTTTAATACTTAAATATACCTAAATTTAAACGTATTTGTAATCTGATGAACATAAGGTTTCTAAATGTGTCTTCATAAATATAATCCAGTTTCTTAAGGAATTGTTATTCGTTTAACAATAACCCAAATGATTTGGATATGCCTTCTCTTACACTATCTTCGAATGTATTTAAATTTTTCTGCGAGCAGGTGTCTTCATCAACCAATAAATTTCAAATAGCCCAAATCTGATGCCGACATACATGCCCCCAATATTGTATTAACGAGGCCATGCTCAACTGTTTCACGCAAGTTCTTTAGATCGAACTCTTTATTTATCTTCCTCCATATGCAGGCATGTCAGATAAGTTTTGGAATGATGTGTTTTCTTCAGGCGAGTCAAAATATATAATTTAGTATGAAGAAAATTAAATGAAGAGCTTAATTTCAAGAAAGGATTAAGAATGATGGTGGCAGTACAATGCTGTTAGTATGCGTTTTGGCACCAGGTGTAGTAGATTAGAATTTATTGAGGAAATAATGAATAACAAAGTGTATTTAAACATTCTAAAGAACAAATTCGTCGAAAGTTCAGAAGAATTAAGAATTCGTAGTGATTATTACTTTCGATAAGTCAATGAACCCAACCAACAGTTTCTATCCTCAGACTACTTGCCGATAGTCTAACAAAGAACTCAAATCATTTCATATTGTAATAACACCACCGATTTTAGATGTTCTCAGACCAGTTCAACTTTAGCAGAATATCGTTGTCGCTTACAAAACATTTTTCCTATTTTGCAGAAAAGGGCGTAAAAGTTTCCCTTCTTTCAAGCTGAGAAACAGGCTCATTGCCGGGAACTCGCTCTTCACCTGATATCTTGCTTCGCCTAGCGGATTCAGATTTCTATTGTCATCTGCAGTCAGCCTAAGAAGCTGATTGCTCGGCTCACAGGCTGACTGTCAGATAGTTTTGTTATATCCCGTCCTCTTTACTTACATCCCAGATCTTTCCATGGCGTAAACTTTTGCTTAGAAAAAACTTATGAGTTTCGCGACTGACTCGAAGTAGGGGACACAACTTCTATACCACAATTTGCCTTTGACCCGAATACTACACAATAATACAACTCTTAGAAGTTTGAGGGATTAAATTTGTTCATTTCCCAAGATCATAGAGTTAACTCATACGTCTGATGAAAGTCTTAAGCTCTTTGAAACTTTACATTGTTGGATTATATTTACTTTATTGGATTATATTGATTACTAGATAATACCGAGTGGGCCATCTATTTGGTTATTCCGAATCTGGCACTCTTATACTGTCACAAAATTCAGTATATTATCTTCACTGAACATCACAAATCGATTTACGCTTGAGTAACGTTGGTATTTATTGGAATATTGGGCCAACGAAAAACTTCACGATGATGTCGATTTTTCCAAAAGCAATCAATCAAACCAGAGACAATTGAAGATTTGAAGGCCAACATTCGCTATGCCCTTGCCGAGATACAAGCCCATACACTCGAAAAAATGCACGAATCTAGGTGCGATCGAATGAGGTACTATGGGGCAAGTCACTTCAGCTATATAAATTAAATAATATTTCTTTTCCAACCGGAACAATTGTACTTCACATCAATTAAATAAGTTTGGCAACATTTCAAACCATTTTTGTTTAATTGCATTTTTAAATTTAAACCTTTATATCCATCCATTATATTTACTCACATTATGCTCATATTTAATACGTAAAATTCACAATGCGGATAACATATGTGACGTATGAGTGATATTTAATTCCATTAGATTCATACATGACAATATCCAAGATTTTTTACTGCATACTTTTCAGAGTAAACATTCTAGTACGTGTAATATAGTGCGTATGAGTAATATATTTCAATTTGAATTAAAAATAATGTATTCTCCATTAATTAGAAATTTATATGGAATTAATATGGAATTAAGCTATGTTATGACAATTCTAAGGGATTTTTAATAATATTGAATTTTTCCAGATATGCCATCCTAAAAGTAAATATAAAAACCTTAATATTAGGCTATAATCTAGTGAGTGCTACATCATGGCCAGTAGCTTCATAGTCTGTATATTCCACATCTTAACAACAAAACACCTGCTTTTGTTTTATTGCATTTTTAAATTTAAATCTTTAAATCGCCCACCATCTATTACTCTAGTAATCTTTTCTGGAAGCTGCCGTTGTCTAGTAGGTAGTGCGTTGCATTATTAGAGGAGAGGCCACGGTTCAAAATACTATTTCTTCGAACATAATAAAATATAAAGAAAACTATTTCTTCGGCGGCTTCCTCTCAGGAGATTTCTAGCAAAATCTCTGAGAGTATATTAAATTGCCATAGAGAGTTTCTCAATGAAAGCTATTGCTCGGAGTCGACCTTAAACTTCGCAAACTATAAATAATTCGAAAAAAAATTTCTCATCTTTAAATACATTTCCGGCTAAAAAATTTTTATTTTCTGTATGTAAGCAAATAAAATGAATTTAAAATTTTTAATTTTTATTGTTTCCACACAAAAGTATACCATTATTAATGGAATTTAAAAAACAAATGAAATTATATCAATTTCGCATAAAAAAATGTATTATTTTGTTCATAATTGCGTGTTTTCTATGGTCGAAATAATAAATTCATGCACAGAGTTTCAACGATAAAAGTTAAAATGTTTTGGTCAGTAAATTTAAAATATATGGCAACATCTGGTTTTGACATGAGTATTAATTGGTTTGACACTTTTTAATTAAAAATAAAAATAAAAATTATAATAATAAAATAAAATAATATGAAGAGTGTGAATATGGAGAACGTGAGTGTTTTGATAACTTCAGCTATTTAAAGTAAGTGAGTAGAAAAACAAAATTATTAACGTTTCTTTAAGTAAAAATTTTTTTTCATCCTAGTTTTTCATTATTCGTTTTATGGGATATGTCTGACCTGGGGTTTGATGCGTTGCCTCATGTCTAATAAGTCAATACACTACCTACTAGACTACAGCGACTTCAATGTGTGAAACATTACATCCTTCAACTGTCCACTAGGATTTCTCTGGGTGGATCGCATCCAAAATATTAAATTGTCCATGACTCTGGCGCATAAATTACCAATACATAATTGGCGTCTCACACCACTCATCTACAGTTTAAATTCGGCTCCGACCGACAAATTTTTTGAAAAACTTTTCAATGCAATTTTATTTACTCTCAGAGTTTTTGACAGAAATCTACTGAGAGGAAGACGCCGAAGACACTACCTAATAAACTACGGCGACTTCTTATAATATTGGCTTCGCACACACAAGAAAAAGTGTAACAGCTTCATATCGCTTGACCTCAGCGTCCAGTTCACATTACCTCTACGAGAGATAACTATGACCAATGTGGCATACTTTGTGCGGTGCGTAGAGTTGCCATGTTGAAACCACTTGTCGCTGATGTCCAGATTTTTTTAATTCAAGTAAGTTAAGAAGAAGTCAAGAAGTTAGTAATCATCTCTCTACAGTGTTAATCGGTGATGAACAAAGTTCTTTGAGAATGACTATGGCGTTGCCAATCTGAAACCCATACTTTTATGGGACGCATTTGACGCTCTAAGATCTCATGTGAATCGATATTGTGCCAAGTTCCACAATTTTGTTTGTTCACGTACCGTTTTATCCAGAAATGATCCATATCGATGAAGATGATGTAGCTGTCTGGTGTGAGGAAATGAGTTTATTCTGTTTGTTGATCGAATGTTTCTTATTCATTGTTACAGAAAGTTATTCTTCTTGCTTTAAAAATTGAGAAACATTAGAAAACGCTGTCCTATGTAAGAATTATTCTATTGAATTGAATGTACAAACCATTCACTTAGTCATTTAAGCTTTTGAATTGTCGGCTTTAACTAGAACTCTTGCAAATTTATAAATACTGGAGTTACGATACTATTTATTTGTTATTCAGTTGTTGTACTGTTTTGAATATTTGTAAGATATTTAAATTCAAATTTAAAAGCAGATTTTGTGGTTATGTTTCTCTTGCAATTTTTCTTTATTTGCATCCCACATTAAGAGGCACATTTAGTTTATGCTGAAAGATTTGTTAAATTTAGGTTTTGGTCTTAAAATTTTCTTAAGCTTGTTTGCAATTGAAATTTATACACAAAACTAATCTGAGTTTGCTAGTAGTATTCTAATACTGAAAGAAGGTTTTCTTCTAAAGAGTAAACATAAGAAAAAGAAAGGAAGAACATTTAAAATATTTAATTTCATGTTTTTTGGTCATCAGTTCAAATTCAATTCATTTAAAGACAATCTACTGTTTAACCTAAAAGTTTTTACAAGTTTCCTATGTTGTAAGTATTACTTATCGTATGGCTTAAGTGTCAATTCTCGCAAAACAAAGTTGATGTTTTTTATCAGGCAATATTGAGTACAAATTTTTAACTTACCAATCCTAAATGAGGTTCAATTTTCTTTATCCAAGAGGGTTAAATATTTGGCGGTCATTCTTGGGCCCAAACTCTCACGGAAGTATAACATTATTGATAGGGTGTCTCAGACCAACCATCGCATACCGTCTCTATTGGGCCGTAGTACATGTTTGGTGGACGGTACACAGACACCAATGCCCCTGCTGACTGATGGACAGAGTACGAAGGCAGTTAGCTGATCTGATTAACATTGCGCTCTGTTCCACTCCAACCAAGGCTTTAGATCCTATACTTAACTGGCTCCGCTCCCACCTCCTATTGCGACGGAGGGCTGGACACGTACAACGCACAACGGCTATCCTTATGGGTCATTTTTCTTTTGGTGGGCATGCCAAAAGTTTCGGACTTTTGCAGGTCTTTGGGTCTGAGGAGCAGGAAGAGATTATCTTTCAGCTCATGTATGAGTGCCCTGGTCTTCCCATGAAGAGACGGAGGTTTCTGACCCCTCACTTTCTAACATTGTTGATCGAGCTCTCTAATATAAACATTTTTCCAATTGCATGATTTATTTTGGAAAATATATCGTCTCCTCTATGTTGGCGGCGACTATAGACATCAGATTTATTATGAGCTGTATGAGCTTTATGTTGACATCGACGTCGTTAGATGCATTAAAAAGTACAACGTTTACATTGGCTTGGGCTTGTCGTGCGTAGGAGTGAATATGATACATACATCATTGGCCATTACAACACTTCAGTCAGGTTTGCAGCCAAGCTTCTCGCACCACTCTTGTTGTGTGTGTTAATTTTGTACACGAGTGGCGGGACCTACAGTTTAAAGTCGACTGCGAACGGCAGAGAAACTTTTCATGGCAGGTTTAGTTACTCTCAGAGTTTTTGCCAGAAATCTGCTAAGAGCGAGTCGCCGAAGAAATATTTTTTTCATATTTCGTTTTGATGTCTGACCTGGGATATGAACCCGGGCTTTACGTCTAATAAGGCAACACACTACCTACTAGACTACGGCGACTTCGAGTGAATCTGATGCTCTAGCGAAAACATCTTGTGAATATATACACTATGGAAAGCGAGAAAAAACCAAAGATAAGAAAAAGAAAAAATTCCAATATCTGAGAACAAAACAAAAATAGTAAAGACATTAACTGGGTTGCAAGTAGAGAATGAGTACATTTTCCTTTCCTTTACTAATTATTATTGTGATATGATTGTTTATGTTTGGGTTTAATGGAATGATGTACACTTATAACCTTATTTGCGTACTCTTTTTCTTCAATTATGATTGTTGTTTTCTTATTCTCTAAAAACAAAACAGATAAAGAGCAAAAAAGATACACAAATTCCTTTTTCCCGTCTATGAGATTGTTTTCCTGGACATATTGGTGTGGAAAATTATTAGAAAAATAATGACATATGACATTATTGTTCCTTTTGTTGTATTTGTGATAAACATCTCACACCTACGAAAACGAAACCTAAGTAAAATATGTAATGTTGACATATATGTACATGCTTGAATAATGGAGTTATTATTTGCTTTTATGAGAATGATGAGTAAGAAAATAAGAAATAGGTGAGGATGTGATGCCGATGGAATAGCATAAACGAATATGAGTATGGGGTAAATGCCAGGAAGAAGTTATTTACTGTCGTGTATTCTTATTGCCTTGTTTAGTTGATGTGTTAACCAACGACAACTTTAATAATAAGATATGGAATGGAGACCAAACGTGCGAAAGCGCAATTATGATCCATGAAGAACTAATTTTTCAGTTCTCTGGTTTTCCCACTTCGCCGAAATTCGACACCCAGGTCTGTCGGACCATTAACTGTTTATTGAATTCCGTACTGCTTTTTCTAATTTTTGAAAAAAAGTCATGTAGAGGCACATATGTATATCCCCTCTATCGTTTCCTTCTCGGACATCTGCAATCCCTTCCGTGCTAGTTCGTCCGTCTTTTCTTTTTCATTAATGCCACAGTGATACGGAACCCAGTAGAGCCGGATGTTATATATACGTCCGACGTATATAGTACATGTAAAACCAGACGCCCTTTGATTTGACGATATGGAACCCCAGCTATTTGATTGCTGCTTGACTGTCCACATATATGATCAAGTTCAAAGGAGTTAGATACCCGGATTCAACCATACTGCAGATTGTTCAATCGCCGCCTGAAATACGCTGGCGTGGTATGAACATTGCCATGACATGTGTGCACTGAATGGGCTCTGGAACAGTTGCCAGATGACTCTAATTTCCATCGAATAATCATCTTCCGCGGAGAGGATCACTTTTAGATGAATGATTAAGTGAATAAATGGAATTTGGGGCGATACCTATTCACATGAGATTTAAGAGAATTCAAAATCTCGCAAAAAAGTTCATATTATATGAGAACGACTTTGATCATATTACAAGGTCGAGCACTATTGGTCGAATAGTAACAACTTCTTTGGCCTGAATTGGATGAACTGGACACCAATGATGTGTGATTTCTACCGGATAGTACTACGCACCACACAGCTCATGCCTCATTTACATTCTGCACGATTTAAAAGCATGATAATCTAACAGGTAATGGCCATCTAACTAGCCACCGGGATGGTGCGATTTGACCCCAATAGACTTTTCTTGAAGGGTTTTCTTACTTTGTAGATGTATGCGAAAAATCATAGCGGTCTTCAGAGCCAAAATTAGCGATTCTATTGATCAAATTCACTATTAAGTTCTAGAATCATATGAAAGTCGCCGTAGTCCTGTAGGTAGTGCGTTGAATTATTAGACGTGTGGGCACTGCTCAATCCACAGAACGAAATATAAAAAAAAATGGTTTTTCTGGCTAAAACTCAAGGAGTAAATAAAATTGCCACGAAAAGTTTCTCAAAAAAATCTGTCGTTCAGAGTCGACTTTAAACTGTAGGTACCGCCGCTCATGTCTAAAATTAATACACACAACTTAAGTGCTGTGAGAAGCTTGGTCGAAATCCTGACTAAAGGATTGTAATGATCAATTATGTGTGTACATATGTGATAAGAAATTGCATATTTCGTTTGCTCTCCACCTAGCGAAGGCGTGGCGGACATTTGAGCGATGTTACGTTTCACACAGTATCAACAAGTCATTCAAACAAAAGAAAATATTCATGTTATCTCAACTCTCTTTGTTTATGCCTTACGCTCGTTACATATTTTTTGATTAATAGAGGATATGCAAAAGAAATCCCGATCACAGATTTCCAACTTTAAAAATCATAAATAATGTGCCTCATCTTTGGAAAAAATCTCTTTTGCATATGATTATCCATTGAAGACCATTTTATTTCAATAAATTCTAGTTTACATGACTTTATGCAGATTTACTTAAAACGTATTCTAACAAGCAAGTTTTCAGTTTTTTCTCTTGTCTATGCCGTTGGTTTTCTGGTCTTACCCATATTATTACATTTAATTACTTTCATTTTCCTTTTCATTCTAGAAATTAATCCATGAAACCAGAAATACCAATGTGTGGCTGACTCTGTAACAAATTTGTTAAAGAATAAAAAACATTTTTGAAAATGGACAACAAGCCATACACAATTTTTCCATTTGTTTAACGTTTAAAAGGAGTGGGTAACATCTGCCTAAGCATACCACACATGATGTGCAATCATTGCAAAACCAATGTTGTGGTAAAAAAAAGAAAATTTCAACGTTAAATAAAAAGCATCAAAATATGTCTACAATGCAATGGATATGGAAAATTTCTATTTCTATTCTATTAGAAATAGAATTTCAAAAGAAAAGAACGTCTGTAATAAATTGATATTTAGCATGCATGTACAGTGGACTACAAAAGTCTAGATACCCCAATATATTTTAGGAATTTTATGATTTTTAAGCAATGATATGTAAAAATTTTAGAAATTTTTTGTATTTATGTTGTTAATTTATTTTTTTTTTCTATATTTTTTTTTCAGCTATCAAGGCTCTAAGTTTCTACGCAATAAACTCTAAGACGGTGTACGACTGTCGTAGATATCTCGACGAGATAGCGGGACGATATGATATCCATATCGTATAGGCACCGGGGCAAGTGGTAACTGCAGAGCTGATGAACTTGCCAGGTGGGGCACGACCATCGAACTCTCCGATGAATTCTCGACTCTTGGAATCCCTATGGGGACCTGCAGGCTTATAATTGATAAAGCGGTCGTCTATTCTATTTCTTAAACATAGTATTACAAATACTACTCAATAAATAAATAAATAAATAAAATAAAAAAAATAAATATTCCGTCAACGAAAGGTGGGCTTTGGACACGGGTAGAACGGCCCGTAAAATCTGCCAAGTTCATTTTTTTGCTGTGAAGTACAATTGTTCCAGTTAGATTGGACCAATTTTCGTGCACATTTTCGAGTGTATGCAGTCATTTCTCGGCAATGGTATAACGTACGTTGGCCTTCGGCATAACACTTTTCTTTCACGGCGCCCCACCGACAACAGTCAAACGGTGTTAAATCGCAGCTAATTATACGGCCATCAAACCTTTGACGCAATAAATCGATTGTTACATGAGCTGTGTATTGCACCATCCTATTGAAACCAAACATCGTAAACATTAATAACATGAAGGGCAGGTACAAAAAATTTGTTAACATGGTGGGATAGATGTCTCCATTGACCGTAATGGTTTTGTCGTCCTCGTAATGGGTGCATTGACTTCTGTAATACTATGTGTGGGGTTTCTGAGCCCTAGATAAGCAATTTTGCTTATTAACTTACCAACCAAGATGAAAATCAGCTTCATCCGAAAAGATGATCTTTTTTGGCAAAATCGTTAACATCGTTTAGTTTCTCATTCACCCAACAAACTACCGTTGCTTAAGAGAAAATTACATTCAGTGGAGATAATATAATGAATTTTGTGACAGAGTAAGTATTGCCAGATTGGAAATAATCGATGCTTCAAATTTAAACCGAATGATGGCCCATCCTGTATTGTATATTTATATTTTCCCATAGTTCCAAAACATAGGAGCATAGGGCCTCACTAAAATAATTAAGATTTATCTAGAGCTTGGGATTTGATATGTCCCCAAAAACAGCCTTCTGGTTGTTTGACTTCTGCTTCGACTTCTCCTCTTCACGAGTTGGATGGTCTCCCAAGCCTACGCCTTTTTTGCGGATTTCAATCTAGAGCTTTTGTCTTGAGGCTTGCGCAATGTATGCCACTTACAAAGCAGAATTTCTAAATGGACTGGTACTTGCTTGGTCGCATTCAAAAGTTCAACATTGGTTATAACATCTGGCCATATTTCTACGCATAATTCTACGTAAGCACCGGTTAAGAAAACCCTGCATCGTTTCATTCCACGTTTGACATTCGTATAAAACCACTGAGTTAACATTAGTGTCGAATACCCTTAGCTTAATCTGACTGAGAATGTGAGTCCTTCTACATACCTTCTCTAGCATGCCAAATGCAGCAGGTCCCTTATATATCCTGTTAAGTATGTCGGTTGTTGCTCCGCCAGTATTTTAAGTAAATACAATTACTTTCAAAGTTTTTGCCCGAAACTTGTTGAGGTGAAATCACCGCAGAAATATTTATTCATTTGTTCGTGAGTTCGATCGTGGCCGTGATGAGAGTCAGTCGCATTACGGAGAAAAAGTCGAATATTATAAGTTCTTTTCCTATTTTTACTTCTTTCAAATCGAAGTGATAATATTTTGTTTTTGCATCAGCGGTGAAAAAGAAAAAAAAAACCGGTTTTAAAAAGTTTAAAACATTTGTGTTATGATCGAGCTTAAGGCTTCAGACTCAGTGAACAATAATAATAATAATTCAACCAACAAAATCAACAGAGAGAATGTGAAAAAAATGAAAAAACGAACGAATGGATCAATCAGCATCCAAACATTATAAAAACAATTATTATCAAGTGCTAGACACTGAAAATGATACTGTATGTGATGGTGAACTACTGAAAAAATTTGAAGATCATGTTAAAAACAATAAAAAAAATCGCAACAGGATAACTTAGCACGAGCTGCAATGCCTGAAAGACAAAAAATAAATGAAAAAAATATTTCTGTACCAGCAATTAACAATAATACAACAATTAATTCTGAAAAAAAATAAAAACAAAAAAATTCCTCCTATTAACATAATTGATATAGAGTCTAAATAATTAACAGAATTTATAAAAAATGCTTTAAAAATAAAAGACTTCAAAATTAAAGAATTTAGAAATAAAAAAACTCTTTATATGAATTCTTTAGATGACTTTTCAAGAGTGAAGGCATATCTGATTAAAACAAATTCAAATTTCTTCACATTTACTCCAAAAGTGTTAAAAATAAAGTCATATTTGCTAAAGGGTTTAGACTCCGATATAAAAGCGGACTATATTTTGAATGAACTTTGCCATTATCAAACTGAAGATTTACAATTTGTTAAAGTTAGTCAATTTACAACGAAAAATTCTATAAAGAAAGGGTACAACTTGCCTTTCTTTTTAGTACAAATCACACCAGAAAGTAGTGTAAACGAGTTAAAAAAGATTAAACAATTTTTTATCGCATGATAAAATGGGAACAAATAAAAAGAGAAGAGATTCCCCAGTGCCGCAATTGTCAAGGCTTTTTCCACAGCGCGGCAAACTGCTACTTACCTTCGAAATGCGTTAAATGCAACGACGATCATAAAAGAGGTGAATGTAAATTAACAAATGTAGTTGAAGAAGAAAGAGATAAATTGTACTGCGTGCTTTGCAACAAATACGGTCATCCAGCCTCGTATAAAGGCTGTGAAAAATATAAGCAACTGCAACAAAAACTTAGACTTAAGCAAAGATCATTAATAGAAAATAAAAATAATGCTACTAATGTAAATTCTTTTTATAGCCCAAATGTAAGTTTTGCTAATGTTTTAAAAGTAAACAATAATAATAATATGAATTCGTATTTAGATAATAACACCTTTATATTAGAATTAAAAAAATATGATGTTAAATCTAAATAATCAAGTGGCAAATCTCCAAAAACAATTAAACCTACAAGCATCACGTATAGATGCTATTTTTTCCATGGTAGGAATGTAAAAAATGGATAATAATTCATTCTTACTAAAAAACCTCAAAATAATTCATATTAATGTGAATTCTTTAATATCGTTAAGTAGAAGGTTTGATCTTCAAAAATTTCTTGAAGAACACAATCCTGATATTGTACTTTTAAATGAAACAAAACTCAACCCGAGACATAAGCTTAAATTTTTTAACTATGTTATGATAAGAAAAGATAGACCAGGTGCAACAAGAGGAGGTGGTACAGCCATTTTGATTAAAAGTAACATAAAGTACACTGTATGTACAAACAATACAATTAATTCAATTCAGATTTTAGAAAGTTGTATAGTGCGTATACATATGGCTGAAAATAAAAATATTGTAATTATTATATCCTTCGGGAAATAATGACACAAGTTTTAGTTCCGAATTTAGTAACCTTTTCCAAGCATTAGATTTACGCAACATCAACAATTACTATATATTAGCGGGAGATTTAAATTTCCGTCATAGAGATTGGAGTAACCCTACTGATAATATTAAAGGGAAGAAATTAAAAGACTGGTTAGTTAATTGATATTTGAGATAGACTATAGATGCAAATTGTACGCTTCAGAAATGCCTTCATATCCCAAATCAAATTCATATATAGACGTATGTATAGCTGATTGTAGGTTACACATAATTACTAAAAACAGCACACTAAACTGTCTAGAAACTTGAGACTATGACAGTGACCACCAAGCATTGCAAATATGTGCGTATATGAATAACGAATATGACCTTTTTTCTTTTATTGAGGAACCTCAGAATGTAACATATGATTATAAGAGAACGGACTGGAAAAAATTCAGGTATAAAATCATTCAAAAATTTGACAATAATACACTTATTCCAAAAAATCGAAATCTTTCTAACTCTGAGATAGATAATTATATTGACAAATTAAATAATTTAATTGTAAATGCTATTGAAAAGGTAACTCCTAAGACTAAGAAAGTCGACTATTTTAAGAAAACTAAAAGCCCAATAGTGCAGAAACTACATCAAGAAAAAAGTAAAATTTTAACAATAATTAAAAAACATAACAGACTAGAATTCACGTTACCTGAAACTTCATTAAACTTACTTCGATCTCAACTAAAACTAATAAAAAAACTTTTAAAAGAAAACATAATCAAAGTTTTAAACAAAAATATACAAGATAAACATTCCCAATTAGATCCAAAAGATTCCAAAAAAATGTTCGAAGAAATAAAAAAACTTTAAAAAAATTAAACCATTACATTTGGACAACATAAAAATTCCACAAAACCTTAAATACTTACTTGATAATGTAGCTATAGATACCAATGTTTTAAAAAAAGACAATTGCAACAATTATATAATTCGTGATCATAATCAAATGCTAGATGCGATTGATAGATAGAAATAATAGCACACATTTACAAGTAAATGACAAGTTTAACAGATTTCTAAGAATTAAAAATGATTTCGTTAGTAATCCAACTACTATCACATTTTTTAATGCGGAAAAAATGTCTCATAACATGAGTGACTTACAGGCTAATGGATATTTTATAAATAAAGACCAAATGCTATTTATTCTTTCTAAGTTGAGAGCCAAATTATCGTCAGGAAACGATGGTATTCCTAATATTGTTCTAAAAAACATACCTGAAATTTTGATTTTGGAATATTGTTCTCTTTTTAACAATATGTTAAACAATTCGTATTTTCCCGATACATGGAAAAATGCAAAAGTTATTCTTTTACCAAAAAAGGACAAAAATTTGTCGGATCCAAGAAATCTACGTGCTATAAGCTTACTGCCTAACATCAGTAAAATTTTTGAAATATGCATTAATAACAATATAAATAAATTTTGTTATGAAAAAGGAAAAGTAGATGAAAAACAATTTGGTTTTAAATTTAAGCATTCGACAGTCAATGCAATACACCTTCTCACTTCTAATATTAATTGGAACTGGAACAAAAAATTATGCACAGTAGCGTGTTTAATAGATATGGGAAAAGCTTTCGACAACATTTGGATCCCAGGGTTAATATATAAATTAATAGATCTTGAATTTCCCTTTTATATGATATTGCTTATTTATAATATGATAAGTAATAAATCTTTAAAGGTATATTACCAAAACTACCAAAGTAGAATATCTTTTAACATTGTTAATGGATTACAACAAGGCACGGTAAACTCTCCTACACTATTTAATATTTATATACTGGATTTGATTAAAAAAATAGACAACATTATAGCTTTTGCAGATGATATCATTATACATCATGCTGATGATACTATTGTAAAAATAAACTCTAAACTTCAAGAGTACTTCAATATAGTAGAGCAGTTTTCAGTTAATTGGTTTATAAAGATAAATATTAATAAATGCGAAACAATTTTATTCAGACCACCAGTTAATAAATGTAACAATAACATCAAAAGAAATTGGAAATCATTTGGAATTAAATCGAATTTAAATAATGTCAATATACCAAACAAACAAATTGTTAGATATTTAGGAATTCATTTGGATAAATTCCTATATTATAATAATCATGTCATTGAAGCCATAAGTAAAGCACGAAAAGCTTTTTTATGTACAAACAATTATTTTACTCAAAATATTTAAAGCCTAAAATCAAAATAATTATGTATCAATCGCTTATTAGGCCAATCCTCACATATGGGTGTCCGATATGGTTTAATATCGCTCCTTCCTACATGGAAAAAATAAGGGTATTTGAAAGAAAATGCCTGAGAGCTTGCACAGGATTATTTAGATCATCAGACAGCAACTATGTAAAATATATATCTAATAAAAAATTGTATGATATATCAAATATTATAAGAATAGACAATTTTATAATAAGTTTAATTAGAAATAATATTTTGAGATGTATTTCATGTAATGAAAATAATTTGATATGGCACCGTATTATACAAATTTCAATTATATATCTTATATAGCTCTACAAAATGGCTTCGGTCCTCCCGAATCATTTTTGTTATTAGACAGGCTAAAGATAATTCAAGACAACAATGGTATTCCAATTTTTTATCATAATTATAGACGTGCCAATGTCAATGCTGTGGACTGCAATAATTTATCAAATTTCTGTAACAGGTATGATAGAAGTATATCGAATAAAGATTCTCTTATATTACAAAGAACAAAAACCAAGAAGTTTTGGTGGATAATGGAGTATTAAAATATAAAACCCCTTTTATATCTTTAAGACTTTTTTTTAAATATTGTGTTATATATAAGTAATGTTTTTCTTCACATTTTTCATTACAAATATAAATATAATTTTATATTTTTTTAATATATATAAATTTATTGTATTTGCAAATCAAAATTAATATTATAGCCATAATACTCGAGAGCTCGTTTCTGGGACTTTGTATATATGTAACTATGTATTCTACTAGAGTTTATTATAGTAAGAAAATTGTTATATATTGTAAATAAATAAACATAAACAAAAAAAAAAATCACTTGTTCGTTTTGGTGGAGATGTCTGACCTGGTACGAATCGTGGCCTCACGTCCAAATCACTACCTACTAGACTATGACGACTTTAACACATTTGAAAAATCTCTTATTATTATAAATACTAAAAGATTCCTACAAGACTAAAGTAGGGTTTATAATGCTAAATAAATTATAACAAATTGACAAATGTAGCTGCAATAAGATAAAAAAATTTCATTTCAAACAATACAAAATTCCACACACATTAAATCAGTATTTTATTTATTTCTAAAATAAAAACTTTTTATTGTAAAATATTGGAAAGTTATGTGGTATTATGTAAGTGCTGCATTTTTCATTCTGTTTCAACGTTCAACATAAATTGTGATTACCGTTAATGTTTGTGTGCACTGAAACAATATTTAAGTGAGTAATCTAACAATATTCTGTGGTGAACAACAGTGTTATCTAGTAAAAACTATTTTGTTTTTCAATTTCTACAAAACATTATGCGTAAAATATTATATATTTGTATACTTACATACGAACTTCAGTATATTTACTTACCTTTATCGCCAAAGCAATCGCTGACGTATGAGTAATATGGAAAAATAAATCGATTTTTAAAAACTCATACGACAGATTGTGAAACGAAATGAAAAAATTTGAGGTGCAGTAAAATGAGATCAAATAAGGTCTTTGCTCAAAACTAATTGAATTGTTTTATGACCGACTGTTTTATTCCGTTATAACCCAAATAAAATTGAAAATTTATGACCTATTTTTACTAGCTTACCCAAGAGAGAGACTAGTAATGGAAAGTAATATAAAGCTGCCATACATGCATTTTCAAGCTGTCGTATTTTTATAGAAATAAAAAAAAATGTTTGCTGTGCTTTAGATGCTCAGTTTTGTCATGGTGTTTGTTCCAATACTGTCACATTTTTCTAATCAGAAGTACAATGAGTTCGTCATAACCTTGCAGGTGACACTGGACAGTGGGCATTGAAGAATCAGTAGCAGCCGCACAGAAGTTTTTTTCAGAAGATCTATATCAATTAATTTTTCACTTTTATTAGCACCTTTTACTTTTTTATGGATTTTCGAAAGATCATTGAGTTTTAAAGTTTTAAAGATTCTATTTCTGCAGGAATTAAAGACAAGCGTTCAATTTATACGTCCTCAATGAGACTAGTAGGCTGAAGCACAATTTTATATTGATCTGCCTTATAAAAAATGGCAATTAAACAGCTGGAAATCAACATTGGAAGAGTTATTGTTATATTCTGTGCAGGTCTCCTAAAAGGATTCTTTCGTCTGATACTACGCTTCTTCGACGCATGATGCATTTTTAGTCACATTTTCTTGGGTTTGATCCAAGATTACTCGTGTTGTCATCGAGCACTTAACCACTACATCCACAATATTCTTACTCTCGTGTTTATTATGTCAGTGCCTTTGGCATTCTGTAATTAAATCAGAGCTCAAATTTTAACTCAAAAATTTAGAGTTTTGTTGTTCCTGTTAACTTTAGAACACTTTTGTTACAAAAAATCTTGTTAGCGTATGTGTTAACATTAAGGAGCAATTTGATTATTATTACTATGATGTGTAGTGCGTGTTTGTCTTTTAATAGTTCCAGTTGGTTCGAATTTTCAGAGAATCTACAGTTTATTACAGTGGTAAACAAAGCTTTCGAGTGATACAATTGGGTGGGCCATCTATTGGTATACATTTTAACCATCGGTTATTTCGAGTCTGGCAATACTTATGTAATTCTATTCTATCCCAAAATTCTCCACTGAACGTAATGAATCGTTTACGCTTGAGCAACGTTGGGATTTATTTAAAATTTATTTCCAAAACAAACATAATTGGAAATCGGAAATTGCACGAAAATGTCATACAAAATTTGGTCGCAGAGAAGTTTGATAGCCCTTTAATTAGCCGAAATGGTGATGTTAATTGGCCGCAAGAGATGCGATTTTGATGAGTTGAGCCAAGGTCGAAAGAGTTTATTATTAAGTCATAAGATTGTGATCTGAAGCTACATCATATGGGCTCACTTTAACACATAAGCCGGGAAAGGGTTTCGAACTGTTTTTCAACCAAGTTTTCAAGCAAAAAAAATTTATCTTCAAAGTGATGATAAACTCAGGGCTGTAATTGATGATGGTTATAGGGTGATATTCAAACATATTACAGACAAGATGTAGAGTATAATGTAAATTAACCTCTTAAGAGACAGCCAAAATAAAAATACTGCACACATGCACACAAGTATGTGCAACAGTTGTAATCCTAAATTGTGCCAAGACTGTTAAACTCGATTTTTAGCTGAAAAATTTGTCAAATTTTCTTTTATTTTTAGTATTCGTTATGCTAAAAGTTGAGTTTAATCACAGCAAAGGGTTAACAGTCTACTATACAACTATAATCAGTAATCTCAGTTGTTGTTTTCTCTGCCTGCATAATGATGTAATATTTAAAGTACCGCATCAGTAACAAGTGGATATAGCTCAGTGGTAGAGCATTCGATGCATATCGAGAGGTGCCCGGTTCAAACCCAGGTGTCCTCTGTAAACAAAATGTTTCTTTATAAATTTTTGGATCAAACTAAATAAAGTGGAGCAACAGGTAACAAAATTATTAAAAAAAAGGCTTGGTTAGAAGATATTTCAGTTGTTTGTGTTGTATAATTTTTTCTTCTAGTTAAAAGCCTGTGTTTTTAAATAAATTTAATAATTGTTTAAATAAATTTTAAAATCCCACCTTTGCCTCTATTAAAATTATTTAAATTGCTTTTTACCAGCCTATTTTAATTACAAAATCAAAATTTAGTTGACTTCACATTCTAAAGAAATTCCTGTAAATTCCCAATGGTATGTAGGGTCTTCTATAATGGACTTAGAAAATTTAACAGTTGATATCTGTGGATGTAAAGACCTTATTTGATTTCGTTTAATGCACCACATAATCTTTTCATTTCACAAACTTGTAGTATGAGTTCAGAAATTGTATTACTTTTCGATATTACTCATACGTCTGCGATTGCATTGACGACAAAGCTGAATATGTGTACGTAAGTACTTTTGCATGTACGCAAAAATGCAATCTTTTACTCATATTGTTTTATAGAAATTGGAAAAGATAGTTGAGTTTTTACTGAATAACATTGCTATTCACGACAGAAGCTACCAATATAGAACTGTGGGACGCAATTGATATAAAATAGCAACTGAAGCTCATTCAAATTGGACAGAATCTCGAAAAGCACAAGCTTATCTCATCACCCAAAAGTTTTTTATATTTCAGTAAAAAGTAAAATAATGATTTAATGTGGCAGAAATTCTGTATTGATTGAAATGAATTTGGTTTTTGGTTTCTTTTCATTCCATAAGTAACTCTGGAACGTATTCTAAACCACATACATACATAACATAATTGGTCATTACACCCCTTCAGCCAGGATTACGACCTAGTTTCTCACACCACTTATGTTGTGTGTGTTAATTTTATACATGAGTGGCGGGACCTACAGTTTAAAGTCGACTCGAAAGACAGATTTTTGAGAAACTTGTTCATGGCAATTTAATTTACTCTCAGAGTTTTTGCCAGAAATCTGCTGAGAGAAAGTCGCCGAAGAAATACTTTTGGTATTTTGTCTTGATATCTGGCCTAGGGCTCGAACCCTGGCTTTTCGTCTAATAAGCCAACACACTACCTACTAGACCACGGCGACTTTGACTTCGTATTCTAAACCATTTGACTTATATTCAAATTAAGAAATTTTGCATGTTAATTCTTATGTAAAGGTTTGCGTGTTATTTAGAGTTTTGCATTAAGTGCTTCCTATCTTCAATTTTCAATTAAACAAGTGATGACATTATGTGATAGATTGGAGTAGTAGCTTTGATGCTAAAAGCTCATTTGAGTACGCATAGCGGCCCGTTAAACGCAGTCTCTGTACCGACCAAGTTCCTCCAAACCAGGGAAGAAGAAAGAGTGGTCAGCGCAATAGCTGCTCATTTAAATCTAGTCCGAAAGTTTGATGAACAAAGCTATATCCTTGACATCAATGGATAAATAGATGATAGTTCCGTCAAGCTGACAGGAATTGGAGAGTTATATAACCTATATCTGCACCTAGCAAGAGACGGGTATTGACAAAGAAAGTGGATAACAGTCTCCTCTTCTTCAGCGGATCTGCATCCACGGCAAAAGTCATTAGATGGGATCTGCATTCTTTCCGTGTGGGTTCCCATAACACAATGACCTGTAAGCATGGTGATCCAGATGACGTTACGACCACGTAACTGGTCGCTGCGCCTTCTATCCCTAGAAGGCCATGTAAGCCTAGCGGTGGAGCAATACTCTTCATTGACCCAGTATAGGTTGCCGTCTCGAAGACTTTCCACGCGATAAGTAGCATCCTTATGTAGATTGAAGAGGATTGCAGAAGTAGTGTATTAGCCCTAGCGAGCTCGTCGGCTCTGCAGTTTCCCGGAATATTACAGTGCCCGATGACCCAGACAAGTGTGACACTGAAGTGGGCAGAAAGAAGGTCGAGACAGCGCCAACTTTCCCTGAAGATCCCGGAGTTATTCACAACGTTCGACACGCGGGTAAAAGGAACACCGTTGACGGGGATCCATTGAGCAGCCCGGTATATGTCTATTTCTTTCGCCTGAAACACGCTACAATAATACGGTAGTCGAAGGGAACTGTTCAGATCCATTTGCCCAGAGTAGACTTCGCTACCAAACCCGCTATCGAGCTTAGGCCATCGGTGTATACATTCAGTAGTTTCAGGATGACGATCATGTCAAGGGCCCAGTCGCCCCTGCTCGAAATCAGAAAGTGAAAACCCCTGTCAAAGCAATATCATGACATATGTGTATAAGAAAACATAGTTAAAATATTTGCCACAACTTCACTAAATGCAGCACATCTCAAATGTGTAATTTTCTGTACGTGGGTTATGTCGGCTTTGAGGACCGCTGTTGTTTGTGGCTGAATACCATTCACCTCGAAATCTGCACATGAAAAATTCTTACAAGGTCGTAGCACAAGCTCTTTGGTCTTTTCACATCATATCCACATGAGGTGACCATGCCCTGAAAATACTTGTTTAGAATATCCAAAATGATTTGTACGGTAGGTAGCGAATTCCAGTCGAAACCACACGTAATTCGAGTCCAGAAACATACAATTGACACAAACAGAAGTTGGTAACAATCGGTCTATATATGATATATGATGTTAGCCGTTGATCGTCCTCAAAGAAATATGACCCTATGCCGCCGTTAGTGTAAAGTTCAAAATACATAGCAATTTTTTGGATGCATTGGACGCTCTTGGATTTCATATGGAAAATTAATCAATTTTGTTTATTCATGTGCCTATGCATCCAAAAATGGGCCTCATCACTGAAGATGATATTTTGATGAAAGAGATGATGATCAAGATTACTAGATAAACGTGTTATAGAGTGCTATATTCATGGTCATGAGGCAAAGCAGACTGAATGAGTGACAACTAATTTGACAGTTGTAGCCTCAAAAAGATGGCGGTTTTCAATGCTTTTTTATTTTGATATTAAACTCTACCAATCTTTATTCACGTATTTAAATTGGAGAAATTATTCACTTTTTATTTAAAAACTTACTTACTTTTCATTAAGATCCTTACTTGCCTAAATAATTGGCCACTTCAAGCCATTAGAAAGGATTACAAAGCTAGCTTTTCATACCACTCATGTTGTCTTTTAATTTTATACATGAGCGACGGGATCTAATGTTTAAAATGTTCCCACGACAATCGGATCTTCGCTCCGGAACGACCTGACTCATCATAGGCCAAGGATTGTCAACCCAGCGAAAGCTGTATCCAAAGGCAGATACTACCGGAGACAACAGTAGAACTATTACAACAACAACAACTTTTTAAAATCATACTCCGAACTACAAATGTGTGCGAAACTTTTCAGTTTGATATTGTTATAATCTCAGAGTTTCCGCCAGAAATCTGTGGAGAGGATGTCGCAGATGAAATATTTTTTTGGACTCCGTGTTGTACAAGATGTCTGATCTGCGGATTGCACCGTGGTCTTATGTCTAATAAGCCAACAAACTATCTATTACGGTGACTATGTTTAACATTTTAAATGTTGCTGCTTCTTTTGAATATTTCAATAATTTTTTAACTTTAATTCTTAAAATTTATAATAACAATTACATGTCATTGTTAGAACTTAGTTCAAATTTAATTTCGAAACAAGAAAATCGAAACAATAAACTCCAGACATATAAATGTAATTAAATACCATATAATTGTATATGAATGTCTACGATTACAAATGCAAAAATTCTATACAATTGAAACGAAAATTAAAATATATAACATAAATATAATCATAATATAATAATATTTATATTTTATTCACTATTAAATTTCATTTAATTAAAAGCCTTTTTAAAGAAGATTATATTTCGCATGGACGAAATAAACCAATTAAAATTGAAAATCGCATTAAAAATGTTTTAAAGCAATGGCCTGGTGATAAATCATTGAGACAAAGGCTCGTTGAATAAGTGATAAATGATATTAAAACTTATTTACTACTAATAAAACCAGATATGTTGCGCTATACCATTTTTATAGCGTCCTTTTTAAGTGATTTCTATTTTTAAATTTAAATAAAACAATATGTGTGAAAGAATCTTTGATATTTTTAAACGTTTGAAAAATCTACTACAGTCTACGACTGTAGGCTCTTTAATCCTGGCTCCCTACACAAATATTATCCTTGTCGTTAAGCTATTAATATTTGCTTTTTTGGAATTTTGTATTTCTAAAGATTTTTTGACGATTTCAAAAACGTCTTTGACGATTATTTTTTTTTCTAATATTTCACAATTTTATGCTTTAATCATCTGGCAGTTATGTATACAGGCTATGTACTTACTGGAATATTGCCTAGAATTATTGTTTTTGTATTTACTTTTAGGTTAAGATATCTCGAAAAATTAAAAATTTTTAAAAATTAAATAATGGTGTTTATCCATCATGTTTTAAAGTTGGCTTTAGATTTTTCAACTCAAGCCTGCCGTCTGATCTGGAGTATGCCAAAAACTATGTTAATAAATCAGAAGACTTCTGGAATACTGTGATATTTACGGACGAAAGTAAGTTTAATATTTTTGGCTCAGACGGCAGGAGATTTGTGTGGCGTAGAGAATATACAGCTCATGAGTTGAAAAATCTAAAGCCAACTTTAAAACATGGTGGTGGTAATGTGATGGTTTGGGGTGCCATGTCAGCAGGAGGTGTCGGAAATCTCGTTTTTGTTGAAACTACAATGGATAAACACCATTATTTGAATATTTTAAAAGAAAATTTGGAAGCTAGTGCTACTCAATTAGGAATGCTAGGGGATTTTCGACTAGTTCACGATAATGACCCAAAACATAAGGCCAAAATTGTAAGTGAATGGTTATGTGAAAACGTAAAAGAAGTGCTTTCTGATCATCCTCAGAGTCCAGACCTTAACCCCATAGAGCATCTATGGGGAGTTTTGGAGAAAAAAATCCGTCAGCCTACAATCACTGGCAAGGAAATGGTCAAAAACTTTATTACCGAGGAATGGCTGAATATTGGTCAAGAAATTACTAGTAAATTATTATTATCAATGAAGAACCGTTTAAAAGAGATTATTAAAGCCAAAAGATATCACACCCTAAAGATATCACCACATTAATTAGTTTTAAGGTATAAATATTATTCTGTACGGATAATTTTTTGAGTTTGGTTTCTGAAGTATTTTTTTAATTTTGTTAGTTCAATAAAATTTATTTCTGTTTTAACCTTTATGTGTTTGTATTTGTGTAATATGCCTGTTGCACTTTTTAAAAATCAAAAACTCATTTTCATGGGATATATATTTCCCGAACTACATTAAATTATATTTTCAATAGTTTAGTGTACGGGCAATTGTTTGAGTCAGTGTATGTACTAGAATAGTTATTCTGAAAAGTAGGCAATAAAATTTTTTTGATATTGTAATGTATGAATCTAATGCAATTAAATATTACTCATACGTCACATATGTTGTCTGTATTATGAATTTTACATATTAAATCTGAGCATAATGTGGGTGACATAAAAGTTTAAATTTAAAAAAGCAATAAAAAAAAAATGGTTGAAAATTTTGATACATTTATTGTTTTTCTGTTATCTACAACTGTTCCGGTTAAGGACGGAATATTATTTCATTCATATGGCTGCGGTGGCTTGCCCTTCGTTCGGATCAATTTTCGTGCACCTTTACGGTTGTATTGGGTCGTATTTCGGCAATGGAGTTACAAGTTTTACCCTTCAAATGTTCAATTATCGCTGGTTTGTAGGCATAACACAGTACCCCACAGAAAATAGTTCAACAATGTTAAATCACAGATTCTTGCCGGTCAAGTGACATCACCATTTCGTCTAATTAAACGGTCATCAAACGTTTGACGCAATAAATCGATTGCGGCATGAGATGTTGTATCATTCTGTTGAATCCAAACATCGTTCCCATCAATACCATGAAGAGTGTTTATAAAAAAATCGGTTTTCATGGTATGATACGTGACTCCATTGACCGTAATTAATGTGCCATCCTCATTTTCAAAGAAATATGGGCCAATGATGCATCCGCTTCACAAGCCGCACCACTGACTCACTCGTAATAGATGCTTTGGTTTCAGTATTAATGTACCCATCAAGATGAAAACCAGCTTCATCCGAAAAGATTTTTTGGCAAAATTCACATCATCGCGCAGTTTCTCGTTGGCTCAATAAATCTCAACGTTGCTCAAGCCTAAATCGGTTCATTACGTTCAATGGAGATATTATACTAAATTTTGTGACAGAATAAAATAAACGATGGTTCAAATTTAAACCGATCGTTGGTACACCTCAAAATATAAGAAGTTTAGAAGAGATTATATTTCAACAATATATCAACATTGCGATAAAAATATCTGCAGGTATAAAAATATTTCTGTGCACATAACTTAAGGCAGCATTTCTTAATCAAAATCAAATATAATGTTTACCATACGATATCTCGTACTGAGTTATTAATCAAGGTAAAAGCTAGTAGTGCAATTCCAGACAGTTCTGTAATTTAACGTGAATTTTTCGTTCTCTAAAACCTTTTTTATAGGACATAATCAATATCCTGACTCAAGGATTGTAATGACCAATTAAGTAAATACGTTTTCAGTTGTCCTGATGGATCAATTTTTCTCTTCTATTAGGCATAGTCGAACTGTTGAAAGTATAAATACGAACAAATTATTTTTCAGTATCACATTCAAGTTTAAAGCTTAAAAACGTGTCTTAAAATTATTTATTCTCTTCGTTGAAAAGGCTACAGGTATGTATATCAAAAAATTATGTTTTTCAATTATGAAATCACTTTTTCGCAGAACGCAATTTCATTCATAACGTAAATCATTTTTCATTCCAAACAAATTCTGCGAAAATTAAGTTAAACTTTTTATGTCAAGTTCTTTGATGTTTGCTTATGTTTCGATGTATTGTTTTCATAACTTTTGTTTAAGTCGACTTCGTCTGAGTCTGAGAAACAATGTTTATTTAATAATTATAACAGCTTTTATTTCATTTAGTCACTTGCAGTATTATAACATTGTTTGATGAATTTCATTTTGAATTATATTATTTTTATGGTAAGAAAAATTTACAAGCAATTCTTTAAAAATGTCATCGCAAATCTCTAAAGGGAAAAGTAATGCCGTCGGGTATTTTATTTATTTTTTATTGTTATTGCAAAATAATATTCAGTTCAGACCTAATTTCTCACACCAGTTACGTTTTGTATGTTAATTTTATACACGAGTGGCGGGACCTACAATTTAAAGTCGACTCCGAACGACAGTTATTTTTTTTTGGGAGAAACTTTTCCCAGCAATTTTATTGACTCACAGAGTTATTGCCAGAAATCTGCTGAGAGGCAGTCATCGAAGAAATATTTTTCATATTTCGCTTTGTTTTGTTGGAGACGTCTGGGGTTTGTACCGTAGCCTTACGTCCAATAAGCCAACACACTATATATTACACTACAGCGGCTTCCAAGGTATATACATCTGTCGAATTAGTTGTCATTTATTCTTTCTGTATTGTCAAATTACCGTGGACGACCACAGGCAGAGACGTGGTGCCCTGAATAGACTCAGCAGCAGTAACCCTAATTTTTATAGAAAAATAATCTTCAGTGATGCGGCCCATTTCTGGTTGAATGGATACATGAGTAAATATAATTTTCGAATTTGGGATGATGCCAATTCATATAATAATAAACTAATAAACTTATTGGGTTTTTCATTAAATGAAACCAAGTGTGTGCGAGTTATCACATAAATCTTTAATTTGTTTGGAAAACCTATTGATGCACACAAAAAAAAGACTGTAATGCCAAGAAAATTTGATTTTGATTCAAATAGAATTTACATTTGGATTGTGCCCAACAACATTGTGCATTTGTACCAACAAGTATGTTTCTGTTGTTCCAAAGTGTAAATTCATTGTAGAGGCAAAGTTAAAAATGTTGCCTTAAATGTCATATTTGTTGCCACAACGGTTCAACTGCAAAAATTGTTGCGTCAACAGTTCACTATACTTTTGCCCCAATTGTAAAAGTAGTTGCCTCAACAGTTCAATATACCTTTGTCGCAAATGCAGACATTGTTGCCTCAACAGTTTAATATACTTTTGTCGCAAATGCAAATATTGGTAAGATATATAATATAAATGAAAACATTATTTTTAGTTTCAGTATATTTATTTTAAATTTTAAATAAAAATACCCATACATATTTGCTCTTTTTGGAATATTCTAAATCCATGACGAAACATATTTTAATTATCAGATCAACAGCGCGAAGTAAGATTTCGACCTTATATCGTACGCCACTGAAAAGTACGTAAAATTTATCCAACGATTCACCAAGCACTATTATTTTAGGCTGCAATGTAAGCATTTCTTCGCAGCAAGGGATCTGGCATCATCTTCCCACTGGATCAAATTGTTTATATTTATTATATGGCCAATCATATCATTTTGTACATCAGATATAGACGGTTTCGCTCCCTTGTTGATGCGTGGAGGAGTTATAACCGCATGTAGTAAATAAAAGAATTAAAGAAAATATAAATATACATAGTTTATGTATAGTAACTTTTGTTGCAAGCGTGCAAAAAGTTCATAAGAATGTACAATTAACCTTATTTTGATATCGTCACTTTTGCAATTCATGGCGAAAAATGATTTTTTCTCCGATAAACCCTTTTTATAATTTTGAAAATACTTCGTCGATGTCTTTTGAATGCATTATTTTCAAAATATAGACTTGGTTGATGCCCCATTCTTTGAATGTAGAAATTGTTTCTATTGAAAGATTTATTGTTGAAAGCAATACAACCACTTCATTGGATAAATCCACCATACAAACTGCTTTCTGAAAAATGTATTCCGACATAGTTCTTTTTTATTTGAAACATTTTAATTTTTATTTTAATTATTTTAAAACTAAAAAGCTCACTTTTCACTTGTTTCACACCGACAAACTACTCAATACTAATCGCAATGATAATAAAGTATCAATCATTGGAGTCGCCAAATGCACATTTTTTACGACGACAGTAATATTATTTGATTAAAAAAATAAATATTTTATGGCAACAAAAATTGTTATTTCCTACAAATAGAAATCATAACACGTTTCCAGGATGTACGCTTTCGTTAAAAAGTGGCGTCGAGTCCGAAACGGTGCCGAGTGCAAAGAGTTAAAAAAGGTGTTGATTTGTGTCATGCATCAGAATATCCAGGAATAATGTAAACTGAAATCGGTTACCTGACTTTTGACAAAGCACGGTAGACTGAAACATTATTTGTTGAGAATGTAAATCATCCCTAGATTCCACTTCTAATGTGTTTCCTTTAATACATTTTAGAAGGGTACATATGGGTGCATAACAGATGCTGGGCAGGATGTTGTCCTTTTAGACAACGAGCAAAATTCTAAAGTTTATCAGGCCGAAAAGAGGCATTGTAGCGCTATCATATGTAGAGTAGGGACAGTACAATACAGCTCTACATGATGACGAATACGACTGTAAATTCTGCAAATATTAATAACAGAGAATCTGAATTGTTAATATTTTACACCCCACAGACATGACATGAGTTTGTTAGGAAAAGGTTTAGCGTGCGAATGCCATTAGGAATACGCCACCTATTACGATTATATAATTCAAATTGTTGATGAAAATTTATTTGATTCAATCTTAATCTCACGATTGAATAGTTTTTAGTACATATGCATGTTTGAACATGAAGACAAAATTTAATTTCGTAATCTTAGTTTTGTCTTACCATAATTAACCCATATTTATGCACTATTTAATAAAAAAATAAAAGAGAAATGGCAAACAGGTCATAAAAAACGTAAGTCAAATGCATTTTACAATTTCTTTAGAATTTTACTCTTTTAAATCTTCATTACGTTGCATCAAAGCCTCAGTTCAACACAAAAATTTAATAAAAGCGCGCTATGTCCGCTTGGCGTGCTCTAAGAATAATAAGGAAAGAGACACATACTTCGAGTTAAGATGTAGTAAATAGGAAAAGGAAAAATATTTGCCATTTAAAGCATAAGCAACCGACTTCACTATCATTTTTAGTGAATTTTATTTTTGTCATTGCTCTTAGTGTTCAAGTGTTTCAATAGTCTGCTATAAAGAAACATCATAGAAAAGTCTAAGCAGAGAATATAGTCAAGTAGTTCTACTCAATAAGAAAAAGTGACAGTTTTGTTGTAATTAAAATATAATTAGAACATTTTCTAATGCGCCTGTCTGTATCCTTATTGTAGATTTTATCTTTAGCAGACGCAAATTCACATGATTTTTATTGCAGTCAACAAATTAAGTATCATCTTGTCATTTGCATGCCTTTTTTAGTTCATTTTAATGTTTATTTTAATCTTCATTATCTTTTAATTTCGATGTGTCTAAAACATTCTACAAGATATTGCGCGAAATTAAATTTTATTAATCAACAACTGCTGGTGTACCACGAGACAGTGTATTTATATGTACTGCGGACATGCCGTTGAACAGTTGTGGTGATGACCTTGCTTTTATTTACACACATGAGAATTTTCAGGAATCATCACGGTATTCATTTGCGCTCGGCCCAGATTTTTTATTCCACACAGTCTAGTTGGCTGTGTGTTGGCTTATTAGACGTAAGGTCATGGTTTAAACCCCACATTAAACATCAAAGCGAGGTATGAAACAATATTTCTTCGGCGACTTCTTCTCAGCAGATTTCTGGCAAAAACTCTGAGAATAAATAAAATTGCCATGAAAAGTTTCTCAAAAATCTGTCGTTCGAAATCGGCTTTAAACTGTAGGTCCCGCCACTCATGAATAAAATTAACAGACACTACATAAGTGGTGTGAAAAACTAGGTCGTAATCCTGACTGAAGGGTTGTAATGACCAATTACGTATGTATGAAGTCTATGAAGAAGAAAACAGAAGCTGGTCTTATGAAATGGTGAAAGTGTTGGCAGCTACAAATATGACAATAGGATGTTTATCGCCAAAGACGGTACTACTTGGAACAGAGAACCGTATGCCTTTAGCAGCTTGGGCGGAGTGTATATTACCAATTTTCACGCAGATTTCTAGCAGCTGTTTCTTGAAATTTTGTAGAGTTCTTCTTACTGCTCTCCTCATATTTATCTCACGTGACAGACAAACATTAGAAAAAAAGTGTTTCATCTTATGTTTTATTTCATAGACATTACAGATGTTAATATTTCGGTCAACTATGTATGTACGAATGAGATAACAGAATCATCCGCTTTGATAACGTGCTACTCGGAAGGCACGAAAAATTTACATCCATTACGCCTCTTCGAAAACTGAGCTGAAAGCCTTTCAGCTTTTAACAATCCAAATAATTTTGTCGCTGTAAATGAGTAACTAATTGAGTTTTCTGGTCGCTATAAATTTCGTGATCCATAGAAATCGAATTGGCAGTTTTAGATTCAAGCACATGCCACGTACGTAGCAATAACTTACAGCCTTATTTGGCGGGAACTGTACCCGGGAAACCAGAGAGGAATCAAAGAGTGAACATCGTTATTGACATAATCGATGTTTTATTGCAACGGGAAACTTTTTTAACTCACATGACGTTGACAACAAATTTTCTTAACGAAATATAAGAATGGTTTGTACCATAAGGTTTCGGCGAGTCTTCAATTGAGAGCGTTATTGATACGAGTGACAATAAGCTGCTCCATCCAAACAATTGGAAATTTATAAATCGCCACAAAGCAAGGGTGCTACATTTCAAATTATTACCATTTAGAAAAAAATAAAACCAGGATGACATGAAGTGTTTGATTTTTACTTCAAAAACCATGCTGCAATGTACATCATGTCACAAATTTTGCCGTAAATTTCATAAAAGTGATAATAAAATGTTAGAATATAAAATAATTTTATTAAAATTAATTAAAATAAATCAAAATATAAAAATATTTTTTAACAAAATCTATCAATAATCAAGACAATTCTATGTAAGTGATACATAAACTTGAGTTATGTAGTTTTTTAAGGCTCAATCTACGGTTAACTTAAATTTGAAGGTAGGTGGCTCATAATGTAAGTTCATTTAGTTTAACCCGTGGTTGTAGTACTAATTTATTGTGTGTAGGTATTTAGTATTTTTTAATTTAAATCTGCTGAATAGTGTAGTATTTTTTATTATTAAATTTTTTAATTTTTGCCTTTTATTCTCAATTTAACAAAACCAATTTTTATCGAAATCAATTGTGTTTTTCCCATTCTCTCCAATACGATTAGTGTCGATTTGTATTCCGAAACAATATTTGATTTTTTGCTTTAATTTATGCACTTTCATTACCCAAATGTTAATAAACTGTGAAAATAAGAATTGGTTTGGCTTTTGAAACAAACAAAAAAATTGTGAGAAAAAAATTATTGTGAGAAATGGTGATTGAAATAAGTTACATAATAGATTATTTGCATTGGCAAACATATTTGACGTCAGAATAAGAAACTGTCAACTGTTTTAGATAATAATTTTCATAGAAATAGATGGCAGAGAAAATAGAAAGATTGCGTAATATATTACAACAAAATGCTCGAATAAAAAAGCAATTCTCAAAAATAGAATTGTCGCACAGTACTCCCTCTTTCCCTTCTTCTATAAATTATCTTTCCTTCATTCCAACCCAACACAATGCACTGCATAAATAAGGGTCATCTACTGAGTGTTGGTTTCCAAAACAAAAGGGTAGCCCCAACAAGAAATGACAAAATACTGTCACAAGTTGTTTAAATCTATACCTACAAAGTCGTCTAAAAATTTTGATCCATAAATAAAAATTTAAAAAAAAAATATGAAATCGAGAGTTAAATATAACAGGAATCATTCTGGAAACATGAGAATCTTATTGAGCAGTTTCACTAATTATTCTGGTCTAATATCCAAGCCAGACATCAAAACAAATACAAAAAGTATTTCTTCGGCGACTTCCTCTTAGCATATTTCTGAGAGGAAATAAAATTGCCATGAAAAGTTTCTCAAAACTTTGTCGTTCGGAGTCGACTTTAATATTAAGTCGCGCCACTCGTGTATAAAATTAACACACACAACATAAGGGGTTGAGAAACTAGGTCATAATCCTGACTGAAGGGTTGTCATGACCAATGTATGTTATATATGTATGTAATAAAGGTTAATTTTTTTTTAATTTTAAAATTAAATAACTGATGGGGTTTTGCTTTGAGATGAATTAACATTTCTCTGCATCCGCACTTTGATAGCAAACCATAGGGCTCATCTTAGTCTTTGCCATCATCATGATATTGCGCTGAGACGGTGTACATGTTTGTACATCAACGTGATAGTGTTGGATTGAAAGATCGCAATTTACTCCTCTAAATTTTTAAAAACATTTTCAGCGAAACTAAAAAGTTATTTTATTTTCCTGAATAAGAAAAACTGTAAGAGAACAATTAACAGCCGTAGTCTAATAGAGAGTGTGTTTTGGCGTATGAACCCTGGACGCTTACTCTTTATTTTTGTACATTACGGTTACTCTTCGTTGAATCGACGAACACTTTAGCTCTAATTTGCTACTGTTCGTCGAATCGACGAAACTCATTTACTCTTTATCATATAATTATTTTATGTTTGACCAAATTTCGCTCTTTTTATCAACAATGTTGTTTGATAACGAAAGCTTGTAAAATTAACATGGAAGCTAGGTTGTAATGCTGACTAAAGGGTTGTATATGTATGTACAGGCGAACGACTTAAAAAAGTACAAATTATCATAAGATTTAAACATTTCAATGGAATTATATCAGTTTGGAATTCAATTTACCTACCGTATGCACAAAAAAATTATTCTAAAGAAGTGCAATAAGAAAATGCGCACAAAAAAAAAACATCAATAAACGTACTAAACTTGATAACAGTTTAAATTAGTGTCAGTATTAACATTTTCAATCGCTAATAAATTAAAATTCCATTTAACTCTTTAGAAAGCTATCAACACTAGATATCATTAAAAACACGACCAAATTACAATTTAAAAATTCACAGAATTTTTTTGTTTTCGTTTGAGTATTATTTGTAAAATAAATAAAGGAATTTGATAAAAATAGCAGACAAAAACATATGAAATACATACAATTTATTCAAACACAGCTTGAAATATACAATTAAAAAAACAATTTCTAAATGAAAAAGAAACGAATGAAAAACACTGAAAATGTAATTAAATTTGGAAAAAAAAATACTTCAATCCCTTTTTTCTATTTCCATGCAAATAACATTCAAATTGTTTAATTTGTGTTTTTATAACGCAAATAGATTGTGAATAATTTGAAGAAAAAAAATCAATTCGATGTTAACAAAACTTTCGCATAATTTGCACAAAAAAAAAACAAAAAAATTTAACATTTCATAGCAATTTAAATTTAAAAAAAAACATATTCTTTAAGTTCTCTTTAACAATCCTATCTACCTACTCTTTTCTAGATGCAAATATATTTAGCATTCAATTCTTTGAAGATTGACAAAGAGGATTAATATGTATCTCATCCAAATACAATATAATTCCAAATGGGTGGAATAGGGACGATTTTAATAGCCGAAAGACCTAATGTTGTTTTATCAAACAACAGTAATATTACTTCATCTGTAACGGTGGTGTAAATGCTAGGGATTCAGAAGCTCCTCATGTTCGGGGTATGAAACATTCAAACATTTATCAAGTATCGAAGAAAGTATTACAGGGCCTTCACCCTATTAGGTGCATACATACATACATAATTGATCCTTACAACAGTTTAGCCAGGATTACGGCCTAGATTCTCACACCACTGATGTTATGCAAAGTTTAACGACGATTTCGAACGACAGATTTTGTTTGAGAAACTTTTCATGGCAATTTTATTTACTTCCAGAGTTCTGTTGAGAGGAAGTCGCCGATGAAATATTTTTCATATTTTCATTTTGATGTCTGACCTGGTTTTTGAACCGTGGCCTTACGTCTAATAAGGCAATAAACAACCTACTAGACTACGGCAACCATTAGGTACCCCTACCATAAATACTACTTATATCGATCTTACAATGGTCTTCTCGCACTCTGACAGGAAAAGCCGAAATAGCTTATTAATGATGGCAGGATGTTCAACTCTATTGGTTCACTAGAACACTGTTGCAATTGGACTTTTGTTTCACTGTTATATTGCTATTAGAACGGATTATACATACATACATATATAATTGGTGATTACAACGTTTCATCTAGGGTTACGAGACCTACCTTCTCACACCATTTATATTGTGGGCATCAATTTCATCCATGAATGGCGGGATCTGCATTTTAAGGTCGCCTCGAAACGACAGATTTTTATAAACTTTTCATGGCAATTTTAATTACTCGTACAGTTTTTGACAGAAGACTCCTGACTAGGTCGTAATCTTGGCTAAATGTAATGTAATGCATACTTATGTAAGTATGTAAGATTGGAATGCGTATCTAAAATTTTAAATAAGACGTGTCCCTAACACAATATCCCTGTTGTTTTTTTTGTAGGTGCCATAAAGAAATCCAGTTAATTTTACCGCAGTAGAAGGTGTTTAATTTGCCACATTTTTGTAATTTTTCTCAACCCTTAAGTTTTAATTTAAAAAAAATAAGAATGCTTCGAATACATTTACTAGTGCACGGAACTGACTTCCATTGTCACTGTTGGAAACTACAATCGTTGATATATCTTCTCAGGGCTAAAAATCAAAAATTATTCATATTTACATGGTCATGACCTTCAATGATATGCCTTTGCTTTAAAACAAAATAAATTTAAGAAATGAAAAAGAATATTATATGCTCATTTTTAAAAATTTTATGCATACTCTGCACACTATCGGAAATATTGCATCACTTTCACCATGCCTTCACTAAAGAAAAATCGATTCATTATTCCCCCTGCAATGCTGTTGATACTGTGGTAGATACACCGGTTGGAGGAATAATGTATGAACGCTGACATGATAATCCCATTACTGTTTGTTATTCGTAAATCAACATGTTGGCCAAAGATGTAAAAGTCAATTGTGTGTTAAACTTACAACTTCCGTCAGTAAGAGGAAGATTGAATTCAATTTCCTGATTCGAAAAATAAATAAGTAAAAGAGTAACAGAAAGTAGCAAAGTAACAGTAACATAGGCAAAGAGATGGCTTTATAACGATGATTAAAAACATGTTTATGTTTACTGAATAAATACTAATAATGGTAGAATCATAATAAAGAAATAAAAGAAAACAATAAAATAGAATAATAGCCTTTGTCCTTAACATTACCTTATCGATACATAAATTAACTTTATTGATAAATTCATACCAAATTAAAAAATTTTATTAATTATAATAATTAATGTTAATTTTGTGAAGTATTAAATATAAATTATATAAATTTTTTCATTTGCTAAAATTAAAAGAAAAGTAATTGCTTCCAGTATTTGAGACACTAAGGTTCATTTCTTAATATAATGAAGTATTTCCTACAATATGGTAGTGAAATTTTTAAATTTCAGTAAAGTTCCAAGGGTTTTTCATCTGTATACAAATCGAATTCTAATAGGTAACTAGTATCCATTTCATTGTGTCCCTTAAACAGCGTTGCCAGAATGGTGATTTTATCATATTTTGATGATTTTTTAACTAAAATATGATTTGATGATTTTTCTCAAAAAAATATGATTTTTTTCGAATAATATGATTTTTAACCAAGCCTTTTATGTTTCAGTTAAGTAATTAATTACAGTTCCGGTTACGTTTTAGGCATTGTGTAGATTGATCCAATTAAGGTACAAATGCACAAAAATGCAGCACTGATTATTTTCAAATGTTAAACGGCTTTAACACAACGCAAATCAGTGGCAACTAACTTGCAATGTGTAAAAGCTCTATTAGTAAAACTACCAAAATATATACACACACACAAATATAACGTAACTTGAAATAGTTGCATATTTACGTAGTTTTATTTAGGTTTTACAAATAAAAGAATCCAAAGCGAAGTTCGCAATTTGAAAAGGTATCGGAACTTCTAGAATATAAATCAAAAAAGATGTTACATCCGGCACAGACTAGATGGTTGTCTTTAGAGGTAGTTGTAGTACGAGTTCTTGATCTTTACGAGCTCCTCAAATTTTTTTTTTGCTTTTGCTCCCAATATAGACCATATAGATATTGCTAACATAAATAAAAACAAATTAAATGATATGAATGAGATGTACTTATGTTTCTTGAAATATATACTTCACGTTATAAACAGTGTAAACAAAATGTTTCAAAGTACAAACTCCCAAATTCAAAAAATTTATTCTGAAATGAAACGTTTATACATAAAAATATTAGATAATTGTGTAAAGCCAATGTATGTAAACACTGATTTCAATATTGAGGAAAAAGTGAAAATAAAGACGTTTAGGAGTATTTGTAAAAATAAAGATTTCTGAAACAAAATTTACCATAGTGAATTAACTGAATTCACTAATTACTGCGTTTCATTTTACAGTTTTCTAAACAATTAACCAAACGTTTTAATTTTAGAGATACTTCCTTAAAAGAAATGTGATCTATTGATCCACATTATATTATTAATAAGAATGTTTCTTCATTGTCTACTAATAGAAAGACTTCCAAACTTAATTAATGAAAATGATTCTCAAAACCTAGACGATGAATTTAGAGAGCTTCGTCACATAGATTTCAAACAATATTTTAAAACCGTAGAAAATATTACTTGTGAAGATTTTTGGGCCAGAGTTTCTAAAATAACTCGTGTTGATAACGATTTAGTTTTTCCAACATTGACGAAATTTGTGTCCAGTATACTTTGTCTTCCCAGTTCATCTGCAAACATTGAACGAATTTTTTTTAAAATTAATTTAAATAAAACTAAGTACAGGAACAGGCCTGAAAATGCAACATTAGAAGGCATTTTGTTTACACAGGATTATTTACTAGTTAAAAGGTGTTCCTGTTATAATCTTAAAATTGATGAAGAAATTGTAAAAAATATGAAACCTTCCCAGTATTATAATTAAATTACTATAGGAAACTACTAAAAGTTTTACAAAACTCTCCTTTTCTATTCAGATCTCATTTTTGTGTTAGGCCAATTTGAAGGCCAGACGACAATATGCATGTCTGGATTTTTTAAAATTAATTTTAATTAAATTGAATTGTCTTTTATGTATAATATATATATTTATTTTTTGTTTTGTTTGTATATAATATTTTTGGTAAAACATGTAATTAATTTAAAATCCTTTGATTATCGGGTTTTATCTTATCCTCAAGAATAAAGTTAGTATATGATAACAAAACCCGATAACGAATCAATTTTATTTTGAATTGTTATTTATATTTAATATTTTACAAATAAAAGTTAAAGAGCGATGATTTTTTCGCCCAAAATATAATTTTTTTTTTCCTTAAAATGATGATTTTTCACCAGAATCTTCTGGCAACACTGCCCTTAAATTTTATTATGTGCCGATAGGTTGTTATTTGCTGCATCTTAAACACCTACGTAGTTGCAAGGTACTCCATATCTTTTTCTCCTCAATAGCAATCTCTAAATTACGGCAAAATATGATAACCCATAGCGAATTCTCGAAAATTTTTATGGGACTATCGAATTAATTTTTCCAATATTTGTATCAAGATATTAAATTTTGTAGTTAAAAAGAATACTTGAAAGAAATACATCTGAAATAGAAAAATGGCCATATTTAAAAACAGGTTAATCATTTCTAAGTGGTACAGAGACAAGTTTAATTGCAAATGTTAAAGAATTCTGGCAAAAACTCTGATTATAAATAATGTTGTTCAGAGTCGACTTAAACTGTAAGTGGCCTGTATAAAAATTAACACACATAACATAAATGGGTTGCAATGACCAAATATGTATGTATGTATGTATGCAAGTATATTAGGAGCTTAAACAACGGATCTTACTACTTTGAATAGTTTTTATGTTGATAAGGTCCTATAAAATCAGTCAACTTTGATAAGTGTTTAAAAACATGACATGGGCGTTATCAACTTGTTGAAGCTATATCCGTTAAATTCGTTCATTCATTTATTCAGTTTATTTTGTATGCAACGACGTGTGTTCGCTCAAGCAGTTGACAACTGATCCTAATTTTAATCGAAAATCATCTTCCACGATGCACTGTTGTCCAAAACCCCAATCTAGCCGAACAAAAGTAATTTTTTAAAATATTTAATAAGTAAATTGTTTGTATGGCAGTATGTTGACAGATGTCTAAAGTACATAATGACAATTTTTTTTTCTTTAAACAGCTACACTAGAATTGATATATTGCTTCAAATACAAGCAATTTCTTCTTTGCTAAAAAATTAATATCTCAAGTGACATTTAACAGTGCGTGTGAAATTGTCGTGAAAAAATAATAAGAACAATTAAAAAAAATTGTTCGTGTAATTAATATAACAAAGGTATGAGTAAAAAATACTGTTTAAATTTTTCAAAAAATATGTTTTGTTTATAAATAAAATTCAATTATGTACATGTGTGTTTTAAATGTGAAATTTTTATTTAATGTCCGAATTCAATTAAAATCTCAAATGGTAATTTATCGTACTTAAGCTTTAGTTTTTATGTTGTCGTCATCTATATATATGTAGCTTTTCAATGTTTAAAAAATTAGTTGCCGGATTTTGCCCAAACGATTTTTATTTCATTTAGAGTTTAACATGCCCATTACAAGAAAAGAGCTGTATAATACTTGGTGTAATGAAAAACAACTAACTAAGATAACTGATGTTGTTGTTAAACACGTTGTGGCTAAAATTGGTATTAAGAATGATGAAACGGATAGGTATTACAGAAAAGTAAAGCAATCGAAGATAAAAGTTCAAAGTTGTCTATGCTGAATTCGAAGATTCTAGCTGTTGCAGTTTCCATTATATAAGACTTTTAATACTTAATTCTTAAGGTAGGCGTGGCACTTCACCCATTTAAAACTTCTGAATAAAAATTAGCCTATAATTCCACCCACATATACAGAAATACGGTGTGAAAATTTAAGGAAAATCGGTTCAGTTGTTTTGTCGTCTTTAGGCTTCAAACAGACACCAAAAAAAAAACAAATTTACATACATACACACACTCATACACACACATATACATTTGATTTTTTCTCTCTAATTGTTTATATTGATTAAATCTATAAACGTACCAAGTTTCATGGCGGTACGGCTTTGCAAAAGCGAGTTATAACTTTTGTTTGGCTAGATTGAGCATTTGGACCACTGTGGGATGAGGTTCTTAATATATACAAGAAGCTTTCTATTTCCATGAATAGATTCCTTAATCTCTTGGAACTCAAATCTTGTAAGCTCTGGAGATGCAAAACAAGAGCAGTCGAAACAGTCATTTTATTGCAAAACTTTGGAGCGGGCATGATCCCTAAACAGATTACCTTTTTCAGCTCACTTATGTCGCCATTTAAGGTTCCTGCTGGAAACCCGAAGAGAATAACTTAGTTTAAGTGTGGAATCAAGATTTTCCCAATATTTTGTTAGCAAAGCCGTTAAGTTTTCTCAGCTCCTTTGTGCTAAATCAGTTACTTTGTTAAGGTAATTTGCACTGTTCCTAACCTTCTCTTTTCACTAACCGGTCTTTCTCTTGTCAATTTAATTGACGTTAAAAAAGCATACATCTTTGATTTAACTTAATTGAGAAACTTGAATTTATGAAAATGGAGCAACGAACTACTACCATCATTTTATTTTAATTCATTGCCCCTTTACATTTCTTATTATGTACATACAACGTCCATAAACTGTTGTGACTGAAGTATTTACGTTTGGCCTTGAGACAAAGGTAAAGATTGTGAACTCAACTGAAGAAATTAAGTAGTCTGCCAAGTACTGAATGAACAATTTATAGGCATTGACAAGTGAATACAACTGAAAAATATGCAGACAAGTTAATCACCGGATATTAAATAAATTGCACTTGTTTTCTACTTAATGAGTGATTTTGTCGTGTTTATTTCTCTTTTTTCTTAGTTGTAATTTAATCATTAACGAATTAGTAAGAATATGTAAATTGTTGGAGTTCTTCCTTTAAATATTTAATAATACTTAAATACTTAATAAATTTATTAAATCATTTTAAATTTAATACGTGTTGCATGTAAAACATTTATAAATAATATATTTTGAAAATAAATTGAAAATAACTTCTCATGCACTATTATAAACTTTAATTGTGTTAAAGCTAAACAAAATAAAATAAAAACAATTATTTTTTATTCGTTATTACTGCAAATATCGTTTTCTATGAAAAATAAATAAATAATTTCAATAAAATTGTGTACAATTTTAAAAGGAAAAAAAATAAATAAGAATAAATACAAATTTAATAAAAATATTTTAAATATTTATTATTTCTAATAATTTGCGCTCAATTTCATTCAATTAAAAGTCTATACACAGCACATTGTGTTACAAATAGACCAAAAAATATAAATAGAAATAAAATTTAAAACCAATTTTATTTAAAAAATTAATTACGAGACAATAAACCTTAAAACCATTCAAAAATGGCAAAATATTAAATAAATAAATAAATGAATGTACGCGGAAATGAATTAGCCATATTCTAATAAAGCCACAATATGTCATTGTTAGACAGGACTGTAATGGTTCATTTCAGGAGTGAAAAAGAAATAGAAAGAGAGTTCACTCATACAAAATTTGTAGTCCATCATAAGCAGATTAAGGTCTTGAGTAAACTGATAAATATTTTTAAAACAATACTCGCTACACTAGTACTACGCTTTGCCTTTCCGCTGAATGAAAAATCTAGATATTGCTGTTTTGCTTTTACATCGCGTAACATTAAAATTATAAAAAAGTATTATAAAAACAAAACAAATTTGTAAACAAACCCGTTCACAAATTATCGTACTGAATAATATTAAGCCTGCTGTTAGGTTAAAAAAACTTTCGAATCTTAAAGGACCATTTTGGTCCACTTTGTATTTTTCATAAATAATTCGATATTAAACTCTTTTGACCAAACATTTTAAATAATTTAAATTGTTACAAAAGTTTTGGGATTCCAAATTTCTATACAGATTTGTATACCACGAGTATGAGTTTTACTGCAGTTCGTGTTCAGCTTTTGATGTGTTTAGATTTTCAAAGAAAAAATGGAAAATTGACGAAAATTGGAAAGCAGTGCTATTGCTGAAATTCTAAATAAAAGTGATTCAGATACTTTAATTTGTTCCATATTAGGTGAAATTATTGAAAGTGAAACTGATATTGATACATATGAATATGAAATGGAAAATGATGAGGCAAATGAAGAAGCTTATGAAGTAGATGAATATACATTGCGAAGAACAAACTGCAATGGAGTGCAAATCCTTTACTACGTCACATTGGAGCTTCAGCGGAGAATATTATATCATTACCACTAGGCCCAACACGTTTCGCGGTGTCCAGATGCCGCGACGGAAAATATAACCGTACCTTGGAAAACCAAAATATGATAAGTCTAATAAAAATCAAGGAGAGCGTGTCGTGTTTGAGTTGACAGAAGGATTGAAAGGGCAAAATATTACAGCTGATAACTTTTTTTCATCTTTTGAGTTAGGGAAAAAATTTTACAAGGGAAACTGACATATATGGGAACAGTTAGAAAAAACAAAATTTTATCCCACCGAGATGTTCAAAAAAGTTCCTTTATATACGTCCACATTTGCTTTCAGTGAAATCGCAACACTTGTTTCGTATACCCGGCCATAAAAATAAAGGTATTGTATTGATGATAAGATTTGTAACTTTTAATTTTGTTCTGTTCGATTTTATACTAGATAGCTAAAACTAACTAAAACCATTAAAATATAAAAAAAAAATACCTGAGCTGACGTTTTAAGTTGATACGATAAGCCATTGCAAACTTAAATAAAAATTAAAAAAAAATTTTACCAAAATGGTCCAAACAGCAGGGTTAAAACAAACACCAGCATAAAAATGGTAAAAAAAAAGTAAACAAAAATACACAAACAACACTACCATAATAAATGTCAACAACGATGTTTACATTTATAGAGATTTCGAGAAGAAGAAGTCACGAACATTCGCCTTCAAGAACATTCATCAGACTGTTTACTCTGCCATATAAAAGTAAAGGGAAGCAGGCGAGTGAGTTAGTATAGTTCAGTCAGCCCTGTGTGAAGACATGGTGCGGTTGAAGAGAGTAATCGTGGTTTGAAGATCACCGTTACAAGGGTCTGTCGAATAATTGTCTAGTAATTGTTATTGGGTATAAACAGAGGAATAACAAAATAAGCAATTGTTGTTGCTTACATATAGTTGTGAACAGAGGCACACAAAATTGTGCGAATAATAAAGAATTTTAATTAAAATTAACACAAATTTATTTTTATTTTATTTACAATCTACGAATTCATATTTCAAACGTTTTTAAAAGGTAAAAACGTAACAGTATGTTATGCTATCAATTTCATGAGAATCATATATTCTCTGTACAGTAATAAAAGGAATTTGTATTGTCATGTTATGTTTTTATTGCCTAGTAAGGATTCTTTTCCCTAGCAAAATGCCACACGTCATGTGGCTTTTAAAATTTTGTAGAGAATCTATAAAACTTTAAAAAGGCCAAGCGGAAATATTTTATTTCAAGCACTACATTGCTTTGGCGGCTGCTTGTAGAACAGTACAAAAGTTAAGAAGTTTATTTTCTCAATCAAGCTATTCATAAATACGTCACTATCAGAATAACAGAGAATGCAAACAAGTCCTTTCTGCATAGAAAGGATACCCCAATTGGTTTCATCGCATTTGAAGTAATTTAAACAAAATATAGAACAAATTCATCCAATTATTTTAAGAAAATGCTGTTTTCAGATAGAATGTGCTTCAACCCACTTATTTCTTATTAAATTAGAACCGTATAGTGGGGTATTTTTTATTCATTACCCCTCTTGGGGGTATATGGCTTCTACAAAGCATTTCCATCTTATACGATTGACTGCTATTATTTTTGCGTCTTCCCATGTAAGATTATACTTTCCTAGATCTTGGAGTATCGAATGTCTCCAGGTGTTCCTTGGCCGACTTCTTGAGTCTTAATGATTCCACTCAAGTGCTATTCTTGTTATGCTATAAGTATTCTTTTTGAGAGTATGACCGATCCATTTCAACATCTTACATTTTATCTGCGTTATTATAGGTTCCTCGTTGATAAGATCAGAGTATTTTGCAAATGATTCCGAGCCACATGTTAATGAATACCTGTAGGTTTTGCGTGATGGTGTTCGATACTAACCATGTTTCACTTCCGTACAATAAGGTCGATTTTACACATGCGTTGAATATTCAAGCTCGGTTTGTGTGGATATTTGTGAGTTTCTTCACATTGGCTGTAGTCGTCCGAAAGCCGCTCTCACTTTATTGAGCCTGTTGATTACGTTTTTTTCTGCAACGCCATTTGTTGGCAGATAGCAGAAGCTATCCACGTATTCGACTGCTTGGCCTTGTAGCATTATGTTGTCGGTGCTTACGTTGTCAATTCTCATGGCTTTAGTTTTCTTTTCGTGTCCAACATAGCGTGCTATACCTTCTAAATCCTATAGCTTTGTTAGCATGGGTGAAAGTAGACTAATATCATCCGCATAAACCATATCATTGAGTTGGCGTGAGAGACTCCATGTTAATCCCCTCCTCACAGAACAGGCTTTGCTCATGATATCATCCAGCACGGTGGTGTATAGCTTAAGTGATAGAGGTATCCTTGTTTTACTCCAGTGTTTGTGTGTAATGGTTGACTTATATTGTTGTTGTTAAGAACTGAGAGTTCTGCATATTGGACTTTATTAGAGAATTAATAATAATAATAATAATAATTACTCCAACACTGCATCCACATACAAAACTCTGATGATTTGTATTATCTTCTGGGGTACTCCTTTTCTTTTCAATGCTATGGTGTGGGTATACAGGAGAGTCAACTTTAGCAAGTTCTCAATACTTGGATTTAGCTTCACTTTCTCATTACATTGGCAGATTTAGTGTTTTTTCTTCGTAGATACTATTGGAACTACAATGTTTTTATTGATTTTAAATTTCATTCATTTGTTTAATCTTTTCGCTCGTATATTTTTAAATGCATTCCAGTGTCTATTGTAGTCTGATGGCAAAGCTGACAATGATTGAAATTTGAGACCATTTTTCTAAACAATAATATTGAAGTACTGTGTTGCTCCCACGAAATTAGCTTTTAATGGCAATCTGCCAAAAAAATTTGTTTTTCTTTTATATCAGAAATGTTTGCTTTGAAGAAGACAATGTGGAATTGTACGGTTTCAATAGATATTGTTAGTATGGAACAAACTAAACGAGCTGTCAGTCAATACGTCACTGAGTCTGAGTCTGTTGTTTCCATACTATAAACAATTTTAGGCAATGCTCTGACGGAATACATAGCACTTAACAAAACAATAGAATAGTAAGAATAAATACGAAATATAAAGAAAAACCACAAAAAGACGGAATAAAGAAAGCAAATAATTGTAATTGGTGACAGGAAACAAAATATAATCATCCATACAGAGAGAGAGAGAATTTTAGCAAAGAATAGATAAAAACGGAAAACTGAAGAATATAAATTGAAATAACGCAACAACGGAATTTATTGCCCTAGAAGTAGTTTAAGTGGGAAATTAAAACTAATCCTTGAAAAAACAACAACAAAATTAAATAAAAAACTTAATTATTTATTTATTTGTCTTACTAATTAGAATAAAATTATAAATTTGGTTATAATTATTATGAGCTGAGTAACTAAAACCGAGCAGGAAGGTTTAAAGTGAGAATCGAACACTAGACAATCAGATCGGTCAGATCAGAAAATTTAATTATAATCAAATGAACTTTTGAATATTTAGATAAACCATCTCGTTTATTGTTGAAGATTTCTTTGGCCAGAAGCTGTTTTGGAAATGTTATTAAGAAGAACCATATTGACTTAAGTCTTGAAGACGACTATTAAATGTTAAATGTAAAATTTTTTACATACATGCATGCATAATTGATCATTACAACCCTTTAATCAGGATTACGGCCTAGGTTCTCACACCACTTAAGTTGTGTGTTAATTTTGTACATGAGTTCTGGAATCTGCAGTTAAAAGTTGATTTCGAACGACAGGTTTTTGAGAAGAAATGCCGAAGAAATATTTTTTTATATTTCTTTTAGTTGGAGATGTCTGTCTGACCTGGGGTGTGAACCGAGGCCTTAATACTAATAACCCAACACACTCCCTACTAGACTATGGCGATTACTTGTACATATTGTTACGAAAATGGAAATAGTGTTACATCGTTTAACATTAAAATAATAAATAAATGCTATAAAAACAAAAACAATGAACTTGATATGATAAACAAGTAAACAAAAATGCAACAACAAACAATGTAAACAAAATACACAACCAACAATAATGAATGTAAACAACGATGTTTACATTTATGGAGATCTCGAGGAGGCGAAGCCACGAACATTCGTCTACAAGATCATTTAACAAATTGCTTTTTTTTTGAAGATGCGTTGCGTGTGAAGAAAATAATATTGGTTTGAAGATCTAAGTTATAAAGATCTGCCGAACAATTGTTAGTATTTACGTAAAAGAGTGTAAAGGAGAATAACAAACAAAGCAATTGTTTACATCATGTTGTGAACAGTGGCACAGAATTTTGCGAACAATAAAGAATTTATCTAAAACTAAACACAAATTTATTTTTATTTTATTTGTAATCTACGAACTATGTAATCTATAATATAAATAATTTGTATTGAATAATTTTCACGAAATAAATTTCCATACATAAGAGTCTTGTCATAAGAGCCATAGCAAAAATAAGCGATTATGGCTAGTATACTGTCTCGAGAAAAACTAATGCAGTAGTAGCTTATACCAAAATATAGCAATATAAAGGCTTATATTCGTTTGTATTAAACATTTCTGTAATAAATTACGGATTCATTACGATTTCTGTGTCTTAGCATTGTAGGTGTACAAAGCTTTTATTTTGCATCACATATTTTCTATGACTGACTTAGGCTCTTATTGCTTGAACCACATATTTCCTTTCCCATTTTTTTTTTATTTGCGGATGGCGTGCGAAATAGTTGCTTAGTATGTTACGTCAGTTATAGACATCTCAGTGTATTCAATTTACAACATAAAAAACGTTCCACTTTGGAACCTAATTTTGTACGACATTTCCGTACAATTTCTGGCCAATTGACTTTGTTTTGGAAATAAACATTAAACCAGATTGATACAATAAACGACAGATAAACCGATATTGAAGACATTAATAAATTTTTCGTAAACACCTTGCGCATAGATCTTGGTTTAAAAACTAGACCGAAGAGAAAATAAACAAATCTTCAGATCTTCACAGTGCCTAGATATATCGACTGCAAAAATACCACCAAAAAGTCTTACACGAGGAAAGTTGAAACTTTAACAAAACTTAGTGTCTAGGGCCGAATTCATAAGAAACTTATTAGAACCAATACGGTAATGCGAGTAAATCTTTACTTAGCCTTAAACATAATCTAAAAATAAAAATACTACCAACTTTAACGGTCCAATAATTTCTTTCTGAGTCTCATGTAACATAAAACATTAAAACTTAAAAATTTCAAATTTTAAAAATTGTGAAATTAGCTTGTAAATGTTTAATTCTAAAGTAAAGATATACTTAATATTTAATTGAATTTGAAATATATTACGTATACGCACCGTATCACTTTATTACAATAATTACCCTGGAAAGTATGCAATCAACAAGCTTGGATTTTGTCGTGTACGAAACTAATAGAATTGAGTATCACTCATACGACACATGTTTGTCGTTTCGTATTAAATGTGAATGGGAGTGAATAATTAGTCTAATTTTGCTGAAAATCGATCAGGTATATTAAGAATGTTAAATTATTTTTGGATAGTTTTAATTCCTGTAAGACATGTAAATTGGATGATAATAGCCGTTGCTTTAAGAAGAAGTACTTATCTGTCATATCTGTTATAACTGTGGGATTACCAAAGAAGTCACCGTAGTCTAGTAGGTAGTGTGTTGGCTTATTAGACGTAAAGCCAGGGTTCGAGCCTCAAGCCAGCCATCAGAACAAAAATCCAAAAAAAAAATATTTTTAGGCGACTTCCTCTCATCAGATTTCTGGCAAAAACTATGAGAGTAAATAAAAATTGCCAAGAAAAGTTTCTCAAAAGTCTGTCGTTCGGAGGCGACTTTAAACTGTAGGCCCCGCCACGCATGTATAAAATTAACACACACAATACAAGTGGTGTGAAGAACTAGGTTGTAATCCTGACTGAAGGGTTTTAATGACAGATTATGTATGTATGTATGTACATATCTGTCATCAAAGACCTCAGTGTGAAACCGGAAACCCTATAAATCCATTCTAAAAAGATTGAGTCAGTTGAAACACGGAATACGAAGTGAGTGTAGTAGCATAACTTCAGAATTTTGTTTAATTCTCAAGTTGTCAGGGCCCTGAATCACTAAAAGCAATGATAAAAGCAAAAGTTTTCATTTATTCAGTCTTTTTTGCCAAATCACCATGGATTTAAACTGCGACATGACATACTATTAAGGAGAAAACTCATCACTAAACTAAACGAGTAAGGGGAGTACTCCTGGTCAGTAATTGAAAAATGCATCCCTCATTTATTCTTCATACAAATCATGCATCAAACACGCATTATAACACTTGCATTCAAAAACGCGTGCAAATAACAAAACAATGCTATTAGATTTTGAATTTTGCTCCGCGTGCTTCGCCTATTTTGTCATCGTTATAATAGTCTTATCCACCCATTTCTCAGCAATGAGGTGTCGTTCACAAGAACTCGTGCTATTGCACATCAATTCTTGACGAATTATACATCGTGGACTGGCTTCCGTACAAAATTCAACTGACCGAGGGTAAAACACCATAGGCAACACGTTTGTTCACCGATTGGAAATTGGAACAGCTGCCAACTGATCCTACTTTTCATTGAAAACTCACCTTCCGCGGTAAGGTCACCTGTTTGGTGAGAACTTTAAGCTGCCTGGCATATTTTTTTGAGAACAGCGACTACTGTAGATGTCTATCGACTTCTTTTGGTTTGAATTAAAAGATATGTATAAAAACATGTGGATTATATAAATTAAACATCTCACGTAGTAGTTATGTGAACTGCCAACCTAGATCTTGATATTTGGTACAGCTATGAAACTATGAGATAAATGAAGATACCAGGTTCTTTAGAGTTGCGCGTTGACAATAATAAATTTTTTTCGAAAAATTGTTTCCTTTACAAGTAAATTTTAATTTAAATTTTTGGTTGTCAGTTACCCATCATTTACGCCTATTTTTCCTTAAGGACTATTGGGTTATACTTTAAATCGGTTTAGTGATTTTTTTCTGTATATGCTTATACAAGGTTAAAAAGGTGATTAAATCTTTGAGTATTCGCCGTAATCTAGTAGGTAGTGTGTTGTTGTGTTGTGAGGCTGCGGTTTAAACCCTAGGTCAGACATCTCCAATGAAACTAAATAGGCAAAAATATTTCTTTGGCGACTGCCTCAACACATTTCTGGTAAAACTCTAAGATAAAATTGGCATAAAAAGTTCCTAAAAATCTATCATTTACACTGTAGGGCCCGCCACTCGTTTACAAAACTAAAACACACAACATAAGTGGTATGGGAAGTTAGGTCGTAACCCTAACTGAAAGGTTATAATCACCAGTTATGTTTGTATATGTACACATCACTTTAGTGTTAGTATTTTTAGAAGCAAAACATAAGATTGCATAAGTTTAAGTGTAACAAAGCGGGTAACTATTATTTATTCGAAATAATACTGATGTCCAGTTTGCCACGCTTTAACAAACATCTTAGCATGATGGCGACAAGATTATGGTTTGGGGTGCTTTTTCTTGGCATGGTATTCATTTTGAGGATCAGTTCGAGAATGAAACCACATTTTTACAAATAGTTTGAATTACTTTTGAACTACTACATACGTGATATACAGTGGACAGCAAAATTCTTAGTACGGCAATATATTTTAGCAATTTCATGAATTTTAGCCAAAAGTTTGTATACAAATTTATAGTTTATATATTTATTTTATTAATTTATTGCTGTTTTATTATAAAACAAACAATTTTTTAATGTTTTTCAAAAAACAAGGGAAAAATAAGGAGAAGTTTCAGATGACTCCATAGGTACCCCAAGGAGAACAATGAGTAAATTTAAAACTCAAAGGCCGAATATATGAAAATGTTATCCCTTGTATTTAGTAGAACATTTAACCCATTAGGAATTGAATGTGCAAGTTTTGTTTAGTGTTTTCTGGTGGCATCATGAGCAAGTTTTTCGGTTAACTTTTGTTTGAGGTTTAGCGATTACGTCACCGTTCTTTCAAATGATCTCCTAAATAATCTCTACAAGTCATATCGGGACTTTGTGCAACAGTATCAAGCCTGTGGAAGGTTTTTTTTTTTGTCAGAATATATTGCCGTACTAAGACTTTTGCTGTCCACTGTAATAGGGTCATTCACAACAATTACCAAAAGTGCACTTCGGGCCTATGAAAAATTGCTTAGAGGAACAAACCATAAATTTTACAAACAGCACAGCATAATCGTCTAATCACAATCGAATTGAGAATAAATCATTCGAATCAATTATATGCCCAACCCTGTTTGTATATGAACGTCAATAAGTGTTTTTTATGTTGTTTTTGAATATTTTTCTTATCCTTCTATCACTTTAATATTATTTTATGCAGCTTACTTGAATTAAATGATTTATTTTCGTTAATTTTTTTCGCAACAGAAAATTGTTTTTCCTCAGGTTTTCTCAAAGCCTACAAAATGAAAAATCGCTCATTCATTCACTCATTCGTATTGTATGGAATTCTTTTATGCGCGTTGAAAGTAAACGATTAACACTTGTACTTACGATAATTTTACCCATTCAACTGATGTGGGAGAGGAGCCATTTGAGGTATTTAATTGTGGATAAATAATGTTGAGATATTTTTATTTTTCCGTTGCAATAAAGTTTAAACCATCAATATAATTGAAGAAAGAAATACTGTTTTTTGAGAAAATGGAAATCAAATTAAATTTAATTGATTTAATAAGTGCATAGAATATAAAGAACAGCGTTAAAAACTTGTAAATAATGAACAGCCAGATTATATTAATACTAAAATTCTTTAATTTCCTTTGATTTTTAGTAGCAAAGGTATTCTAATTAAATTATGCTAGAAGTATTCTTCAAAATTGTAGCTTATGTATCATTTTTGATACACATTTGTGGTACACAGAATTGCCACTATTATCGATAGATTTTGTTAAAAAATTTAAATATTTTTTTTTTTATTTTAATTCATTTTAATAAAACTGTTTTACATTCTAACATTCTATTATGGCTTTTTTTATTAAATTTAAAAAATTTTAAAAATTTTTGTCATGATGTACAATACTGCATGGTTTTTTACGTAAAAATCAAACACTTCCTGTCAGCTTGGTTTAATTTTTTTCTAAATGGTAGTAATCTGAAATGTACCACCCATGCTTTGTGGTGATTTATAAGTTTCGAAATTCTTAGATTTGGCACCTCATTGTCACTCGCATCGGTAACGCTCTCAATTGAGGGCTGGCTGAAACCTGATGGTACAAACCAGTGATATATTTCGATATATCTCCCGTTGCAATAGAACATCGATTATGTCGTTAACAATGCCCTCTCTTTGATTCCTCTCTGGTTTCCTCAGGTTTCCCCAAATACGACTGTAGATAGTTGCCACGCACGTAGCATGTACTTGAATCTAAAACTACCACTTCGATTTCGGTGGACCACGAAATTTATAACGACCATAAAATTAAATTAGTTACTAATCTGTAGCGACAAAATTATTGGATTTATTAAAAGCTGAAAGACTTTCATCTCATTTTTCGAAAAGGCATAATAGGTGTAAATTTATCATCATTATCAAAGAGAATGATACTGTTGCTTCATACTTACGTAGTTGATCGAAATAGTATCCTTCTGTAATATCTATGAAATAAAACATAGGCCGAAGCACTTTTTTCTAATGTTTGACTGCCACGTGAGATAAATATGAGAAGAGCAGTAATAAAGATTCTTCAATATTTCAAGAAACAGCTGCTAGCAATCTGCGTGAAAATTGGTAATATTTTCTTCTCTTCCCAAGCTACTGAAGGCATACGGTTCTCAGTTCCAAGTAGCGATAAACATCCTGTTGCCATGTTTGTTGCTGCCATTACTTCCGTTAGTTCACAAGACGAGCTTCTGTTTTCTTCTTCTTCAGAGTCTTCAGCAGCAGGAATATTACATATATACATACATAATCGGTCATTACAACCTACAAATAAGCTAACGCGCTACATGCTAGACTACGACCACTTCAATCAATATTAAGAGCACCAAATTCATCCTGTTCACTTTCGTCCAATACTTAACTTTAAATTCCTTTTCAAATACCAAAAATAATGTGTTATTTACGATAAAACTTCACGTAATCTTTGAAAACTTAAAAAAATTACATACAACTCACAAAGAATCTTGTAGGTATCAAAAATGATAAATAAGCCAGAATTATAGAGTTTTGGAATTTTTAAGTCCTGTATGAAATCTTCTATTTTTATTTGGTTTAAAATAAAGGCGATAACGAATTAAAAAATATCAACCATCTAAATTTTTCTGAACTAAATTTATATGATCTGAAGAATTGAAATGTATCACTTTTGATCATCTACGGTTAAGCCAAGTGTTTATCCTAATAGATCAGAAGCTCTTTACGCATTATTTAAATTAATTTTTTACATACTACTTTAACGGAGGGGCATATATATATAATATCTCTGAAAATATTTATACCATCAGCCAATACAATACATTATTCTCTAAAAAGTATTCGACTACTGCGTAAAGATTCGGAAAAATATAACATATGGAAAAGTTAGGAAACACGGCGCAGTTTACGAAGACGAAATTGCAGCAGAATTGTTTACTTGATCTTGTTCTGATAATTTTGATGTTAAACTCCGAGAGTAAATAAAAATGCCGTGAAAAACTTTCTTAAAAACTTGTCGTAGGTACTAATCCACCATTTCAAGAATGCTCATGACATAAAAAATCTCGACGTTTGAGTGCCACATTCGTTGTCCTTGAAATTATTGTTACGAAAATGGAAATGGTGTTTCATAGTTTAACATTAAAATGATAAACAAAAGCTACAAAAAAAAAAAACAATGGGCTTGTTTACATGATCAACAAATTAACAAAAATATTGCAACAAAATCAGTATAAAAATTGCATAAACAAGTAAACAAAAAACAACAACAAACATTACCAGAATAAATGTAAACACAATACACAAACAACAACGAAGCAACGATGCTTAACTTTATGAAGATCTCGCGAAGGCGAAACCACGAACATTAGACTTCAAGATCATTCATCGGACTGTTTACGTCGCCATATAAAAGGCAAGACAAAGCAGGCAACGGGATTAGTAATAATTCAGGCAGTCTTGTGTGAAGACGCGTTGCAAGTGAAGAGAATAATCATGGTTTGAAGATCTCTGTTGTAAAGATCTAACGAACAATTGTTGGGGTGTACGCGGAAGATTGGAAAGAGAATAACGAATAAAGCAAATTGTTGTTGTTTACATCAAATTGTGAACGTTGTCACATGGAATTGTGCGAACAATAAAGAATTTAATTAAAACTGAACGTAAATTTATTTTTATTTTTATTTGCAATCTAAGAAACTTATATTTTAAACATTTTTAAAAAGGTAAAAACGTAACAATATATTGGAACGAATTTTCGTATGCAATTTATTTCTTTGAAGCTTGAATGATTATAGGCGATGAAAGACACAATGTGAAGTTTCGCAGATTGAGAAATCGTCGAGGTAAGTTGTTTATGAGCTTCTACGACCTATTAAACAACTAATTCTTATCCTACTGTCTACACGAAAACGCAGTGGTATAATAAAAGTATTTCCCGCAGACCACCTATAGCTTGTATAAATTTTCAATACAATTTTTCTATCCCTGAACTCGAAAATGCGATGTGAAGCAATCGATATTGTACACGATTTATTTTATTTAAATTGTGAACATAAAATGGAGTTGAAAAATCAATTTTAAAACTTTCTCTTTGCATTAAAATTGTTGTAACTTTTTGATGGTTTTGAATTTTCAATGACACGTTTTGAATTTTAATGGCTGTTCCGCTCTTACTTCCCGAATTAATTTGTTTTTGCATATTTCTATGTACAATGTTAGATACAAAAACACAAAAACAATTTTAAAAACCATTATTAAAGAGTAAAATATCACGTGCTACGAACAAAGTTTGTGGCAATTTCGCTCATTTCCTTTCACTTTTACTAACTTTGCCCCACATTTAAAACCCCATTTGTCCTTGTCTTTTTGCTGCTTTCTGCCCAGTTTTTTTACGGAAGTGTATGTTGATGATATCCACCAGTCTCTTTTGTGGTAAACCGTAAGTTTTATGTATATGTGTTAGTTTTATTTTTTCTTTGTTTACCCACACAAGCGAATGTTGTGGTTTTAACTGTGTTAATGGCTAATTTTGTTGTCTTTAGTCGGCGCCGTAGGAAATATGTATTTATTTCGGGGCTATTAAACAACACAGTTTATTTCGTTTAAGGATGCATAAATTAGAGAAGTGGAATTTTGCTTTAAAACATTATTGTTGTTTTAATAAAATAAATGTTTTTATTATATTGAAAAATTGGAAGCTCTGAGATGGAACTATTAAGGGTACTTTTACCTTCGAAGGTATTGCTGCCAAAATCGCAATAATTTGTTGAACCCTATAGTCAGGATTACAACCTAGTTTCTCACACCTCGACTCTTATTGTGTATATTAATTTCATACACAAGTGGCGAGACCAACACTCTAATATCAACTCCTAACGAAAGATTTAACCCTAACCCGCCCGCTTGGGTGAACCGGTACCTAAACGATCTCTGATAAAGTCAAATATCTCTTAAACTGTGAAAATAGCTTAATTATAGTCGGCCAGTGTTATTATCCCGCTTTGATATTTCCGATGGGCCTGCACTGTTTTGTTAATCTTCCTTAAAGATGGTTCCAGTTATCATTGGTACGAGAGCTGCTAGGGCGTTAGTGTATACGATTACCTTCTTCTTTTTTCATACTTTCAGTTGTCAATGTCACTCAAAGTTGTGTTAAAAACTCACGACAGGAGATTCGAAGATTTTTGGCCCTTGCACTAAGGCAAGAGAGTATAAAAAACGAACGCAAACTAGCCACGTGAACTAAATTAAAAAGGGTACAGAACGATCTATTTGGTTTATGTTTAGTGGTATATGTCAAAACCTTTTGGTCCAGAACATCTACTCTGCATTTTGCTTATTGTAATAGTCATTTATATCTTCTTTACCGTTAAAAGGAGTCTCCCCTTAAATATATTTTTCTTCTCCTTCGTTACAAAAGACAAAAACAAAAGTGTCCCGCTCTTACTGAAACCATATCATGGCGCTCCAAAATTATATATTGGGCTTAGGAATGTAATCTTTGTTTCAACACAGAAGCCTAATGGTCCTCTCATTTTCAGCCGTTTGTCAGTCGTTATATTTATTCCAGATTCTTTGTAAAAATCTATCAAAGCCACAACATTACTTGTCGCTTACTACCAAGCGCTGTGTAACCAAAACTCTTTCCTTTCGTATTTAAACAAATTTAAGGCAATGTATTATGTAAAAATTGTATATTGTTCAACAATTGCCACATTTTCATGCGGACAATAGTTTTCCTGTAGGTTCTTAGTAAACATGTAGTCGTCGTAGTCTAGTAGGTAGTGTGTTGGCTTATTAGATGTAAGGCCAGGTCAGACATCAAAACGAAATATGCAAAAAATATTTCTTCGAAGATTTCTAGCAAAAACTCTGGGAGTAAATGGAGTTGTCATGAAAAGTTTCTAATAAATCTGTCGTTCAGAGTCGACTTTAAACTGTAGGTCCCGCCACTATATATACTATATATGTATAATTAACACACACAACATAAGTTGTGTGAGAAGCTAGGCCGTAATCTTAACTGTAGGGTTGTAATGGCCAATTGTGTATGTATGTCTTAGTAAACATATTTAAAATATCAGAAATAGGTGCACCATTATCAGTTTGTTTGAGTGCCGATCCTATGATTGTACTGTCAGAATCTGCTACACGTATTATTTATTGAAATCTGCCTGGCAATTTTACTTTGCTCTCAGAGTTTCTGCCAGAAGACTGCTGAGAGGAAGTCACCATTTTGTTTGGAATTCCCAGCGGCTCTTGTTTCATAGCCAACCTACTTCCTATTAGTCTCCAGCGTATTGTATTCGACATCTTTTAATCTGCCTTTTCCTTCCTAAACATTCCTTTTAGATTTTGTCCCATTTGAATTACTTTATTTTCATTCCCATTCTGAGTGACTCATACATACTGATTCCATTTACAAATAAAAGAGAAAGCAAACCCATAAATCTTAAAAAAGTATGTTGCTATCAGTGGTATAACATGGTTTTAAAATTTCATATGGGCTATAAATTTAAATATTATATATAAAATATAAATTCATAGTTAGTGGTTATGACACCATTGCCATTTCCTTTCTTCTATGAGGAAAGCAAAACAAAATAAAAAAAAAAAACTCTAATTCAACTAACGTCCAAAATAATGTTATGCGTGGTTAAGCTTTTTGAAAAATTACGAAAATATTCTTTTTTATTCTTTTTATTGTTCACAGAAAAACTTCCAAAAAACTTGAAACATATTTACATTAAATATTTGTTCTGTTTTATGTCCTTATTTATATAAATAAACTATGTATCCTTAATCCAAATCAAACTGAGTTATATCTTAAGGGTTATACATAAATGGATCCTTCAACAAGGACTTTCGCACTTGGACATTGACATCTAGTCGAAACTACATCTGTTAAATTAGTTGCAATTATAAAGTCTGTTTTGCCAAATCACAGCATGTAACAATACCTGCAAAGAATAAATTTTTTTTTATCAGAATGGATGTTTTGTCTTAATATTACTAACCCACTCGCATTCCACCTACAGGTAATCTTGTAAGTCTAAAGTTCTTAGAATTCTGGTCATGAATATTCAAAGTGATGTCTGGAACTGATATATTTTTCATTTCATTCTTATAAACACGCTACAAGATATGCTTAATTTCATATATTTACTTTATCACTTACACCAGTTCCTTCATCCAGTAACATCAACTCAAACAAACCCTATTTTGAAGCTTTTGAACGCATACAGGGCAGGTGGAATGTGCTTACTAGTGACGATATGGTATCTAAATTTATTAATGCATTATTGATAGGTAGTAACTACAATGGGTAAGGCTTTCGTTATATAAAGTGACTTATTCTCTAAAATCAAATAATAGGATACTATTTGCAGTTATTCTAAAGCCTATCTATTTGTAGTCGTTTAGCACTAACCTTATGTAAAACTCTTTTCTTGCAGAAGATTTTCCTGCCCTATATCAACATTTGACGCTTTGGCTTAGGGTGGAAACATATTGTTACGGAAATGGAAACGCTGTTTTGCTTTTACATCTTTTAACATTAAAATTATAAAGAAAAGCTACAAAAACAGAAACAATAAACTTGTTAACATGATAAACAAGTAAGCAAGAAAATACCAACAAACACTGCAAGAATAAGTGTAAACAAAAATACACGAACAGCAATAATAAAACAACGATGTCTCCATTTATAGAGATGTCGAAAAGGCGAAGCCCTCAACATTCGCCTTCAAAAACATTAATCAGACTGTTTACGTTGCCATATATAAGGCAAGGCAAAGCAGGCAAAGAGTTAGTAAAAGTTCAGTCAGTCTTGTGTGAAGAGAGTAATCGTGGTTTGAATATCCGTTACCAAAATTAGTCGAACAAATGTCTAACAATTGTTATCGTTTATGCAAAACACTAAAAAGATGAATAACAAACAAACAATTGTTGTTGTTTACATAAAGTTGTGAACAGTGGCACACAGAATTGTGCGAATAATAAAGATGAACTACGAGTTCATATTTTAAACGTTTTTAAAAGGTAAAAATGTAACAATATATTCATAAAGAAAAAATATCAAACCGCTTAAGCATTTTGTTTATTTTTCCATTAATTTTCACCGTCGACGACAATAACATTCCAGTAAATAAAGGGTGTTTTTTATAGAGGTATAGAACTTCAAGTTGCAATAAAACAACGATGGATTATTCGATTGACATGAATTTTATTTATCCGAAAGATAATCTTGTGGCATTACATTTTAAATATGATTTCTGGCATATGACCGCCACGGCTGGCGCGGATATAGTCCAATCTGGACGTCCAATTTTCGATGACTTTTTCCAACATTCGTGGCCGTATATCGGCAATAATACGGCGAATGTTGTCTTCCAAATGGTCAAGCGTTTGTGGCTTTACCGCATAGACCAATGACTTTACATAGCCCCACAGAAAGTAGTCTAGTGGTGTTAAATCACAAGATCTTGGAGGCCAATTCACAGGTCCAAAACGTGAAATTAGGCGGTCACCAAACGTGTCTTTCAATAAATCTATTGTGGCACGAGCTGTGTGACATGTTGCGCCGTCTTGTTGAAACCACATCTCCTGGACAGCATGGTTATTCAATTCAGGAATGAAAAAGTTAGTAATCATGGCTCTATACCGATCACCATTGACTGTAACGTTCTGGCCACCATCGTTTTTGAAAAAGTACGGACCAATGATTCCACCAGCCCATAAAGCGCACCAAACAGTCAGTTTTTCTGGATACAGCGTCTCTGGGATGCGAGTTATCAATAAGAGTAAACGTGGTGCGAAAACGTTCCATGGTTAACCGAATTAACTGCTCTGATGGACGATTTTGTCGACGATAAAATGGACGTAGTGCGCGATACGTTTTCTGCACAGAACCATTATTTTCGAAATAAAATTGCACTATTTGCAAGCATTGTTCAGGCGTGAGTCTATTCATGATGAATTGCCAAACCAAACTGAGAATAAATCACTTGACAGCTGTTAAATCGGTCGCCATCTTGAAAAGTAATGCCAACTTAAAGTTCTATACCTTTGTAAAAAACACCCTATATAAACGGAGGTAACACACCATATCTCTTGAATTTGTTTTGCCTCAGCTAAAATTTGTTTTATTTTAAAACTCATCATTAAATATTTCAATTCCAATCTTAAGGTTTCTGGGTCATTAACGTACTGTAAACACCAATATAGTGTCATATTCTCCTTAGCAAACTTTATAAGCTTCTCTAGTCATAATTTTACTAACAATATGTGCCATTTTTCACAACTTGATGGAAATAACAACAATTGCTAGACAATTATTCGATAGATCTTTGTAACGGAGATCTTCAACCCACAATTACTCTCTTCAAACGCACCTCGTCTTCACACAAGACTGTCTGAACTTCACTGACTCTGTCGCCTTCTTTACCTTGCCTTTTATATGGCAAAGTACTCTGATGGATGTTTGTGAAGGCGAACGTAATCTCTATAAATGTAAACATCGTTGTTTAGGTTTGTTATTGTAGTGCTGTTGGTATATTTTTGTTTACTTGTTTATCATATTTTATGCTGGTGTTTGTTGTTATATTAAACAGTACGATAAATTGTAATTCAGGTTTTGTTTTTATAGCTTTTGTTTATAATTTTAATATTAAGTGATGTAAAAGCAAAACATCAGTATCTAGATTTTCCATTCTCGTGACAATATTCTATGCTGTCCCAATCGCTAATTGTGTGGTTAAAGAAAAAAAATTTTAAAATTCTTAAGAAAATCTTTAAAAATTAAAAAATTAAAATCTTTAAGAAACTAGGACATTGTACAATGGGTCAATTCGACCTTCAGTCACTTTACTTGCCTTAATTGAGAAGTACACATCCTCTAACCTAACCTAACCTTAGATTTGTAACATATACCGGGATTTTCGAACTTTAAAATTTGATAAAAACCATTCGAAAGCTACATGTCTCAAATTGGTTGTCATTTATTCAATGTGTTATGCTATGATATGAAGGATGGTTGAATCATACAATAATAAAAGCAAATAAAAAATGTATTTCGCTTCCAATTCATCCAGAGAAACCGTTGCGAATATTTGAACAATGGATGGTACTCTAAACTACACACATATCAAAACAAATCAAACATTTCATAGATATCACACTCACTCATGCATTGAGTTGAATTCTGTATTGTACTCATATCAACAAAAAAGTGTCAATATAAGGCTTCTTTGTCAATGTAAGGTTGACCTTTCTGAAACATGTATTGTCATGTAAATCGGTTGAGAAGCATACATACATAATCGGTCATTACAAACTACGTTTAGAGACCATACAACCTACTAGACTTCACACATACATAATACATAATTGGTCATTACAACCCTTCAGTCAGGATGACGACCTAGTTTCTCACACCACTTATATTGCGTGTGTTAATTTTATCATGAGTGGTGGGACCTACAGTTAAAGTCGACTCCGATATTTGAGAAACTGTTCATGGCAATTTTATTTACTCTCAGAGTTTTTGCCAGAAATCTGCTGAGAGAAAGTCGCCGAAGAAATACTTTTTTATTTTGTTTTGATGTCTGGCCTGGGGCTCGAACCCTGGCTTTGCGTCTAATAAGCCAACACACTACCTCTTAGACTACGGCGACTCCACACTTACACACTTATTTTAATTTAAATTTATGTGTATGTCCGCCAACGTTCAAATGTTAAATCTTCCCTGGCTCTGGCGTGATGGCATAGTTGGTATGTTGGATTTGAGACTTATTCGTACACATGTGCGGTTTAAAAATCCCACAAGGAAAAGTTTAACTGCATCATACCGCAAGATCTCGGTAGCAGGATCACAGCACATCCACCTGAGATGTTCATGTCTTCAAGTCGCTAATGCATAATGTCCAAAGCGGCATGAGCTGCGTGGTACAAAGTGAAGTCCTATTGAAACTAGTTCGCGTTCATATTGTTGTCCAAAAGAAATTAATAATCATGGATCAGTGTTGACCGGTGACAGTCATGACCTTTCGAAAAGCGTTCTCAAATAAATATGAAGCGGCGCCATTGGCAAGCTCAAAATCCATATCAAATATTGAGTTTTTCAGAATGTATTAGGCGTCCTTGGACCTCATAGGGATAGATACCGTCATAAATTCAACAATTCTGTTTGTACTCATATACCAAGAAATAGGCCTCATTGCTGAAAATGATTTTTCGATGAAAACTAAGGTCAGTTTAACGGTCACACATCGTCGTCTACGGTGGTTCAGGATGATTTGGTAAAGCAGATGTATAAAAGGAAAACTAGTTGGGCAGATGTAGCTTCAATTAGATGGCCGTTACCAACTTTCAAAAATCGAAAATATCTGTTGGAAGACCCTACACATATATGCGAAACAATATGTCAGCTAACTTCGTTAGACTTGTGAGGCTACATAACTGTACATGTATTTAAGGATAGATTCCTAAAGTGGAAGCATTTGGAAACCTAAATTCGTCAAAAAGCTTTCATTTAAAAGACATTGCATTTCGTATACAATGGCAAGGTGCCAAAATTGTGAAAACGCCGTAGTCTTGTAGTGCAGAGCAGCGTTGCCTAATATTTAAAACCTTTTTATTTGTGAAAAAAAAATGTTTTTTTTTGTTTTACAAAAAAACTTGTTTTCTACAAAATTATCAACATTTTTAAACGAAACACCGAAGACCGGTGCCCTCTATTAGTATTACTTCGCTACTTTTGCCAGGGTCTAATAAAATACACAATATTTTATTTAAAAATGTAAATATATCGTGTTATTGTTGAATTTATTGAAATTTTGAATTTTGTCGTAAAAAACTTGTTTTGTAAGAAAACAACTTTAATTTAAACTTTTTCGTATCCCAAAAAACTTGGAAAAAAGGGAAAACTTGGCAAATGGCAACGCTGGTTCAGAGGCTTATAAGACGACAGACATGTTGAAAAAATATTTCTTTTATCGTCTTCTAAAGGTGCCATGAGAAGGTTCCTAAAGCTCCATAGTACGGACATTAAACAGTCGATACCGCCATTCATGGATAAAATTAACGCACACAACGTGAATGGTGTGAGAACCTAGGTGATCAATTAAGTTGGTATATAAAACTTTCTTCGTAAGGTAAAATCAATTTAACTGATACGTTTATTAAAAATTATAAATTAAACTGAGTATACTCAATTAATTTTTTCTCACAGTACAATTGTTATTTACTAGCCAACCCAAGCACAGTTTTCCTATGGGTAAGGTAAACACAATTTAACATTTATTTTCCTTACAAACAGCATAAATATTATCTGAAGATATGCAAAATAAAATATTGGTTTACATTTCAACCAACAACTGGAATAACTGAATCTTTTCCTGAATTTATTCTCTATAAAACATATTTGGCATTACAAGGCAAATTTTTCAATTTTGCCTTGAAGGAAGCAATGTGTAATCACTGGAACAATATTCAGAAAAATGTTCAAAAGTTAAAGCCATATATATTACTTAAAAGCAATCAGAAGAAAAAATGCAGTAGTGGTCTTCTAATTAGCACAATTATGCAACAAAATTTTATCATTTTTACATGTTTTAATTGCAGTTAAATATTTGTTGTGATATACTATCAATTCACCGTAGTCTATTCATCCTCTTATTAGACGTGAGGCCACGATTCAAACCCTATATATCTGATATCTCCAACAATACGAATTACAATTATTTCTTCGGCAACTTCCTCTCAGAAGATTTCTGGAAAAATCTTTAAAGGGTAAATAAAATATGCCATGGAAAGAAAGCTTCTTAAGAATCTGATATTCGGAGTCGACTGTAAACTATAGTTCCGGCTGCTCATGTATTAAATTATCACACACAACATGGGTGGTGTGAGAAGCCAGGTTGTAATAAACAATGATGTACATATGTATACTTGAAACTACGTAAAGAGTAAAAGAAATTCAAAGAAAAAAATTCATTGGTCACACCGCATTAAAAGTGGACAAAATCATCAGTCCTTGCAAAAATACCCTGTACTTTTAGCAGAAAGAGCATGCTGCATGACTATAGCTTATGCAGATGCCGTGGTAGTGGTGACTACTGGCAATTTCAGTAATTCTGAAATCTGCACTGGAATTACTATCGAAATGGTGCAGCGAATATGGACTGGAAGTAAACCCAACCAAAACTGAGTTAAAACTAAAGTGATACAAAATCAATTAATTTCCTAACTCTAGTATAAAAGTCACTCCATTCAATAGCGTAGAGATCATATAGAGATCATATAGAATATAACATCATCATATAGAATCTGAGCCATTTAATTTGAAAGTGTTTTAAGTCCATTTTTTCTTATATTGAGATATTTAAGGCTTTGCGTTTGAACTGTTTCAAAAATATTGTTAACTGGTATTAAGTTGTTTTTATGGCTATGAGACCTTAAACCTTAGAATATATAACGTAATACGTTTTGCAAACTTTACAAGAAAAATAAGTTGTGTTTCAGAACCTCAAACCACTTTCAAAATGAAAAAAACGACTTTTTTGTTTGTGAAAACGAATAAGTCCACTTTGTGTTCTTTGTTTAATGTTATTATAAGTTAATTTTTTCACTTAAAGTTACTCCACTAGTGATAGTGATTCCTCTAAATAGTTATCCTTATACTTAGGAGTTGGAATGGGACGTACATTTTTGTATAATGGTGTTAATTTTATTTTGCTGAAGTTCCTTGACAAGGTAATAAATCAAGTTTTTTGAACTCTGTATCCACTTCCATAGATTCTTTACAAATCATTTTACAGTGTTCACTTTTTATAAACGGCATCCAACATATCCTTAGCCAATTTACAGGTTCGCCACTAGTGTTTTTTAATCTTTTATGATAAAATAAATGACTCATATAATGAACATATAATCTAGAAATATTAAGGCGTTAGTACTGAACTGTAGTTGTTTTTGGCCATCAAAACATCTCAACAGCAGTTTGGTGGTTGGTTTAAGTGAAAAGCAATGATTCTGAGCATCAAAAGAGCATCGAAGTGTAGAAGTTATGTTCATGCCAAAATCTTGGGTATGGTTGGTCTCAATATCGACTAAGTTACACTTGAGAGAATGAGAATATCTCACAGTTCTGTAATTTTATTTCTTAAGATTTGTTGTTTTTTTGTTATTAATTAATTAAAGGAGAAGAGAGTTGGGCCAGGTTAACAATTTCATTATTTTATTTGCTCTTTCACTATTGGGATAACATTATATATTTTTGTTCGACCGAATGGTGTTATAGCCCTCAAGGCTGGTATTAATAATAAGTGCATAGAAACCGAGTTGACTATTTAAACAGGTAACTAATATAGATCACCTATTTACAAATATTTGTCAACGACAATATATCCGATTGTTTGTATATTATGTTGTATTAACTATTTGCGTTTCATGTGTCATTGTGTCAAGTGAATGTTTGCGTGTGCCTTTGTGAATCCCACAGTCTTCTGTCAATGATAAAAGCGGATGTGGTTAAAACAAGTGAACACACACTCAATGACGATAATGAAAGTTCTCTCTTAATACTCATTTCACCCTTTTATATTATATTTGTTGACAAATTTAGTAAATTTTTAGAAAAATGTTTACTTTTCCGTCAAATGTGGTATAAATACATACATAAATACAATAGTTTCTTTAAAAGGAGAAAATCGCAAGTGTTCAGTTTTCACGACTTTGGTGCATAAATTGGACTGAGTTTGACCGATGGCGTGGGTTGTTTTGGGGTCTGTGACTTATTAGCATAAACCTGCGAATTAAGGACACAAGAAATGTCTAATGGGGTTGCACGTTGGCCACGCCCTCAAAGACGTTCTTACAGAATATTCAATTCACGTAGTTCTGTTTTGTTAAAATTACATGTCTTTCGTGTTCAGATTATCCACTACATATCAAAAGGAGTTGGTAACCATCGACCTCACCAGCCCAAATTCCGTTTTGGAAGACATGTGTATTGATACCTTTCCAAAACTTTTGTTTGTTCACGTACCCTTTCATCCTAAATATACTGAAAATGATTTGTCGATAAAAATTAAGGTCGGTTGCCAAATGGTCTACTGCCCATTCAGCGAACATATGCCGTTTATGGTTATTTGCTTTCAGTTTCTGTGTTAGCTATACTTTGTACGGGTACAGGCCAAAGTCACAATGTAAAACTCTTCAAGATGTAGTCTGCAAAAAGCATAGTTCTTGTGAGTGATCCGAAATCGACTGCTTGCTTACACTTCAATATACTTAGCGCTTCATTTGCAAAAGGATGATACTCAGCTTAAGTATTTGAATTTATCCACCAAATTGTGAATAGTCTTCTCTGTAGGATGATCATGGCGATCATAAATTAGACGAAACGCTCGATATGTTACCCGATCAGCCATGTCAGCCATTGTAATTTAGTAAAACAGACTGAATCAATTACAATCAATTTGAAAGATATAGCTTCAGCAATATGAGCGTTAAATAATAACAAAATTTTAGAGTTCCTGTTGGAGTACCATATAATTATTTTGATTTCATATTAAGAACTGAAACTTCACCATTTAAGATCTCACATATTGCAAATATTGTATTAAAATTCAAATATTGATCCAATAGATGTACAAAGTACTTACACAGTTGTTGTCCTTCATATTTTGGTTGGCACAATACATACAAAACTTTTCTTATCTTCTCTAATATTTATATTGATCGTACACATGTACCAAATGTTAACGGTAAATACCAAAACAAACATAATTACAGAGATTTGCCTCAATGTTTGCCTCTAGATTGTCTTACAGAAATGTGGTTTCCTTAAGTTGACAGTGAAATGTGGTTTATCTGCTCATTGCTGTGTTTGGTAGAAGTACGGCGACAAATACAAAGAGAATATGGTGGTCATTCAGAAACATATGTTACGTATGTGGGTGATTAAACTAATTTGTGCGAAGTATTTCTCATAATATTTCCATTTGTTTGTTTGTATTTTTTATTAAAACAAAATTGAATAGCGAAAACTAATGCACTGATATTAAAAGAGTTTCACTCGATGATTTTAAAATTAAGCACAGAAATTTAGAGAGGAGTATTAAGTCGCCCCAGTCTAGTAAGTAGTGTGTTTGCTTATTAAACTTGAGGCCAATGTTCAAAATGCAGGTCAGACACCTCCAATAAAACCAAATACGAAAAATTAATTTCTAGGCGACTTCCCCTCAGCAGATTTCTTGTCAAAACTGTGAGATTAAATGAAATTGCCATAAAAAGTATCTCAAAAATCTGTGGTTCGAAGTCGACTTTTAACTGCAGCTCCAGTCATTCATGTATAAAATGAACACATACAGCATAAGTGGTGTGAGAAGGCAGATCACATTCCTGACTGAAGGGTTGTAAAGACCAATTATGTATGTACATGTATGTATGCAACCAGTATGGAAAAACTCTGTTAACAAAACGACGTGTACCACCCTGTTCTGATTGCAAATTATAAGTTCTTCTTACGAAAGCAGTGCCCAAAAAGAAAAAAATTTTTTAATTGTTTTGTGTTTCTAAGTTTTCTCTAGAAGATTGTGTTAGATACTGATACTGATTGTTTTTCTTAATTTTTGGTCATATGCAATATTATTCTTCCAAAACATTGCCAAAGTTTTGTTTCTCATTTGTTACTACAGGATTTGTTTTAAGTTCTAATTGATAGAAAAAGTTCTTTCATTATCACTATTCTTTACATCCTGCACAGAAAGCAGAATACATCCTACAACATAAACTTAAATATATGTATGTATGTATATATAAATTTGATATTGGTTTCTATGTTTTAATTCCAAAATACTTATAAAAAGAATTTTTTCTTTTAAGAATATTTTAAAATATTAAGTTGTAAGAGTTGTAAAATGAAGTCGCTGTAGCCAAGTAGGTAGTGTGTTGGCTTATTAGGCGTAAGGCCACGGTTCAAACCACAGGTCAGACATCAAAATGAAAAAAATATTTCCTCGGTGGCTTCCTTTCAGCAGATTTCTGGCAAAAATTCTGAGAGTAGATAAAATTGCCAAGATAAAGATTTTCAAAAATCTGTCGTTGAGGTTGACTTTAAACTGTAGGTCCCGCCACTCATGTATAAAATTAACACACACAACTTGAGTGGTGTTGAGAAGCTAGCCCGTAATTCTGAGTGAAGGGTTGTAATGGCCAATTATGTATGTGTAGGCCCGAGGCAAAACTTTTGCAAGTTGCAGTCTGTAAAAGGCTGATTTTTTATTTAATCCACTTGGATTGTGCTGCCTACACTCCTGGGCAGCTGCAATATATTTGACATATCTTGCCACTAATGACTGTTGGTAGTCGCAAAGTGGACGAAGTGCCCGGTAATTCGCTAATGAATTAAGTCCCACAGCTCATCACAAACTATTAGAAATGGAGGGAATATGTTGTTTTTCTTTGAGCTTTTATTGCCATTTTTATTGTAATGCAATATAAAATGAAAAAATAGAAAATGATTAACAATTTCCTATTAAAATAAAATTAAACCATACACTGAGCGAAAAAAAGTGAGTAAACACCACTGAAGTAATTCATTTTCTTAGGATAGCGAGAAAAGTAAATAAGAATAGTCGAATAAATTTCCAAAAATAAAAACGTTTATTTAGTACTTATAAAATGTTAAAACAAAAACAACAATTCATGATAAAAGAACTTTTTTATGCTTAAACTGTTTTATACTTAAGAACAAAAGTGTTGACTGACTTATGGCGCTCACTGTATATAATTTTTTACTGCCGAAAAAATTTAAAAGCTTATTATTCAAAATATAAGTGCAATAAAAAGCATCGTCTAAAGTGATGAATTATAAAACCCTAATAAACATGTGTACACTCATATCTAAATATATAATTTTAGCAAAATTAATGTGTTAAAATATTTTACGTCACTTTTTCATATTTTCGTACCCCATAAATTACCATTATTACAATTATTATCGCCATTAAAAACTGCAGAAACACTATGACCTCAGCGTCGTAAATAATGTAATTAAAACTTATTTAAACAGTATCATTATGGTTTAAAGTTTACTAAATGAGTTTGTTATAGCGGGTTGTGCTTTTCATAAAAATGAAACAAAATTTTAAATGAAATAAGATTATATACACGCTGTATATAATAATAAAGAAACAATATGCTATAGAATTAGTAAAGTAAAGGCAGATTGTTTGTAGTCTAGTAGGTAGTGTGTTGGCTTATTAGACGTTAACCCACGGTTCAAACCCCAGGACAGACATCAAAACGAAATTTCAATATTTCTTCGGCGATTTCCTCTCAGCAGATTTCTGACATAAACTCTGAGAGTAAATATAATTGCCATGTAAATTTTCTCAACTCGAAGTTGATTTTAAACTGTATGTCCCGCCACTCATGTATAAAAATAACACACACAACATTTTTTAGACACCCAACAGCGTCCACCGCATATCCAAAGAATCACTAGAGAGTATAGAACTTCTATTAGCCTGAATTGCATAAGCTGAATAACAACGACATGTGGTTTCGACAAAACGATCCTACATGCCACACAGATTGAATATTCTGCACAAATGATTTGAGGGAATGGTTATATCATTGAACTGGTCACCGTGATCGTTTCTCAAGTCACTAGTGGCTGCAAATAAATCACAAACAATAGCGATCCTCAAAGCCAACATGATCAATGGCATCTGTAAAATTCAGTCTGATTTATTTGCCAGAGTCATGATGTATGTACATATACGCCCCATGGAGCCATGGCGGATATTTGATTGATATGTTAACAGGTCTTACAAATCAATAAAAAAATGGTCAGGCGGTGTGTTTGGGTCATAGTTTTTTGATGAAGATGAAACCAAAATTGAACTGACTGTGAATGGCATTCTTTATAGGAAAATGATACCGAAGATCTCGATGCTTTGGAATAGATCTGGATAATTACGCCATAAACAATCGATTTATTGGGACAAAGTATTGCAAGAAACTCGAAAATCAATTGGACAGCTAACGCACTGTTCTTTTATATATGTACGTATATTATACAATGCTTTCAGTGAGAGGAATAATCTCTTTATCGTAATATATTCCATAGCACGGTGCATACATGATATACTGAAAGTTGTCACTTCAATTCTGATAAGAAATTTTTTAATTCATGCAAGAATTCATGGATTTCTTTTGTAAAATCTGTTTATTAAAAATGCTATTAATGTGGCCGTATGGCAACATTTAGTAACTGCAAAAGCCAGAAGATTATAATAGTCTGTTCTTAAAAATTCAATGCAATCTGCACTGGAACAGGTACTATTTTTTAGCATGAAAATAAATTTGTTATTTTAGATGAAGTAAGATATGAATACTCCAACCCATCTAATGTACCTTGACTTGCTCGAGTGTCATATGCTCATCAAAACATATTGAAATATTACCGAAAATGCTAGATAGAAAGATATATATTGGAATGGAACCTCGGAGAACCTTGGAGAAGATCATATTGATTGCTATTCATTTCATAAAAGTCTGACGAACATAAACACTACTGCCTTTTTACTCCCTACAATAATTTACTTTCCCAGATCGTAAACAATAAGCTGGATGATTAATTTTAAACCCATTAAACTCAATTTCCGGCATGTAAATAAGTACTTATTACACTTTCTCATAAACACAATACTTATACCAATATATCGACAAAAGAAGTTATAAATAAATTCCAATCAAATTGATTTTAACAATTCTAATTGAACTGAATGCATTAAAATAATTTACAAGAAAATTCAATTTCAATTGAAATTGAAATTCAACCGAAATTCAATTTCTATACAAAAACACGGTTCATATGTTAAAAAACTGAATGCAATAAAGCCACTAAACTGTAGCGGTACAAAAGAAAAATGACAATACCACGTAATAAACTGAAAATAATAGAGAAAAATGGAATAAAATAGTGTGAAGGGAAGTTAAGTGAATGTCAATCAATTGAGCAGCATCAACGGAAATGAATAGAGTTTCACTGTTTAGTGCCACACATACATAGATAGTTTAGAACATTAAAGCATCCTATACATGGGTACAGTTGCTTAAATAAATCGTCGCACACCAAGGAGGCGGAAACAATTGTCATAATATTTAATAAACTGCTTACCAGGCTTGAATAAAATAAAATTGTTTTTAAAGTTCAATTTTTGCATATAATAACTGGATACAAAAAAATTAATTAAAAAGTTTTATTTATTTTATATATATACGTACATTCATACATAATTACTACCCTTCAGTCAGGATGACGACTAGCTTATAACACCACTCTTAACTTTAGAACATACATACATGTCGACTACGAACGACAAATTTTTGGAAAACTTTTCATGGCAATTTTATTTACTCGCAGAGTTTTGTTAGAAATCTGCTGAGAGGAAGTCGCCGATCAAATATTTTTACATATTTCGTTTTGATATCTGAACTGGGGTTTGAACCGTTGACTACGGCGACTCCGTGATTTATACCATAATTTAGTCGAAATTCCTTTTCATAGAAAAATCCTATTTTTGTGTATTCTCTGTCCCAATGTTACACACTTCTTGTACAGTAGTACTTTGCGTCATCTGTTTATTAGTCACTTTGCGCTCCAAATTTATTTTTTTTTCAGAATATAGCGGCTGGATCATGAAATATTACTTTTACGGCATCGTAAAGAAATCATTCTTCCAGAATATTGGGATAAGAATTGAAAATCGTATTGTATGTCTAAATTGAAAGCTCTAGTTTTACAATTTTCTTTTTAAATGGCCATTTCTTTTAAGGCCATTTACACCCTATTATTTCCCTAAACGTAAGATTTGATACACTCACAGTAGCCATTGTCTCTGCCAGCTATGTACGGACACTTATTTGATCCAGGATATATAAACATATGTATATACATATCCTATATGTATGTGTATATTATATATTCGTGCATGCAATTAGAAAATATGTTTTACATACAAATGTTTATCATACAAGACACTCTATGTCAGGTGTTATCTTTTACACTCACACATCGAAAAAACTATTTGCTTTTTTAAAAATATTATAACGTAACATAATTGGTAACTACAGCCCTTTAATCAGAATTACAAACTAGTACCTCACACCACTTATGTTGCGTGTATTAATTTTATACATGAGTAGCGGGACCTATAGTTTAAAACTGACTCCGAACGACAGATGTTTGAGAAACTTTTCATGGCAATTACAGAAATCTGTTGGGATTAAGCTCAATCTGTGGCCTAACGTTTAGTCATCCTATACACTACCTACTAGACTATGCCTACTACAAAAATCAGCTCGTTTCGTCAAATCACCATATACGGATATGTCATTCAACAACACATTGCAATAATACAATTGTTTTTGTTCGGACAGCATACCGTGCGCTTTGTTGATTTTACGATCACCGTAATCATTGATGTCGTCGTAGTCCAATAGGTAGTCTTATTAAGCTTATAAGATATGAGGCCACGGTTCAAACCCCAGGTCAGACATCTCCAACAAAACGAAATATGAAAAAATGTTTCTCCGGCGACTGCCTCTCAGCAGATTTCTGGCAATAACCCGTAATAAATAAAATTGCCATGAAAAGTTTCTCAAAAAACTATCGTTCGGAGTCGACTTTAAACTGTAGGTCCCGCCACTCATGTCTAAATTTAACACTCACAAGTGGTGTGAGAAACTACGTCATAAATCTGACTGAAGGGTTGTAAGGACCAATTGTGTATGTATGTGTATGTAATCGTCCTACCGAAAGACCTATTCGTACAATGGAGGATCAGTTTGAGTGCACTGGATTACTAAATGATCGACCAACACCGACGTACATCGATGAAAAGCAAGATCTGCAAAAAACATCAACGCTAGCTGCAGAACGTGTGGAGTACTATATATTAATTAACACCATTCACAAAAACTCTGCTGTTTGCAGCTCACAATTTGGCAAATTTTGCTTCGTACTTTGGGTCTCTACGCGTACCAGATTCAACTGACCCAAGAACTGAAGGTAGACAGCGATGTTTTTTGGGAACTCTTCAGAAAGTGATGAGGATTTTTAATACACACTATAGTTTTTATTAAAATTATCCTTCAAATAACTGATCTAGATTCGACCCATGAACTACTCGCAGCTGATGCCTGAATGCACAAACATAAAAATATTCAAACTTTATCAAAAAAATTATGAGATATTAATAAAACCAATTATTTTTGAATAAATAAAGTGAGAAAAAAGTCATCCAGCGTTGCGACCCAGTGCATTTAGACTACAACCGTTTGTAATTTGTTGGTATTCTAGGGCCTGCTACACGTGGTTAGTCGGTTAGCTGGAAGAACTTGATTCTCGTCTTGAATAATGAAAGCAAACAGATTGGGTAGACGCTTTGCGGCAGCTTTTTTTCCTGAAAAGTCTTCATATAAATAATAAGATAAGTACTTTACCACTTAACAGAGGTTATAACGACTAACAAGTGGTTTACTTTTAGTCTTTTTCATTTCATTTTTTACTAGAGAAAAACTGTAACAAGGTTATTAACAAAAATCAATAACAAGGAGGTGGCTGTTGCTGTTTTCTTTATCTTGTTTGTCCATCCCCAAAAACGACGCACTGATCTACCTGCTTTATTTTGATGTTTTATTAAATTTTGTAAGTGGCGTGTTGTTCTGGCCCTGCATAGTATGGTAGCATTTACGTTTGGTTTATTTTAAAACATTTTTATTACACCCACTTTTTTGTCCTTACGTTGATAGCGGTTGTAAAAATTTTATTTGCCATATAAACTCTGCTTTTACAGTTTTTGTATTGTTTTTGTGCGTACATGTACATAATTGTTTCCAAAAATAGTAAAAGATAATTAAATTAATTAAAGTTTTTATAGTATCTACTACATCTATGGGGTCTTATTTAAAGTGTTTCCTATTTTTAATTTTGAATAAAAGAAGACGTATTGTGGAATGTAATATTGTTGAAACCTTCTCCATGACTTCTCAGAGTGCACCGCATACGTGACGCATATGATTACTTTGAAAATCACAGTGGTTTGTATTTCACCATATACCAACGACTTAAGAACACCCCCCCAAGAAAAAGTCTTCTGGAGTGAAATCACACAAATTCGCCAGTTCACATCATCTTTAAGTGAGACGACCATGGCCTTAAATCGCTCGTGCAGAATATCCAATAGAGTTTCTCAAGAAACTGTCGTTCGAAGTCGAATTTAAGCTGTAAGTCCATTCACTTATGAATAAAATTAGCACTCACAAAATCAGTGGCGTGCGAAGATAGGTCGTAATTGTGACTGAATATGTCATAATAAGCTTTACTTATAAAAAATCTGCAGAATTACAATTTTGTTTAGCTTTTAAAATCAATTCTCATAAATATAAACACATAGATGTCGACCTGGTTGATAAGTTGCCTATTAAACTGAAATGAAAAATAATCCTTCATGTCATATTACAGAATCTATATCACAATGGCTACAATTGATATTCAGGTTGATTTATGCAGATACATACGTCCTCTTACAACTTTTGATGCAAACATATTAAAGCACATAAGCATACATGAAGCACATGTGCTACTAAAGATGTAATTTAAGGTGGGTAATCGTACCAACAGGGGTAATCAAGGAGATGATAAACGTGAATGTGTGACAGTCATAGATAACTTTTGAAGATTATTCGGTTGATTTTAGCCTTCTGGGTATAGATCAATTCATTCGATTCGTATAGAAATTAACTTATGCTTGTAGGTTGTATTCTTAACTTAAGGCTTGTATTGGACAGTTAAGTACGTAACTAACAAAGAACAATAAATGTACAGTAACTTCCACAATTGTCACACAAATTACCCAAAGCACAAGGCTAGGTAACAATAACGTTGGTTGCTGAAAACAATTTCCCATCTTTATCCGGTATAAAATTGATGGAAAATTTTGCAATGAAAAAGTTTCTTAAAAACATCTGGAGTCGAAATAAATCTGTAGGTTGCTGCACTCACGTATAAAATTAACACACACAATATAAGTGGTGTAAGAAGCTAGGTCTGAATGACCTGAAGGTTTGTAATGACCAAATTTATGTGTGTATGTATGAACTGGCTGATGCCTAAACTCTTAAATTTAATACACCTTTCTTAGTTTTTTTTTTGTACATTTAAGTGATTAATGGCACTGTGATTCACTAGTGGGATGGTGGGCCATCTATCGGTTTAAATTTGAATCATCGGTTATTTCGAATCCGGCAATACTTAAGTCATTATATTCTGTCACAAAATTCATTATATTATCTCCACTGAACGTAATGCATCGATTTACGCTTGAGCAACGGTTGGAATTATTGGGCCAACAAGAAACTGCACGATGATGACGATTTTACCAAAAAAAAAATGATTCTTTCAGATGAAGCTCATATCCATCTTAACGGTGCGTTAATTAACAAAATTACCGTATTTGTGGTTTAGAAAACCTACACGTGGTCTTACTTAAGCCAATGCGCCCATTACCAGATGCTGTTTGGTGCGCCTTGTTAAGTGGAGGCATCATTGGACCATATTTCTTTGAAAATGAGGACCGGGCGACCATTACTGTCAATGGAGACACCTATCGCACCATGAGTACCAATTTATTGTACACGTTCTTCATGGTATTGATGTGAACAATGTTTGGTTTCAACAAGAAGTTACAACTTTTCACACATCTCATGCCACAATCGATTTATTGCGTCAAACGTTTAATGGCCGTTTAATTAGCCGAAATGGTGATGTCAACTGGCCGCCAAGAAGCTGAGTTTGGATTATTCTCTGTGGAATGCGCTTAAAGAAAAGTGATATTCCAACAAACCAAAGGCAACTGGTTATTTAAAGGGCAACATTCGTGATGTCATTGCCAAGATACGACCGCATACACTCGCGAAAATATACGATCGAATGACGTACTGTAAGTCCAGCCACCACAGCTATATGAACGAAATAATATTCCGTTTCTAACCGGAACAATTGTGCTTCACAGCAAAGAAATAAATTTGGCAAAATTTCAAACCGTTTTTGTTTTATTACATGCATACATACATAATTGGTCATTACAATCCTTTTTGTTTTATTGCAGTATTAAATTTAAACTATTAAGTTGCCCACCCTTTACAAATTAGTTTTCCTATATTCGTCAGTTTATAACTCCAGAAACTCTCAACCAAGTTACATGACAATACATGTTTTATAAAGGTTAACCTTTCATTGAAGGATAAGCTTTATACGGACAATTTTTTAATGATGTGAGAGCAATACAAATTCAACTGCGTCAGCGTACATATATACTTTATTGCATTATCCCGCAAAGCCGACTTGATTATCGTCGTGTATGTATAAAACCACCAAATAAAATTATTTGCACAAAGACATACACATGTTTTGTTTTTCCACTTTCAATTTAAATGTCAAACAACCATTATTCTAAAATTAAAACCCATTTAGTGTAGGCGTATATATGTAAACATACATTCATGTGTAATTATTTCCATCATCATAATTGCTGTCATCATTTTTAACTCACATGCCATTCATTATTCTACGATGATTTTGTTCAAAATAACAAATAATTGATTGAGTATGTGGAAAAGTGTTATTTTTGTGTCGAATACGTACATTTTTATTATTTTAATATTTTTGTATGCAACAACATGCGAGTCAATTGTGTGGTTTTGTTTTGTAAGTGCGCTGTCAATAATTTTAAAAGACTATTGTTCACACAAACATATATTTGCACAGTTCACAGAATGGTTAGTTTATATAAAGCTTTATGTACGAACATCTGAACTGAAAACCACTGTGGTTTTCCCATAAGTAAGAGCCTAACTGGGTCAAATCGCGTTACTTCCATATGATATGCCTTCAAATCGCTCATGCAGAATATTAAATATGACATGAGCTGACATATCCTTGGTGTCCAGATCATCCAATTAATGCCAGAAAAAATTCTTAATTTGGAAATACGAAGAGGAAATAAAAGATTTGCAACTAATGGAGACGTAGAATCTGCGGTTGGTGGCTATTTTAAGAAGCCACATACTTACATATATACATACGTCATTGGCCATTACAACCCTTCAGTCAGGATTACAGTCTAGCTTCTCAACACCAATCATGTTGTGTGTGTTAATTGTATACATGAGTGTTGAGACCTATAGTTTAAAGTCGACTGCGAACGACAAATTTTTGAGAATCTTTTCATGACAATTATATTTACTCTCAGAGTTTTTGCCAGAAATCTGCTGAGAGGAAGTCGCCGAGGAAATACTTTTTGTATTTTGTTTTGACAAAAGCCAACACACTACCTAGTAGACTACGGCGACTTCTGTACTTCTGTGAAGCGATATTTGTCTTTTTGTTCTACTTGCAGCAGCTTACACTACATACAAATAGTGTTAATCTCGAATGCTTTTAAGCACAAGTTATGCGGTTATGAAACGAAAAAGATTGAATCATTTACTCAAACTTATGAATTTAAAAACAATTTCTTTACAAAGATTGTAAAATAATGGAATTATTGTTGATTCAAGCTCTGAATGTGGCAAAGAAAATATTTTAAACTCGAAATAGTATTAAATTAAGCGTTTAGAATTCTGGCTTTTTCCCTTAAGTGTATAAAGAGACGTAAGATGTTGTGTAACGTATATTGGTTTTAATTTTAGGGAAAACAACCAGAAAACTCTCGTAAGTTTCTTTAAAAAAACTTCTTTATTTCCATTTCAAATTCCTGTAAAATAAAAACATATATTTATCCTCTAGTGTCAGATGGTGCTAGCCAGCAGAGATTTTCCTTTCAGTTTGGTTTTCGAGTTTAACACGTTTTAGCTTTGGAAACATTTTGTTGCCATTTCCATTTTCACACTAAGTTAGCCTTAAAAGAGTTAAAATACTGAAGTAAGAGAATAAAATTCTTAAATTGTTTGTTTTATCGCTATTGTCGTTGTTTTATTTTGCATTCTTCTTATTTAATAAGCAAAAGCATTAAATGTATGTGAACTGTTTTGTTACTGTTCGTGCAACATGAGTTCTGAACATTTTTCAATACAATATCAACTATAAATTTGAACAACAAATTTATGTTTGATATTACAACAGTAGATAAATATTTAGATTACAATATGTATGGAATATGTTTTATTTTTAGTTACAATGTTGATATTTGTATTTCGAATATTATGGCGAATTTGATTTAAGAAGTGCATAGAAAAAAATTGGCACATGACGCTAGAATTATAATTATTATGATTGAAAAAAAAATTAATTGCTGATACTTACATAATTGGTCATTAAAACATTTCAGTCAGGATTACGACCCAGCTTCTAACACCACCTATGTGTGTGTAAATTTTATACATAAGTGGCAGGATCTAAAAGTTCATAGTCGACTCCGAACGAAAGATTTTTTTAGAAATTTTTCATGGCAATTTTATTTTACTCTCAGAGTTTTTGCCAAACACCTGCTGAGCGTCAGCCGCCTAAGAATATGTTTTCATTTTTCATTTTGATGGAGATGTCTGATCTGGGGTTTGAAGCGTGGCCTCAAGTCTAATAAGACATTACACCAATTACTGGACTACGACTACTTTATATACAATATTCCACAGAAAAGTACCCCATCACGACATATCGATAAGCAAATTTCTGAGAGAAAACCTTCCCCACTGTTTCGCAAATCGGTTGAGTGGTTCGCGTGTTATAAAATGGAGAACATAGAACTGCTTATTTTATGTATGTATGTATACAGAAGAGTAGATGACAATTCCAGTAGTAGACAGGAAAAATTTCATGCAATCCACTATATATATTGCCAATATTTTTTGGCAATTGTATTTACTCCGAATATTTTTTCAAATTTCATTTTGTTGGAGTTGTATGACTTGTTTGAACCGTGTACTAATGTCTAATAAGCTAACACAATACCTATCAGACAACGGGGACCTCTTATTCTTTTCTCCTGCACGTTAAATATACAAACTAAATTTCGTATTGTCAAATCCCCTCACGTACCTTAAGTTAGTTCTTAGGTTAGGTTAGGTTAGGTTAGAGGACGTGTACTTGTCACTTAAGACAAGTACAGTACCCGGAGGTCAAATTGACCCATTGTACAACGTCCTAGTTTCTTACACCACTTATGTTGTGTGTGTTAATTTTATACATGGCTGGTGGGACCTACAGTTTAAAGTCGACTCGGAACGACAGATTTTTGAGAAAATTGTTCATGGCAATTTTATTTACTCTCAGAGTTTTTGCTAGAAATCTGTTGAGAGGACGTCGACTAAGAAATACTTTTTGTATTCTATTTTGTTGTCTGGCCTGTGGCTCGAACCTTTTCAAACTTTTTTCTTTAACTTTCATTTATTTACCCTGCCTACTCCTTCTTTTGTACATCTTACTATTTTTTAGTGGAAAGAAACATTTTTTTAATTTAAATAAATCTGACCTCATCAAAGTCAATAAATATTGTCAGAGGAAACAAAGAATTTAATGCCTTATAGAATAGTGGTAAAATATTTCAACCTGTTACCCTAATTTGGATGCACACAGTTGAAAGTAAACAAATATGTTTTTAGACAAATATTAAATTAACGAAAGTTTATAAGAATATACGAATAAAAACACTTTTCAAAGAGGAATTAAAATAAACAAAGTTTAAAGATAAATATTAAAGATAAAAGATAAATAAAATCAGAATTAAAACCACATTTGGAATTGCTAATATCAAAAATGACGTGGCAATATATCTTAGATATTTTGGAAAACATATCTATGATTTATAAAAACTTATTGAAATCAAATGAAGAAAAAGTAATAATAAATATAAAAAAATTCTTTGTGGGTAAAAATATTTCTTCTTTTAAAAATTTCTAGGCAATAAAGTTGGTTTCATACAAGTTCAAAAAACTTAAACATACAATATTGTTTGTAAGTTTGTACCAAAACGCTAATGCAAATAAATCTTTATTTAGCCTTTAAAATAATTATGAAACATAATCAACAAACTATACTAACAACTCTAAACGGTCCAGTAATTTCTTTCTGAGTCACATGTAAGTTCTCTTATGCTGATGATTTCGATAACTTTAACATGAAACATTTAAAAGTAAAAACTTAAAACTTTAAAAATTTCATTAGAATTGTCAGCTTTGCTTGTAAATGTTTAATTCCAAAATAACGGTATACTTTATATTCAATTGAATTTGAAAAAATATTACTTATACGCATCATATTACCTGCACTAAAAGAATAACTCTGAAAAGGATGCATTAAACAATTTTATTTTGTCGTGTATGAAACTAATAGAATTGAATATCACTCATACGACACATGTATGCCGTTATGAAGATTTTGTATTAAATTTCGTATTCACTCTTAAAATCAAATTTTACTATAAATCGATATGTATGTATATAGAATGTTATGTTATTTTTGGATAGTTTTAAATACTGGAAGACATTTAAATTGGGATATAATTGCCGTTACTTTACTCAAAACTACACAGGTCCCATCAAAGATCTTAGTGTGAAACCGGATGCTCTATAAATCCACGCCAAAAAGAGTGGAAAAGTTGAAGGCAGTAGTCGCCGTGGTCTAGTAGATAGTGTGTAGGCTTATTAGATGTGAGGCTTCGGTTCAAACCCCAGGTCAGGCATCTCCAACTAAACGAAATATTAAAAAATATTTCTTCGGCGACTTCTTGTCGGCAGATTGCTGGCAAAAACTCTGAGATTCACTAAAATTGTCATAAAAAGTTTCTCAAAAATCTGTCGTTAGGAGTTGACTTTAAACTGTAGGTTCCGTAACTCATGTATAAAAATTAACACACACAACATATGTGAGTGGAGTGGGGAACTAGGCCGTAATCCTGACTACATTGTTGTAATGATCAATTATGGATGTATGTAGTTGAAGGAAGGAATAAGAAGTGAAAAAATTGGTGGATTAACATAACTTCAGAATTTCGTTCAAATTTCATGGTTTCAATGCCCTGAAGCCTCAATGAAAACAATGATAAAAGCAAAAGGATTTGACAAGATATTAGATAGTGTACTTAGACGCGAGCACGCATCCACACAAGCGATGCCAGCTGCAAACAACAGTTCAGATATTTAGAAGAAAGAAGAAATATGAAAAATATCTTCGGCCACTTTCTCTCTTCTGTATACTTTAAGCTGTAGGTCTAGCCACTCATGGTTAAAATAAACAGACAACATGTGTGGTGTATAAGCTAGAAGCTAGTCATAATCCTGACTGAAGGGTTGTTATGACCATTTATGTATGTATGTATGCATGTATGTATGTCAATTATATTGCTTTCTATTTATTTCATATTCAAACTAAAATTTATTCAATTTTATAACTGAAATTTATAACATCTCTAATATGTTTTATGACTGTATGCAACTTTGCAGCAAATCAGTTTGAGATGATACTTTTCTTTTACCAAAAAGGTTTTTATAGCTGGGAGTTCTATAATCCATTTCAATAACTGTAACTGTCTTCCTCACAATTTTTTTCATGTAAAGATGTGTAAAGAATAAAAATAGTATATGGAAATACAACCACCCTTAAGGTATAGACAATGACATTTTGAATAAGAGAGCATTTGAAACAATTTGCAGAACACGATACATTTCCTATAAGCTTCGGGTCGATAAAACAGCACAAATGATAAAGTCATAACAGTAACTTATTCGATGTTTTCATTGAACCAGTAGCATCAGTGTTACGGACAACATTGTCGCTAACGGTTCAGTTGGATAACGTAATAATGCAAATATAAATTCTAACAATTTTAGAACACGTAACTAAAATTGCCGAGAGTTAAAGCTACTTCTTAGTAGCTGAAAAAAAGAAACAAAAAAGTAAAAAACAAATATGTATAAAATAGGAAGAAATTATTCAAATACAAAGAATTAAATGGTATTTTAAGGTATAGAATAATTACTGTACAGACTAATTATAATACGGTTTTAAAACCTAAACTTTTCAGTATAAAAAAGTGGAATACTACTGGAGAGGGGTAAATACCATAAAAGTGTAATAATTGCTTATAAAAGAATATCCACAAGCGTATTATTTCAAATAAAATAAATAAAATCGCACACAAATATAAACATTCTGGGCCTTTCTTACAATAACGGTGAGAAAAATAAATATGAGTGAGATAAGTAAAAGATTAATGGACGTACAGTCAAAGAGAAGAAAACAAGTAAACTGTAGATGCGTAATAATGTTAATATACTTGCTCTCATACTCTCATGCATTTGGAATAGGGAGTAACAATGTTTGTTAGAATGTTAACACGAAAACAAATGCAAGTGTTGACAATATTGAAGAGTGTTCACACGAATAAATGTGAATGTATTGGTTGTGAATGTATTAGATGTTCAAGAAAACGCAGAAAAATATTGCATGTACATGAATATATTTGTGTTAATGTCATGAGATTGTTATAACCCCAGTTAAGGGATTATAATTTCACATCTTCAATTCAAGTTTTAAAAATAATATTGAAAGAGCGAATGTATTCAGGAAGTGTAGTAAAATAAATAATATAAATAAATGGTTTACCTTGTTATCTTTTAAAAAGAAATCAAATAAATTATTGGAGACATACATAATTAGTCATTGCAACCCTTCAGTCAGGATTACCAACTTGTTGCTCACACCACTTATGTGTGTGTGCTAATTTTACACATGAATGACAGGACATACAGCTTTAAATCGATTCCGAACGATAGGTTTTTGTCTAGCTTTTCATTGTAATTTCATTTACACTCAGAGTTTTTGCCAGAAGTCTACTGAGAGGAAGTCGTCGAATAAATATTTTTACATATTCTGGTTTGTTGGAGATGTCTGACCTGGAATTTGAACCGAAGCCATTGTAACCCATTATCAATTTGTCAAACATTTTTAAACCAAAGTGATATTTAAGGCATTTAAAAAAGAAAAAAGAAAAGAGCTGCACAACAGCCTAATTTCCAATTATATTTGCTCGCAAATGTTTGAATTGTATGGTATATGTACGGAGAATACAATCCAAATTTAAAATACACCATAATGATTGGACCAAGTTCTGAGGAGGCCGTGGAATCGACAAATTTGGATTATATGTAACAAGTAGTCGTCGCAGGTAGCGTGTTGGTTTACTAGACGGTTCAGATCCTAAGTCAGCCTTCTTAAACAAAACGAAATGTAAAGAAACATTTCTTCGGAGACTGTCTCTGGCAAAAACTCTGAGAATAAATAAAATTGCTTTGAAAAGATTTTCAAAAATCTGTCATTCGGAGCTGACTTTAAACTGTAGGTCTCACCGCTTATGGATAAAATTAACACGCACACATAAGTGGTATGAAAAGTTAGGCCATAATCCTGACTAAAGGGTTTTAATGGCCAGGTATGTATGTATGCTACGTTTTTCTTAACAGAAGCGATATTTTCGGCAGTGCGTACATTGTGAAGACTAACATACCCGACCAGAACTGTAACGTTTTTAGTTTCTTCAAATTTGTTTAAAATCTTGGAACTCTTTGCACCGATGGTCGATTGTGACGAACATAATAATCCCGTAGTGTGAACGTGTAACTCACCACTTTTTTAGTAATTTCTCTATATTACTGCGTTTGTTAAATGAACTCCCAACTCTAAGGACTTTACAATTACATTGGTTTTTATGGAGACTTTATCATCTAACTTTAGGTAGGTTTATCTAGCAATTGATGATGAATTGATGATTGGAGATACTACTATTCTACTCTTGTGGCGATTCAATTTTCAATTCTTTGAATTCAGGCAAAAGGGGCCGTTACTAGTTATCTGAATTTTCTATAAAAGACTATGTTTGTTTTTGTCGAAGATGAAATATTATTTTGTTGGCAACAGCGAATATTTTTTTTTTTTTTGATTAAATTTTTAATTATTTTTTTTTTTTTTTGTAAAACAGATATTAAAATAAATGCAAAGCATTTTATACATTTTTGTAAGATTGCAATGCAATATTCGACATCTTTTTTTTACCGCATCTTTTTAAACAACGTCAAGGAAAACAAACTGCAACAGCAGCAATAAAAAATTATCACTACAATAACGATTTCCAGTATTGTTTATTTCTTGATGGAAGTAAACAAATATTAGCAGCCGAAACATTAAGTCGGTGTGTAGATATGTGTTTTACAATTGTTTATGTAGACAGAACAACAATGGATAAGGAGATTATATATGTATGTATGAGCACTTGAGGAGATTAAATAAATGCTGTGCTAAAGGGCAAAAGAAATCCACATAACCAATAACTGCACAAACATATTTATTTATGAACATCAACAGTAAACCAAAAAATAAATTTTATTTTAAAGCATCACAGTAACCACAAATAGGTTGCTTTTTAATGCATGTGATAAAAAGTATGCGTGGGTATTTGAATTATTACCAATGAAAGCGCCAAGTGATATCAAGAATAAAAAAAAAACTTATAAAACAAGGCCAAAAATAAAAATCACATTTTTATGCGTTTTAACAATTTTGTATTATTTAAACATAGGAAACATACAATGGACAGCAAAAGTCTAAGAACCCCTACATATTTCAGCAATTTCAGGAATTTTAAGCAATACTATATACATATAGTTGATGTTTTTATATGTATTTTTTAAATTTATTTCTTTTTTATTATAAAACAAAAACATTTTAAATGTTTTTCACAAATGATAATTGCCAACTCCACTAACGCTTTCAGCCAAATTCAGTCTGATTTATGCGCCACAGAAATTGTTCGACGCGTAATGGCAACGGAAGGTTATTCAATAGAACAAAAGAAATTTCGATAACGTCTCAGACACAGTTTGTTTTATTTAAATTTAAAAATAGGAAGATCTCAAAAAAATACCATAAGACATAATAAGACGTATACGTTATATTTTTGTTAGTCATACGTACGCATGTACCTTTTGTACATGTAATTCCATTTCACAGCAGATATGCCTTAATAAATAAATGCAAATCTTTGTTGGAAAATCCTTTTGAAATGGTTTTTTAAAACTGAAACATTTCAATGCCGATAAAAGACAATTAATTATTTATTGTTATGGTGACGCTTTGTGGTAAATTGTGGAAGTATGGAATCAACAAATACTGCAGCTGTGTGACAGCAATCCAGTAGCTACCGCCTGGTCTCTACGAATGTCAAAAATAGTTGATGTAAGAGTACGAGTGCAGGTTAGCGGAAACATATTTATTATAGATTCCACGATACTTCTCCTATTTGCTCCAGGTAGCTTCCGTGCAGTAGATTAGTTTTTCAAAGCTTTACATTGGATAGCCTCTAGAAATAGTTGCGTCGTTTCTACGTGATGTCCGCATACAACGAAAACAAAGAAAATTTTCAGTAAGTGTATGTGAGGCTCTCCGATGTTTCATATGCACGTGTTATAGATATTAGGCTCAATTTTCTTTCATGTGATAGGATTCCGTATTCAAGCGAAATATGGTCTCAGAAACCTTATCTTCGCTTTTAATACCAATTATGCTTTTTGACTGGAACTAATAAAAATGTAACCAACATTCTTTTAACAGTGGCCTGGAACCATTGGTAGTTTTCCATCGGTAGGTATAAAAATTTCTTTTTGGGGTTCAAAGTCGGGAACAATTTTGTAGTAATCTTTTTCGGGATTAAGCGTCAAACTCCAGGTGCAACATCTCCATCAAAACGAAATATATAAAAAATATTTCTTGGGCTACTTCTTCTCAGCAGACTTCTGTCAAAAACTTAAAGAGTATATAAAATGCCATGAAAAGTTTCCCAACAAGTTTTCGTTTGGAGTCGACTTTAATACAGGTCCCGTCATTCTTGTATAAATTTAACTTATGTTGTGTGTATAAGTAGTGTGATAGACTAGGTAGTAATTCTGACTGAAGAGGTTGTAAATAACTAATTACGTACGTATTTATACTGGTTCAGTCATTGACACCAAAGTATTACTGTGTTAATTCCAATATACGTCGCTATCTACACAAATTCATGCTGTTCATCAGATATTTTGAGGAATATTTTTATGAAATTTCAATTAAGGGTAAGGTTTTCAAACCTCAGACCACATTTATTTAACTTGTTTTGCATTTAAAAAAATATTTCGTGACAGTATGATACAATAATCATCGCTTTATTTATATTCATAACTAACAGAACGGCATAGGACGCTATATATTTTACTAAAATATGAATGCGTTGTTTTTGTTTTTTTTTATAATTTGGATATTATAGATAAAAAGTTAACGAATATGTCAAATATTGTTTTGTTGTTTTAATAAAGCCAATTATTTTAGTTGATTACTGTATTACTTATCAATGCATACGTAATTCGATAGAGCAATTGTTAAGTTGCCAAAAACAGTCATAATTGTTTGTCAAAATCAGTCAAAATTTTTGATTCTTTTCCATGATAGAATATTTTTAAAATTCTGCAATAAAACCGCATTTATTGGAAGGTTTATTCAGTCACTTTTTATCATGTCATAGTGTACGTGTGTCACAGCCACAACCATAAGGTTGGTCGTAAAAGGATTATAGGAAAGGCGAGTTAAGGTACAAATGTTGCCTGTTTATAATAAAATAAAAAATCCTCAACATTTATTGCACCGAAAACTTTATTTAAGAAAATTGTAATTTTTAGTTTCTATTTCTGACCAAGTTTAATAATATAACAAACATAAATAACATAACAAATATAAATAACATAACAAATGAGAATTGATGATAAACTATTTAAATTTATAAATTTTTTTTGTATGATTGCAGACAATATCAAACGAGCAATAGATTGGTTTACACCAGAATCAAAGGATTCCATCTCTACTAACAAGATAACAAGTGCCAACCAGTATGAACTGTATTATATTCAACATATGAAGTAAATTTAATTCCAGTACTCGAGTTTATTTGAAATAAGATTACAGGAAATAAGTGTCAAGGAAACGAAAACCTTTTAAAATAATTGCAGAAAATCAATTGTACTCTACTGCTTAAACAAGTATGGTCACTGCTATGGTAGATAATAACAAATAAAAAGAAATAAATTTTATCAAACTGAAAATTAATTCTTTATTTAATGAACATATCATAAAAGTAAGTAAACAAGTATGTCCAAAAATATGACAAGATCAACCGGTCTGCTTTACATGAAAACATGACTCACTTGAAATTGAACCAAATATACAACTTACATTTCGTAGTGACATGGGTGTATTTAATTTTTTTGTTGCTTTATGTCGCATTATGTAATTAAAGTTCGTGTTTTATTTGTTATAAACATTTAAGTTTGAATTAAAACTGTTTATTTAAAAAATAAACTTTAATAACTCTTTTCATTTGTCTCATCTGTATGTCTGTATTCGTATTCTCTTAAATGTTACTTATTTTTCCCAACATAATACTCATTTTGATTTTCCTGTAAGCAAAATACTTTTTTATTGCCTTCAGAGCTTTAGGTCGTTTGCTTTAATGAAACAGCGTCGACGTGTACATAATACAGATACAACATTCAACACAGCGTGCGGTAAAATAAATAAGCGCAGCAGTGACATTGAAAGGTTAGCAATAAAACAAAAAAAAATTTTTTTTGTTTGTTTTGACAGTGATAAATTTTTGTTTTCATGCCTTTGTTTTGTATTTTTTTTTTTAATTTTCTTTTATATCAATACATTCATACCCAAAATTTTTATATATTTTATGTTTTACATACATATATACATAATTGGTCATTACAACCCTTCAGTCAGGATTACGACCTAGTTTTTCACACCACTTATGTTGTGTGTGTTAATGTTATACATGAATGGCAGAACCTACAGTTTAAAGTCGACTCCGAACGACAGATTTTTGAGAAACTTTTCATGGCAATTTTATTTACTCTCAGAGTTTTTGCCAGAAATCTGATGAGAGGAAGTCGCCGAAGAAATACTTTTCGTATTTTATTTTGATGTCTGGCCTGAGTCTCAAACCCTGGCTTTTCGTCTAATAAGCCAACACACTACAAACTTTTATTAAAAATATTTTTTTTTCATCATATTAATGAATGTGTGTGTTTATTGTCAACATATTTTTTCAATAATTTATTATTATTTTTATTCAGGATATATTTTCTACAGAAATAGTTTGTGAAAATAGAACCAAGAAATTTGCATTCCAAAATTTCCAACACAATTAACACTTTTAACCGTAGGTTGAGCCTTAAAAAAACTACATAATTCAAGCTTATGTATCACTTTTGATACATACTAGTAGTATATAGAATTGTCACGATTATTGATAGATTTTTTAAAAAATTTTTAAATTTTCATTTATTTTAATTCATTTTAATAAAACTTTTTTATATTCTTTCATTTTATTATCACTTTTATGAAATTTACACCAAATATTTGACATCATCTATATTGCAGCATGGTTTTTTGCGTAAAAATCAAACACTTCATGTCAGCTTGGTTTTATTTTTTTCTAAATGATAATAATTTGACATATAGCACCCTCTCTTTGTGGCGATTTATATGTTTCCAATTGTTCAATTGAAGGCTGGCTGAAACCTGATGATATAAGCCATTCTTATATTTCGTTATATTTTCATAATTTCGATTGTTATACTTCGATAATATCTCACACACAATTTGTTTCATTTAGATTTACATATAAGAAGTGCTTAAGGATACACCAGATACAAGAGATCGATGACAATTTCCGATGATATCTCACACACAATTTGTTCCATTAAGATTTACACATAGGAAGTGTTCAATGATAAACCAGAGACAAGAGATCGATGAAAATTTCCGATGATATCTCACAACCAATTTGTTTCATTTAGATTAACAAATAGGAAGTGCTTAAGGATACACCAGATACAAGAGATCGATGAAAATTTCCGACGATATCTCACACACAATTTGTTTCATTTAGATTTACATATAGGAGGTGTTTAAGGATACACCCGATACAAGAGATCGATGAAAATTTCGGACGATATCTCACACACAATTTGTTTCATTTAGATTTACACATAGGAGGTGTTTAAGGATACAAGAGATACATGAGATCGATGAAAATTTCCGATGAAATCTCACACTCAATTCGTTTCATTTAGATTTACAACAGATTTAAAGATACAAGAGATCGATAAAAATATCCGATGATATCTCGCACACAATTTGTTTTCTTAAGGTTTACAAATAGGAAGTGTTTCAGGATACACCAGATACAAGAGATCGATGAAAATTACCGATAAAATATCACACACAATTCGTTTCATTTAAATTTACAACAGATTTACACAAGATACAAGAGATCGATACAAATTTACGATGTTATCTCACACACAATTTGTTTCCTTAACTTTAACAAATAGGAAGTGTTTAAGGATACACCAGATACAAGAGATCGATAAAAATGTCCGATGAAATTTCACACACAATTTGTTCCATTTAGATTTACACATAGAAAGTGTTTAAGGATACACCAGATGCAAGAGATCGATGGAAATTTCCGATGAAATCTCACACACAATTTGTTTCCTTAAGGTTTACAAATAGGAAGTGTTTAAGGATACACCAGATACAAGAGATTGATAAAAATTTCCGATGAAATCTCACATACAATTTGTTCCATTTAGATTTACAAATAGGAAGTGTTTAAGGATACATCAGATACAACAGATCGATGAAAATTACCGATGAAATCTCACACACAATTTGTTCCATTTAGATTTACAAATAGGAAGTGTTTAAAGATACACACACAATTCGTTTCATTTAGATTTACACCAGATCTACACCGGATACAAGAGATCGATAAAAATTTCCGATGAAATCTTGTAGGATGTTTCAAATAAAAGATTGAATATTTGCAGATTTAGAGAGCTCAAGTGAAGAGCTCGATATCCTTTATTCAATTGATCTTGATATGGGAATAGTTTCCTCTTTTATACAGTTTTTTAGTTGATCCGACAATTTCAAATCAACTCCCTTAATTCTATATAGTTCTTAAACTTATTACATATGTTTGCTTAAATGTTCTAGTGACCTATATTCTATCAATTAATAATATATGGGTTTGTGTGTATGCAACACGATCCAAGCATTCAGCCCAACACCAGTAATGCAAACAAAGCATAATTCCCACGCTAGCCAGCGGAGAATACACAACAACAACAACATGCACATAATGTATTGACGGCTTGAGCACTCGTCAAAAGCAGCGAGAATCAATGCCCAGAATTATGTTAATGACACACTCGCTTATGTTATTTGATATTCATTTGTTTATACATGTTGTGTCGTTAATGATCATTAGCTATACAGAACATTGTGTTGGCATAAACGATAGTAGTGTCGCGCTACAATCTCATATACAATTCGTTTCATTTAGATTTACAAATAGGAAGTGTTTAAGGATACACCAGATACAAGAGATCGATGCAAATTTCCAATGATATCTCACACACAATTTGTTTCCTTAAGGTTTACAAATAGGAAGTGTTTAAGGATACACCAGTTACAAGAGATCGATGAAAATTTCCGATGATATCTCACACACAATTTGTTTCCTTAAGGTTTACAAATAGGAAGTGTTTAAGGATACACCAGTTGCAAGAGATCGATGAAAATTTCCGATGATATCTCACACACAATTTGTTTCATTTTGATTTACAAATAGGAAGTGTTTAAGGATACACCAGTAGAGTTGTGTAGTTCACGAACTAGTGCAATTGAACTATTCACACAATTGAACTAAAAGAGCCGGTCATTATAATGAGTTCTTTTAGCTCCGTAGTTCTTTTAGTTCAGTAGTTCTTTTAGTTCTCGTTTCTTATTCGTTCATTTCATTCTTATTCGGTCAGTAGTCCTTTTAGTTCAGTAGTTCTTTTAGCTCAGTAGTTCTTTTAGCTCCGTAGTTCTTTTAGTTCTCGTTTCTTATGCGTTCATTTCATTCTTATTAGATCAGTAGTTCCTTTAGTTCAGTAGTTCTTTTAGTTCTCGTTTCTTATTCGTTCATTTCATTCATATGCGTTCTATTATTTCGTTTATCATTCTTATGTGTGACATTCCTTTTGGAATGGTGGAAGAGAAATACGAACAGAAATTCTCATTAAATATTTAAAAATAAATCACATGCTTTTACAGTGCTTCAAGCACATAAATAAATTAATAAGAATGAAAAAACGTTAAATACCACAATTTATTTAAAATGAAAAATCATATTACAAATACGATAAATTTACATGGAATACATTAATTCCTTTATTGGTATTGTTTACATAGTTTAAATATAAATGAGCAAACGTTGCCATAAAGAAGTTACACAAATTGAGGAAGAGAACGGAGTTGTTTAAAAGAACTGAACTATTGAACTAAAAGAACGAACTAGTTCATTACAGATAGCTGAACTAGAAAGAGCTAACACTCAAAAGATCTAACGAACTCAACTCTATACACCAGATACAAGAGATCGATGAAAATTTCCGATGAAATCTCACACACAATTTGTTTCCTTAAGGTTTACACATAGAAAGTGTTTAAGCATACACCAGGTACTTGTTTACCATTTTTATGCTGTTATTTGTTGGTATATTTTTGTTTACTTATTAAGGTTACGTTTATTTGTTCACTGATGTGTACAATAAGAATAACCAAATTTTTAACGCATTTATAAATATTTAAAATCTTATTTAAATTATTTGAGTTTTAAATGTTTTTAATTAATTTTTAACATTTGGTATTAAAAAAAAAACAAAAAATTATACACAAAGGAGCACTACTACGTGTAGCATAAATTCTTGCTTATTTTCACTCTTTTGTTTTAATTTTTTATTATAAAGAAAAAAATAATAATTTATTTAAATAAAAATAAATAGAAATAAATAAATAAAAATAAATAGAAATACATAAATAAAAATAAAATAATATAAGAAATGCATTAGCGTAAGAAGAATACTAAATTGAAATATTGGGAATAGCATTTGAACTGATGTGAGACATAAAATAAATTTGTTGTTGCCCACACCATATCACTGGATGATATTTATAATTTCATGTATTTTTCTTTCATATTTTTGCTGATGAATTTTTGTATATAAAATTATTATACATATTATAGTATAAGTTTATCACAGGCCCCACTGTGCCTAAAATATTTATATTAATGTTTTTTAAGCTCTTATGATCTATTTTTAGAAATGTTATTATTCTTTATAACGGTTGTCGTACGACTTACATTTGACTTACAGGACCTCTCTACTGAATTCAATCGGTGCTTGCTCTCACATTGGTAAATTGTTCGATCATGTTTGATACGATTCGTGACTTTTGTGAATAAAAGCGAGCAAGATTGGATGTACCACTCTACCCTGAACGAAGAGGAGAAGTTAGAAAAAATTTTCGAAACTATTTACCAGATTATCAATGGTTTATCAGAAGAAGAGATTTCAAAACCTTGGATGACTTGGTGTCCTTAGCCGCCGAGTTAGAAAGTATACCCAATTCAAAACAGCCTAGCCGTAACGAACATCATCGTATGATTCACAACCAACAAACAGCAACAATCGACACCCCCAGCTCAATTGATAATCAGACCCATTTGTCGTAGGAGGAGGAGAAAATTAAAGCTACAATAGTTATAAATCACCATCTTTGCGACGGTATCATTAATACGGGGGCTACCAGAAGCTTCGTGTCACCTTCTTTCATAAAGAAAATGCGACAAAAGCCGGAATATAGCACGACGGACATAGAGGTTACACTGCCCGATGGATCGAAGAAACGCATCTCTACAGCCGTTCAAGTTCCAGTAACATTTGTTAATCGAACGAAAAGCCAGGAGTTTCTTGTCATGCGGGAAGCCACGGAGTCCGTCGTTCTAGGGTTAGACTTCCTACGAACTTTTGACACAATTATCCTTTGTGCCGGCCTAAGCACGAAAGGCGAATCCGAGGCTCGAGAGTTACCGAAAGGCGATGAATCATTAAACCAGGTAAGGGAATATAATATCGGAGATTTCCCCAATAATTGTTATAGTATCGACCATTCTGAAGAAGACTCGCTACAAGTGCGAATTAGAAATTTTTTAGAAACCGAACTGCCAAAATTTCAACAGATTCAGGGTCTTTCTACCGCAGCCACGCACAGGATTGTCATGAAGGACGACCGGCCAATAAAAATTAGATATGCCCAAAGAAATCCGGCCATGCAAGCCATTATTGACGAAGAAGTAAATTCGTTGCTGTCACTGGGATGTATTGAACCGTCATGTATTCCTTTCCGATAACACTGGTGAAGAAAAAGAATGGCTCATGGCGGACATGCATGGATTTTCGTCAACTAAATGCTCGTTCCATACCTGACGCCTATCCACTTCCGCGCATTGATACCATCCTCGACAGATTAAGAGATGCCAAATATATAAGCAGTCTAGATCTCAAGGATGGTTATTGGCAGATCCCGATAGACGAAGGCAGCAAAAAGTATAATGCATTTGCCGTCACTGGTAGAGTGCTGTTTCAATGGCGAGTTATGCCGTTTGGCTTACACTCGGCTCGCGCCACATTCCAAAGGGCATTGGATCGCGTTATATGACCCGATATGGAACCACACGCTTTCGCATATCTCGACGATATCATCGTGTTTGGAAAGACGTTTGACGAGCATCTGAAAAATCTCAAGAAGGTATATCGAAGACTCAGGGCAGTAAACCTGAAAATAAATACAGCAAAATGTGAGTTTTTCAAGACGGAATCTAGAGATATCTAGGTTACATTGTGACGCGCGAAGGCTTGAAAACTGACCCCGAAAAGATTGCCGCGATAGAACAAATCTGCATTAACGTTGTGCTTTAAAAATCACTGAAATCGTTTTAATGACAGCAAATATTTTCATAGAAATATTTTACTTGCAGTAGCTTTTCAACAAATATTTTTTGCATTCATTTGCCTTTCTAACAGACCTAGAAAAGGTGTGACTGAAAAGCAAATAGAGAAAGACTTCAAGGCAAGATACTCGTAATACCAGCAGCAAATTATTTAGATTCTCCGTAGTGTAGACAGTTATTTATGGTTCAAATTGTAAGAGTTTTTCTTACTCTTCAAGTTCTTACGACTATTAAGACAAAATAAAAATGAAAAAAAATGGAATAAAAGTCATAAATTGCCTTGAACTGTGTGTTTTATTTTCTTTTGGTTTTCACGTTCATCATTAGAAAATTTAAAAAATTTTCTGGAGTAAATTACACTCAATTTTGTTCTCTATCTAGGAAAATGTTGATACCAACACGGTGAGGGCATTAATCTACATTAGACATCTGCAGGATTTGTCAATGAATTTTAAATTTTATTTATGTTATTTGTATATAAAGTAGTATCATCCAACACGAACTTGTATACTTTGATAGTTGATAACTGCTATCCTGTTAAAGGTACAAGTGTCAAATTAGTTGTTATTTCTTTAATCTGCTTTGCCAAATCAGCACGAACAACAATGGACAACGACATGTGTTAACATAAAGGGCAACGGACCCCAATTTACATCGTAAAATCTTCCTCAGTGGCTAAGGAAATAAATAAAATTGTTGAATTTGAGGGAACAGTTGCATGCATACATATATTTTGAGTATGAGTGAGTCAACAGTATTGAAATCCAACTACTCTGATTCATTCGTACTCAGTACAACATTGATATATAAGTACAGGTTGCAATGACTATGAGTTGACAACGTTGACATCAAACTCATAACATTCGAAACATGTTTGATTCATATGCCTACTCATTCATATTCATAAATTTAGAAAAATACTTATAATACTCATAAATGATTCGAGTGATTCGAATCATTCGTCAAAATTTACAGTCTTAGTTGTTGTTGCATTTACAAAGAAAGAAGAAAGACACATAAACAGAATAGACAAAGACAGCAAGCAGAGCAAACACACAACCTTCTTGTGATTCGTGTATACGATCAGTCATGGAGAGTCGAAATCAATAACATCATGCGTATTGTTAAGAATGAGTACCATGAGTATTTCAAACTTTGAATATGAGTAGTATAAGTCTGACATTAAAATAAGTATGAATGCGTATAAGTATCAGAAATTATAAGTCTGATTCGAATCTACTCATCGTTTTGAATACTCATTGCTGACCTCTGATACATACATACATACAAACGTAATTAGTCATTATGACTCATCAGTCAGGAATACGACTTAGTTTCTCACACCACTTATGTTGTGGGTATTCATTTTATCCTTAAGTAGCAAGACCTACAATTTCATGTCGACTTGGGACGATTTTTTTTGAGAAACTTTTCATAGAAAATTTATTTACTCTCAGAGTTTCTATCAGAAATCTGCTGAGAGGAAGTCGCCGAGAAAATATTTTTTTCATATTTTGTTTTTTTGAAGATGTCTGACCTTTGAACCGGTTTGAACCTACACTCTACCTATTGGACTACTGCAACTACTTGAGACAATATCCACATGAAATCCAAGAACGTCCCTAAAAACTCACACGTTGGTAAGTATTTTGGTCTGGCGTCATCATTGCTACATATATCATTGAGAACGATGTTGGCCTGCCTACCACTGCCAACGGCGAGTATTATAGGTCCATAATTATCAACGTCTTTTGGCCTGAATCGTATGATTTTAATACCAATGATAAATGATTTCAACAGGGAGCAACGTGCCGCATATTGGATATTCTGCACGATCGCTTTGAGGGCATGATCAGCTCGCGTGGAGGTCACGTGAACTGGCCACCGAGAATGTACGTTTTGTCCCTTTTGACATTTTTAGGATCTTGTAGGATTTCCTTAAGTCGCCAGACACACACATGTGCCATGTCTTTGAAATGTGTTTTTTAAAGAAATAAAGAATTTCTATGATATCTAACACATGACAAGTCAATATCCTTTGTTTGTGAACATAATGCTCTCAAGTTAACAGAACTGTTCGGTATCATCTATTTCGTTTAAATCTATCACAAACCATCCTCCACAGCGTTTACGTCTTTGTTTTTTTAATTTTCTGATATGCTGCCTCCGCTGCCCCCGAGAAGCTAGATTACGTTAGGTTAAAGTGGTAGAATTGATACCAAAGCTCACTTGAGCACGCATAGTGGTTCGTTGTGATGCCACAGCTAAGCGCTGACCCTGTACTGTCCGAATTTCCGTGACACTACGTGTCAAAAAAATATATAGTCTGCATTAGTCCTTTAGGTGACATTGGAAACCTCCCGTTTGGGATATGTTAAATAGTAGTCGTGATAACACAGCCTTTCCGAATAGTTATTCCAACCTCCACCGTTCTATTTGGTAATTTGTCATGTTTATCTCTGCACGATGCATTGATGTATAAACTCTCAGTAAGGCGTTAGAGCCTGAAACCTAAAGGTTATTTTCTTTCTTTCGAAGATTTTATCAAAGTATATGAAGAATTGATTTACCACTGCATCCATTTCACACCCTGTTCCACAATAGTACACACAAATCATTAAAATTTCACGTTCGCATTTTGCAAAGAAAAAATATTTAGTTTTTCGTCAAGTGAACGTAAGTAAATAATAACACCTTTTTAATTTATATTTAAACACTTAATATTCCCCACTGTCATCATGTGCAAAAAATTCTACATAAAATTAAATGTTCTTTGAAATTGTGCATGTAATGAAGTACATATACACACGACATTAACAGTTCTCGATGTGGCACTAAACATTAAAATTGCGTTCATTTCCGGTGATGACGTTCATTTGATTGACATCCACTTAGGTTTGCTGCTGTATTCTGCTGTTCTGCTTTACTCCTTTCAATCACATCATGTTTAACCCTTATCCTGTATTAATTTTATATGTCAGTGGCGGGATCTATAGTTTAAAGTCGACTACAAACGACAGATTTTTTAAAAAATTTTTATTGCAATTTTATTTTACTCTCAGAATTTTTGACAGAAATCTGCCGAGATGAAGTCGCCTAAGAATTTGTTTTAATATTTCGTCTTAGAGAAGTCTGTAGTGGGGTTTGAACCGTGGCCTTACGTCTAGCAAGCCAACACACTACCTACTAGACTGCGGCGACTATTCATCAACTTGAAATTACTAAAAATCCCTCCACATTCGCCACGAAACGCCATTATTTCAGGACTCTACCACTGAGGTTAAGCAATGTCCCTTGGAGTTTTTTCCTACTTTATATGCGTTCGACAATGGCAAATATCTTTTTTTACCATCTTAAAACTCAGTGTATTAAATATTCACAATATAAAGTTGTTTACATATATTTCATGTGAATTTTCGTCACATTTAATAACGAAAATGAATTCATTATTTACAAGTATGCATATAAAGGGTTGTTGGATCTGATAAATAAAAACGAGGAGGGATTTAAATCCCTTAATGTCCTTAGGGACTGCGCATTGTATTGACATTTTTATTTATTTATTATTATTTCTCTTAATATTCTTAAATTCTTTGAAATAAAAAGGTTTCACACGCAGTATAATAGACCGCATAAATTAACCACAATAAATTACTGTAAAAATCATATTTTTTTATTCCTTTAGTAATAGTTTTGATGTGTGTGGGAATTGTACTGAAGGGAATTGATTGAAGGGTTGTAACGACCAATAAGTACGTACATAATCTCCACTGTCAATATCAATACAATGTGTAAACTTTTATGTAAGTCTACAAGTAGGATATTAAACCTCAAACCTTCGTCACTTATCCGTCAATCTATGAAAATTATAGTTTAATGCTATGAAAGAAATACAAAAAAAATTAAGGGAAAACTATAAATAATTAAATGAACTTATCAAAGCGTCCTGAAACAAATAATACTCTTCAATAAAGTACCTGTATTGAGTGAGAACAAGTTGAAGTTGAATTTATTTATTCATCCCTATAGATGTGAATCAAAGGTAATGCTTGGGGTCTTTCAAAATAATACTAACAGTAAAATAAATCAGAAAAAAATATAAAATACTCGTATATCCAATGTACAAATCATTAAAATTTCACGTTCGCATTTTGCAACGAAAAATATTTAGTTGTTCGTCAAGTGAACGTAAGTAAATAATAACACCTTTTTAATTTATACTTAAACACTTAATATTCCCCACTGTCATCATATAAATGAAAAAAATTTTCTTAAAAATAAAAATGAATAAAATTAATACACACAACTTCGTTGGCGTGAGAAGCTAGGTCGTAATATTAGCTGAAGGGTTGTAACGACCAATAAGTACGTACATAATCTCCACTGCCAATATCAATACAATGTGTAAACTTTTATGTAAGCCTACAAGTAGGATATTAAACCTCAAACCTTCGTCACTTATCCGTCAATCTATGAAAATTATAGTTTAATGCTATGAAAGAAATACAAAAAAAAAATTAAGGGAAAACTATAAATAATTAAATGAACTTATCAAAGTGTCCTGAAACAAACAATACTCTTCAATAAAGTACCTGTATTGAGTGAGAACAAGTTGAAGTTGAATTTATTTATCCATCCCTATAGATGTGAATCAAAGGTAATGCTTGAGGTCTTTCAAAATAATACTAACAGTAAAATAAATCAGAAAAAAATATAAAATACTCGTATATCCAATGTTCATATGTATGTATCGTAGATTGCAAATAAAAATAAAAATAAATTTGTGTTTAGTTTTAATTAAATTCTTTATTGTTCGCACTATTCTGTGTGCCACTGTTCACAACTTGATGTAAACAACAACAATTGCTTTGTTTGTTATTCTCTATTCAGACTCTTTGCATAAACAATAACAATTACTAGTCAATTGTTCGACAGATCTTTGTAACGGAGAACTTTAAACCACGATTACTCTCTTTAAACATACCGCGTCTTCACACAAGACTAACTGAACTTTTACTGACTCAGTTGCCTGCTTTGCCTTGCCTTTTATAGGGCAACGTAAACGTAAAGCGTCTTCACACAAGACTAAACGAATTCTTACTACTCGTTGCCTGCTTTGTCTTGCCTTTTTATATGGTCAGGTAAACAGTCTGATGAAGGTTCTTGAAGTAGAATGTTCTTGTCTTCGCCTTCTCGAGAACTCTATCGCTACTTCATTGTTGTTTATGTATTTTGCTTCGTTGTTTGTTGTTGCTTTCTTTCTTACTTGTCTCTCTCCTTTCTTTCATATTGATGTTGTTGGTATATGCAAGCAAGTTCGTTGTATTTGTTTGTGTAGCTTTTGTTTATCGTTTTAATGTTAAACGATGGTACACCGTTTAAATTTTCGTAACAGATTTAACTTCAAATTTTACGATCATTTTACATAATTTTAAATTTTCTTTTAGTCATGGAAGGGAATATAACAAAAAAATATGCGCTCAGATAAGCAGTGATTATAATACATTACAGTATTAGGCAAAAGTATATTTGAATCTGTTTGATATACTTTTTCCATAAATATTTCTCAGCGTAAAACTTATAATGGTCTAAAAGTGGCAAGTGGAAGTATTTAGAGAGTATATTGAATGTTCATATATGTATGTATGTATGTAATAATTAGCATTTTATGAGAAAATAATAAGAGTTTAAAGGCATATGCCCTATTCAGTATCATACACTCAAACACATGCAATCTTTCCATGAAATGTTGACTCACTTTGAAAGTGTAAAGGAAAAAATTACCGATGTTTGCTTTACTTAATTACACACTAAGATGAGCAGTAGCTTCAGAAGCATAACTTCCGTTTAGCTGTGTTACCAATTTTATTTTGTTAAGTATAAAAGTGCAATGCACTCATTTAATAATTTACAGACACAAAGAATACTGATGCTATAAGAGCATTGTGAAATCAATAAGTCTACATGGGAGTATATTTTGCAGTACGGGTATATTGCTATTAAAAGTACAGGATAAAATGAAAACTCTGAAGAGCTTTGGTATGGTGAAATAGTGAATTCCGTTTTCATATTAATGATTTTCGACTAATACACAGATTTAGTGTGTCAAAAAAACTAAAATCAATCGCTATGAATACTTTGTATTCAAAAATAAATTCATTCGAAATATACGTTTGCCAATGAATTCGTGTGACATAAAAACTCATAAAATTAAAACTGTGGCAATAATATTTAACACTGCGATGACTTTTCACACCTAAAACATTTTCAATATTTTCTTGGCTTGTTTCTTTTGGCTTTTAAACTTTGTAATGGTGTTTTTTATACAAACTTAACTAAAATCGTTATGTATAATCGAATGTAAAAAGTCTTTTCATTTATGAACATATTGCCAGTCGCTGATTATTTCGTTTTTACTCTTTAAACGCAGCCAGTTGTGGTAACACGTTGCACCACTTCCAATTGATTTTATTGCTTATGGTCGTGACGTCAGAACATTCTTTATGTTGGAAAATTCGCGCATTCAAACAGACAAAACTATTATTTATCGTTTAGACTCGTCTATCGTATCATATTGCAAAGGGATATTCGTTTGAAATTCATTTTGTAATGCGAATATTTAAAGCATACTTACAAATAATTGTGGCGTTGATTTTTGGGTTTTTTTTTTGTGTTCAAAAGAAATACTCATATGTGTTCTTTATTTTTTTAATTACAATTCGTAGAATTATATGATTTCTACAAAGCCTTTCCATCTTATGCTGTTAATTCCGCGTTTCCGCATGTGAGATATGCACTCTCCTCACTCTTGGAGTATCGAGCATCTCCAGGAGCTCCTTAGCCGCCCATTGCTCCTGGAGCCGTGAGTATCCTAATCAAGCGCCGTTCTTTTTATACTATCAGTATTGTTTCTGAGGCATCTAAATATCTGATTTCTTCCTGTTATGAATGTCATGAATAATTTTATATTTTTATTAAACAATATCAGATATTAGCACTTACATGTGTCATTAAGATTACTCAGAACAAAGTGTATTCGAGTTTTATCAAAGGTTTTAGTTTTATTTTTAATATTCTCGTGTATTTCTCGGCTTTCGGAAGATATAATTTTCCTGTAATCCATTGTTATTCCTAAGAATTTTGTATTAAAAAATGTAATACGACTTTTTACTACAGAAATTCGCCGAGTGTATTAAGCAATTCTTTCCATTACTTCTGAAAGAAAATAAAAAAGAAAGCAATACAGTCGAAATTTTGAGCATTTACGCAGTATAAAAACATAAAATATTCGTTCTACACTTTGTGTTCAATTTACTTGCAACTAAATAACTTTGATGTCCACTAACTTATGAGTATTATTAAACTCTGAAAAAATCCAATACCACTCATATTTCGTTTCTTTTAACTTTTGATACATACTTATTGTACATAGAATTGTCACGATTATTGATATATTTACGTAAAAAGTAAACACTTCATTTCAGCTTGGTTTTATTTTTTCTAAATGGTAATACTTTGATATCTAGCATTCTTTCTTTGCGGCGATTTATGAGTTCATCAGTAACGCTCTCAATTGAAGGCAGGCTGAAACCTGATGGTACAAACCATTGTTATAATTCGTTAGAAAAATTTGTTTCAACGTCAAGTAAGGTAAAAAAGTGTCCCTCGTCTTAATCGTCTTACCTCGAACTGGCGAAAGTGTTGGCATCAACAAATATAACAATAGGATTTTTTTTTGCCAAGGACGGTACAACTTGGAACAAAAAACCGTATGCCTTTAGCAATTTGGGCAGAGAAAATATTACCAATTTTCACGCAGATTGCTGGCGGCTGTTTCTTGCAATGTTGTAGAGTCTTTCTTACTGCTCTTCTCATATTTATCTCACGTAACAGACAAACATTCGAAAAAAAGTGCTTCGTCTTATGTTTTATTTCATAGATATTACGGATGATAATATTTCGGTCATCTACGCACGTAAGAGATAACAGAATCATTCGCTTTGATAATGTGCTAATCGAAAGGCATGAAAAATTTACACCTATTATGCATTTTCGAAGACTGAGCTGAATGTCTTTCTGCTTTTAATGATCCAAATAAATTTGTCGCTGTAGATGAGAAACTAATTGGATTTTATGATCGTTATAAATTTCGCGGTCCACAGAAATCGAATTGGCATTTTTATATTCAAGTACATGCTACGTGCGTAGCAACTACTTACAGCCGTATTTGGGGAAACTTGTATCCTAGAAACCAGAGAGGAATCAAAGGGAGAGCATGTTATTGACATAATCGATGTTTTATTGCAACGGGAAACTTTTTATCTCACATGACGTTGACAACAACTTTTTCTAACGAAATATAACAATGGTTTGCACAATGAGGTCTCAGCCAGCCCTCAATTGAGAGCGTTACTGATTCAAGTAACAATAAGCTGTCCCATCTAAGCAATTGGAAACTTATAAATTGCCACAAAGCTAGGGTGCTAGATGTCAAATTTTTACCATTTAAAAAAAATAAAACCAAGCTTACATGAAGTGTTTGATATTAACGTAAAAACCCACCCTGCAATGTACATCATGTCAAAAATTTTGGCATAAATTTCATAAAAGTGATAATTACATGTAATAATATAAAATAGTTTTATTAAAGTCGACTCTTAACTACAAATTTCTTAGAAACTTTTAACTGCAATTTCATTTCCTCTGCGAAGAAGTCGTCGAAGTAATATTCGAATATCGAAGTCTCTGACCTGTGGTTTGAACAGTGTGTAAGGATTTAAGTATGAAATAAAATACACGTAAAATAGCCGCAATGGCTCAGACAATATGCAATTACTCTTTTCATTAAATTTTCACAGAGATGCAATGGTATTTCACCAATGATTGCGATGGATTCGAATTTGAACTCAGAAAATCATAATGATTTTGGTTGCAAATTTACATCAAAGTTTCTTGAGATAATACATACATACATACATAATTGGCCATTACAACCCTTCAGTCAGGATTACGGCCTAGCTTCCCACATCACTCATGTTGTGTGCGTTAATTTTATACGTGAGTGGCGGGACCTACAGTTTAACGTCGACTCTGAACGACAGAATTTTGAGAAACTTTTTCAAGGCAGTTTATTTTACTCTCAGAGTTTTTGCCAGAAATCTGCTGAGAGGAAGTCGCCGAAGAAATATTTTTTTTTTCATATTTCATTTTTGATGTCTGACCTGGGATACGAACCCGGGCTTTACGAATAGTAAGCCAACACACTACCTACTACACCACGGCGACTTCATTGAGATAATTTGTTGTGAAAATCGTTGCTGCAGTAAATCGATTGTTTTAAGTGTAGTGTCCTGCTGAAAGCACATATACAGATGTATGCAGTACAGATTACGCCAAATAAACGCCATTACCATGTTATAAATGTTTATAACAGATAAATGACAATGGTTTTAAATTATTCATAAAACAATGATTATTTCAGTTGTCGCATACAAGCCCTCTTTCCCTACTACTGTAAATATCCTTCTTGCATACAATGTATTGTACGACTAAATGTTATCTCCTGAGTGTTGGAATTAAAACAAGAAAGATTTACTAATTAAACACTATATATAAACGATATATAATGACGCTTAATAATGATTAAAATTGTTTTAGACCAATCCCATCACAATACAATTACGAGGATAAAAATAAAATAAACGAAAGTAAGTGTTTACGCTGGTCAACCTAATTTAAGTTAAGTAGTGTAAGTACGCTTAAAGTTGTGGAACTTAAATAAGAAAAAAGAAAAGAGAAGCAATAAAAGAATTGATCATTATTCTCGATCAACCCCCAAACTATAAGGTAATGTTTTTTATTTAGAAACATTTTATATTTTTTTTTTCTAAATTTATATTTTTTTTTCTAAATTTTTTTTTTTCTTAATTTATTTATATTTTTTTTTCTAAAATACAAAAGGTATTTTTCTTGGCTTAAATAAATATTTTATTTTGGACTTTTTACCCTAATTCCCCCGAAACATTTGGTCCACTTCGAGCCAGATAAAACCCAAATAAAATATTTTAATTTGAGCTATCTCTTTCCAGATTTGAAGAGACAGCCATATTGGCCAAAATTAAAGGAGTATTTTTTTTTAAATCATCCCCATCATCTATCACACAACATAACCCCCCATTTACAAATATTATTTTATAAAAAAAGGTATGTTCGTGAATTTTTAAAGAAAAAAGTGAGAAGTGAGAATAATTAAATAGAATAATAATTAAATAAAGTGTAAGAATATATATGTAAGTGCTGAATATAAGGGATTATAAAGTGAATTGTTGTTGCGATTACATCAAAGTGCGTTTTATTGTTGGTGAAAGCAATAAGTACAAAAGTGTTGTTGGTTGTTTACTTCTTTTTTTTAAGTAAACAGTTTATTGCTTTCTGCGTGTGTTGTCAATCTTCGTTATTGACATTATTTTTGCGTTTTTTTTTTCGGCAATTCAGCAGTGCACTAAAAGTTATATTCTTACACTCAACCAAATTTATTAATAATTTTTGGAAAATTTTAGTAATTTTATTACTTTAATTTTATTTCATATTGTTTTGAATAAATTCATTTATTTATTTATATTTATATTTAAAATAGTTTTATGATTTTGAACATTTTCGCGTGAACGGTTTATGTCGAAATATTTTTGACCGATTTCAACCTTTTCGGATTTTGGATATTTTTTATTATTCGTTTTTTTTTTTTGTTTCCTTAAAACATTCGTGTGGACATATTGCGAAATTTTCGTTACGTACCGCGATTTTTTTGGGTTCTTTTTTTGTAACCCTGCATTTCGTGTCGCAATATTGCGAAATTCACGTTACGTTCCGCGATTTTTTTTTGTTTCTTTTTTTACGGAAAGTTTTCTGTAACCCTTTTCCCTAACTCATACGAGAATGGAACGGAATTTAAGAAATTTCAGTAAAAATTTCAACCGCCTAACGGATTTTGAAACCTTTGTTCGGGCTATTCCGAAAGAAAGACATTCCGTTCATTCTCTGAACACCCATCGGCAGGAATTAGTCCGCTTGTGGGAGGTCTTCCGCGATAGTTATGAAGACCTTCTAGAGAATGCCGAAGATACTAAGAAGTCGACAAAGGACGTCAAGACAAAGTATATGTCAGGATATACTTTATATTTTGAACTGGTGTCATTCCTCGATAGTTTAGTTGATAATTTTAAGTCCAAACCCGCGAACCCTAATAATACTATACCCATCCACCTTCCCCCGTGTGACACCCAAACATTTTCTGGGGATTACGCGTCCTGGCCAACTTTCAGGGACATGTTCACGGCCCTTTACGGGACTAACCCCCATATCAGTAATATACAGAAAATGTATTATCTTCTACAAAAAACGGACGGCGAGGCTAGGGATATAATCCGCACATGCCCTATGACGAACGATGGGTTTGATATGGCGTGGAAAAATCTGGTAGACCGGTACGAAAACAAGCGAGTACTGGTAAATTCCCAGTTGAAAACTCTATTCAATCTTTCTGCCATAGAAAGAGAATCGGGTCCTGCAATCAAGCGATTGCAGAGGACAATCAATGATTGTATAACGAATTTATCCTTGCTCGGTATAGGAACGCAAAATTGGGACATCATATTCGTTTATATCTGTTCCACCCGGTTACCTGAAACCACTCTTGGCCTGTGGGAACAGTCCCAGGGCCCCAGCTCATGCTTGCCCGAATGGAGCAGCATGGATGAATTTTTGACCGCGAGATATCGGACCTTAGAATCTGTTTCTGATATCATTGGTAGTCATAATCCAAATCAAGCGGGCAATGGTACTAGAAATTCTCCTCGGGAGAATCGAAAGTTTAGGAGTTTTGGGACGGCGGTCACTCCTACTATACCCCCGAAAAAATGCCCACTGTGTTCGGATAATCATCCCATTGGATTGTGCTCCAAGTTTCTCAGGATGTCAGTGAGCGAAAGGATAAATGTTGCCAAGAGGAACAAAATTTGTACGGATTGTTTGGCAACCTCCCACGAATTTCGAAGATGCCAGAGCACTAATGTTTGTTATATGTGCAAGCAAAGGCATCATTCGCTGCTTCATCGCACTGAAGCCCCTAACCCTTCTCGACCCAAACCCGGAAATAATTCAATAACCCCCGCGACATCAAGTCACTCTGCTCCTATTCCGGAGCACACCTCTCGTTCTGAGCAAAACTTGGTGGAGAAACCATCAACTTCTGCCGAGGCTCGCTCGTTTAGAAATTTTTCGACACAACTACAGTCCACCCCGTACTCTACAGTCTTGCTGGCCACGACTGTAGTAGATATCATGCTCAATGACGTAAGATATTCTGCTAGAGCATTGATAGACCCTGCCTCTCAGGCTACTTTTGTCTCGAAGAGACTTCAGAGAAAGCTGGATCTTCCAACATTCTCTGCCCCTGCTGCTACGATACTCGGTCTGAATGGAGCGATAGCAGCCAATTCTACTAAAATCTGATCGGTTTCCTTGGGTTCGACCATTGATCCAGAAGTTCACTTGGAGACTGATGCTTATGTGGTCGAGCAACTTACTGGTCGTCTACCTACGTGTTCACTGAAAGACACAATGGATTTCGATTTGTCCGAAATCTCTGCTTCGGATCTCAAATCTGCCATATGGACCTACTATTGGGAGCGGATGTATATTCGCAAATTATGTTGACCGACGTAAAAAGGGACCCTAAGGGTTCTCTTATAGCCCAGAAGACCGTCTTTGGATGGGTCCTTACTGGTAGAATTCCTCAGCCGCATTCTTTACACTCTATCGTGTCATTTTTCAGTCATTTGGACTTGAACGACCAAATCACTCGGTTTTGGGAAGTTGGGGAAGTTCCCAAATTTATGAAAATTTCGGCTGAGGACAAATTTTGTGAGTATTTGTACCGTCGTACCACCACTAGAAATAGGGAGGGACGTTATGTGGTTACCCTGCCTTTTAGGTCCGAATTTCCGACCAGTTTGAACCTTGGGTTCTCCCGGAGAATAGCACTCTCGCAGTTCTTGAGGAATGAAGCGAGATTACTTAAATCCCCGGAGGTTAAGAGTCAGTATGACTCGGTTATTGAGGAATATTCTACCTTGGGTCACATGACAAAGGTCAGCGCCGATTTAGCTCATTCTCCCAACTCTAATTATTACTTGCCACATCACGCTGTTTTTAAACCCGATAGTACTACGACTAAACTTCGGGTAGTCTTTAATGCCTCAAGCCCGTCTTCGAACGGTGTGAGTCTCAACAATGTCCTACACCCTGGACCAATTTTACAGTCTAACCTAACTATACTGATTTTGCGTTGGAGACTGTTCAGATATGTTTTTAACTCTGATATAGAGAAAATGTATAGGCAGATACTGATCAGACCGGATCAGGCGCATTTTCAGCGGATATTATTTCGGCGAAACCCCGAGGGAGATATAGAGGATTATGAATTGAGAACAGTGACGTTCGGAGTGAACTGTGCTCCCTATTTGGCAATTAGAACGTTGCACCAATTATCTAGCGACTGTGAGTCAAACTACCCTTCTGCGTCCACCATTTTGCGTACTCAAATATACGCGGACGATATTTTGTCGGGTGCACATTCTATTGAGGAGGCCATTCATAATCGCGATGAATTAATTCACGTTTTGAAGTCGGCTGGTTTCTCGTTGCGGAAATGGACTTCGAACGAACAAAGTCTAATTCGAGACTTACCCCCCGAACATTTATTGGATTCCAATTTTTTGAAATTTTCAGCTGCTAGTACTGCTAAAACGTTGGGTTTACGTTAGAACGCGAGCTTGGACACATTCTTCTTCAAGCCATCTCTAACGCCCGATATTACCCAAGTCACCAAACGTTCTGTCCTTTCTCAAATAGCCAAGCTATTTGACCCTGTTGGGTGGCTAGCACCCAAAATAATTGTCGCTAAAATACTTATGCAACAAATTTGGAAGGACAAAACCGAATGGGACGATTGTTTGAAACCCATGACGTTACACAGGTGGCGCGAATTTGTCGATGATTACTCGTTCATCGACAGGATTAACATCCCCCGCTGGGTTAATTTTAACCCTGAGTATGAAGTACAACTTCATGCATTTTGTGATGCTTCTGAGAAAGCATATGCTGCCACCCTTTATAGCAGAATCAAAACCCCGTCAGATGAAATATTCACTCATTTGCTCGCTGCCAAGACAAAAGTTGCGCCAGTAAAGGTGCAAACCTTATCCCGTTTAGAGCTCTGCGGTGCAACTCTGTTGGCAAAAATGGTACATTCACTCCTCACGGAGCTGAATTTTACCAATGCGAAGGCTTTTTATTGGGCAGACTCGACAATAGTTCTGTCCTGGTTTCAGAAACCCCCGTGCCATTGGCCAACTTTTGTGGCGAATAGAGTTTCGTATGTTTTGGATACTATTGGCATCGATAATTGGAATCATGTGGAATCTCATCATAACCCTGCTGACCTGGCTAGTCGAGGTATAACAGCCAGAGAACTCGTCAATTCTGACATCTGGTGGAAGGGCCCTACTTGGCTAAGACTTCCACGTTCTGAATGGCCGAAATCGTCATTCCAACCCTGTACCCAGCTTGAAACACGTGTGGTTCGAGTGAACGTCAATACGACAACGTTCACTGAGGAAATTTTGAGCCGATTTTCTCACTTATCTCGCGCGTTGCGAGTATTGTCCTACGTTTTCCGGTTTGACCATTCCGACAATAAAACCCATGAGTTATATGGAAAATACTTGTCAACAGGACTTACTCAGGACGAAATCAGTTTCGTGAAGCGTCGGTTAATTATTTTGTGTCAAAGTTCACACTTCCCCGAATATTCAATTTTGAAGGAGAGAGCTGCTTTGCCTCGTAAGAGCCCTCTATTGACCTTCAACCCCTTTATTGATTCGAATGGTTTCTTGAGAGTCAATGGAAGACTCTCTCGATCACCGACTTTGACCTACGACGAACGCTTCCCCAAATTACTCCCCTACCATGGTCATTTTACCCGACTATCTTTGGAGCATCTTCATAAATGCTCTGTACATGCTGAGTTGTCTTTAATGCTGCGCCTCATGCGGCAGGAGTTTTGGGTCCCTAGGCTTAAAACCCTAATTCGAACAGTTATTCATAACTGTAAGATCTGTACGATTTATCGTAAGAATTTGGGTCAGCAAATTATGGCTGCGCTACCCCCAGAAAGAACGACATTGACTCGTCCTTTCACCCATACTGGTCTAGATTTCGCTGGACCTATTGAAATTAAATCCTATATTGGACGTGGTTGTCGAATCACTAAAGGATATGTGCTGGTGTTTGTGTGTTTCGCCACAAAGGCCATTCATTTGGAAGCCACCAATGAAATATCGACGGACTGTTTTCTGGCCGCGTTTACTCGTGTTTCCTCCAGACGAGGTTGCCCCGCACATACATATTCGGATAATGGAACCGCGTTCGTTGGCGCAGCGAATGTGATGAAAAGGGATCAAGCTAAGTTCTTATCCGAAGCAGAACTTTTTACCCCAATTCCCCCGAAACAGTAAGCAAAAAAGAAAAAAGGAAAACAGACAACAATAAAATGCACATATCGTATGGTACTTTAATTATTGCTACATTTTAAAGATATATAGCTATACCTATAATAATACTTTAACATGGCGATCGTACAAGTAAATGTTTTATTTCTAAATTGAAACGTGTAACATGTAGGTAGTGGAGTATAGTATAATGCAGCTCACCAAAAACGTAAATCTAACGTTAAATAAAAATATCTACATACATACATACATAAGTGGTCATTACAACCATTTAGTTAGAGATGCCTGACCTGGGGCTTGAACCGAGGCCTCACGTCTAATAAGCTACTATAATAAGCACTACTTACTAGACCACGGCGATTTCAAAAATAAATAAAAATATATATTAAGTTATAATCGTTGGCGCGTTAAATGTATCTATTGAAAATCGATTTTAGTTTGATTGATAATTGATTTGACGCAATAAATAAAACAACTTTTTAATCGAAAATGATTTCCACACGCACTTTAAATATCTATAATCAGTTAAAGTGAAGTTGTTTCTTTATGTCTTTCGTTCGTGGCTTTTACATTTTATTTTATCGATAAAAAAGAACATGTTTCTAGTTATTAAACTATAAACATTCCTTCTTGTCGATAAAAATACATATATCACGTGGGCAGAATTGACACAAAACTGGCAGGCAATTTTCAAGAAAAACGTGAACAAAGTAAACGTCTTTATCTCTCTATAAGGCTATAAGGCACAAAGTGTAGAAGAAATGTCATGTGAATTCGAAAGAAGTAATACATTTTAAAAAATCGATGGGAGATTATTTTGTTCAACGAAATTGATGTGCAATTATTTTTACACAATTTCACTCTTCAATACAATTTCATTTTAGAGGATTACGTTTACTATTCCATAATCAAATGTGCATATAGGAATAATATTAAACACGTGTATAGTAAACTCACGAAAACATGAATATCCTGAAATGTGAACACTTCACAAATATAAACACTTTTGTGTTATGTTGTGATAAGAACAAAAAATTTAAAAAAACTTAAAATACTTTACCTTTTTGTAAATCTAAATGAAACAACTTGTGTGTGAGATATCATCGAAAATATTCATCGATCTCTACTATCTGGTGTACCCATAAACACTTTCTAGTTGTAAATCTAAATGAAACAAATTGTGAGATATAATAGAAAATATTCATCGATTTCTTGTATCTGGTGTATCCATTAACACTTCCTACTTGCAAATCTAAATGAAACAAATTGTGTGTGAAATATCATCGAAAATTTCAATCGATCTCTTGTATCTGCTGTATCCTTAAACACTTTTTATTTGTAAATGCAAATGATACAAATTTTGTGTGACATATCATCGATCTCTAGTATCTGATGTATCCTTAAACACTTCCTCTTTGTAAATCCAAATGTAACATATTGTGTGTGACATATCAATTTTCATCGATCTCTAGTATCTGGTGTATCCTTAAGCACTTCCTATTTGTAAATCTAAATGAGACAAATTGTGTGTGAACTATTATCGAAAATTGTCATCGATTTCTTGTATCTGGTGTATCCTTAAACACTTCCTCTTTGTAAATTTAAATAAAACAAATTGTGTGTGGGATATCATCGTATCATCATCATCGGCCAGCGCAGCCGCCAAATGTTAATACGCCAACTCGCACTGGACCGAAGATCTTGTTAGAACTTTTCTCTCGAATACTCTCAAGGCTGCTGCATAAGTGCTTAATAGGTTCCATGACTCTGTGCCATAAATAAGCACGATAAGCGTGACCGTCTTGTAGAGTATTAGTTTTGTCGTGCGAGAGATGCCTCTGTTATTCAATTGCCTATTGAGACAATAGTAGCACTTGTTGGCAACATATGCTTTGTTTTGCCCTCATTTACTGCCAGACCTATCTTAGTAGACTCCTGTTCATTAGCACTAAAGGCAGCAGTAACTTCTCGCTTGGCACGCCCTATGATATCAATGTCGTCAGCGTACGCAAGCAACTGGACACTTTTTTGAAAAATAGTGCCATTGCGATGGACCCCCGCCTTCCGCAGAACACTCTCCATGACGACGTTGAAGAGGTCGCATAATAAGGGATCGCCTTGTCTGAAACCTCGCACGGTTTCAAAAGGAGAGGTCCATTCCTACCTTGACGGAGCTGCAGGAATTGCTCAACGTCATTCTGCTTAGCCTAATGAGTTTCGCAGGTATACCGAGCTCAGACATTGCGATCACGATCCATTATGGGACTATCGAAGCCTGCCTGTTTTTCGTGCGCCTTTTCCAGGATTTGGCGTAGTGTGAAGATCTGGTTGACGGTGGACTTGCCCGGTCTGGAGCCGCACTGATAAGGTATAATTAGTGTTTTGACGAGTGGCTTCAGTCGTTCAATACGCCTGTAAAAACACGAGTGATTTAAGGCTATATTTACGCCATATAACCCTGTTAGACTACTTCTCATACGATTTTCTTAAATCGCAGGTGTGTGTGAATAAGCGACAGCAGTTCTCAAGGCCTCCATAATCCATGCCTTCGCTCAATTTTAGCCTAATTTGAAAGCAAGAGTAATGGAAAATAAGACATTTCAAATGATCTTCACTTAGAGAGGTCAAGACGAACATAAGACATCAATAGGCCTCATCAAACAAATAAAAAATTCTGTGATATTTTGCACACGTATGTAAAGATTCCGTAGCCTTGTAGGTGGTATGTTGGCTTGTTAGCACAGCTCTGACGTTTCGAACAAATCGAAATATGAAAAAATATTTGTTTGGTGGTTTTCCGCTCAGCAGTCTTCTGGGCAAAACTCTGACAGTAAGTAATATTGCCATAAAAGGGTTCTGAAACGGTTGTTGTTCGGAGTCTGCTTTTAACTGTAGGTTCCGCTACTCAACAATATGGGTAGAGTAAGAAGCTGTGTCATAATCGTGACTAAAGGGTTTTAAGTAAGTAAGGTTTTCAGTAAGTAAGATATCTCACACATACTTAATTTGATTTAAATTTGAAAATAAGGAACGCTTAGCGAAAGACCGTATATATTGCATTTAGTGATGTAACCATTTTACATTTATTTACTACGCAAAGAAGTTAAATTACCCCACCACTTCCATAAATTTTCTGCTGAAAAAAGAATATGCAGAACTGTTGCCCCTATTTTATGTCTTTTTATTTTCACTTTGAAGTATGTGTTGAAGTTTACTTGCCAGGTTGCAGTCGTTAAGAAACTTTCTTTATGATTTTGTATTCACTTAATAACTACATATAAAACTATGTTTTTAAGAGGGTGTATGTACACGACGTTTTTCTCTGTACTACTTAAAGTGTGTTTAAAATTAGAATACATAGTTGTTAAAGGTAATAGACAGTAAGCGCTTCAAAGTTAAATTAGTACGGTACTGCATTCGAACCTTGCTTCGAATACATATATAACAGATTTATGTACACATAGTTACTAAATTATGCATACTGTTAAAAAATGTCTGAAATTTTTTAACTAATCCGTTTTCGTTGCAAATCTTTATAGTTTCCTTAATGTTAAGACGGTCTTTTGCATTGGTTAACAAATTTTTGAAATTGAACTGAATTGTGACCCTGCACAGGCCCACAAAGGTATGCATCCGATTTACAAATTTCACAAATTTCTGAACCAATGCAAAAGACCGTCTTAAAATCGAAGAAAGATGTCAGACAATTATAAATATTTTCAACGAAAACGGATTGGTTAAAAAATTTTTAAAATTCGTTAACTTTTGTGGGCCTGTGCAGGCCCAAAAAAGTATACATCAGGCCCACAAAAGTCAACAAATTTCAGAAATTTTTTAACCAAGACCGTCTTAAAATCGAGGAAAGTTGTCAGACAATTACAAAGATTTTCAACGAAAACGGATTAGTTAAACAATTTCTGAAATTTGTTATCCATATGTATACTTTTGTGGCTGAGCTTACATAGCTATGATACTGAAGAAATTAGTATAGTCACTTCAATAATTCAAACTATTTCTTAGGTTTTATTTAGCGTTATTCAATGCTCAATTTTTAAGCCACGCTTGAGCTTTATAGCAGGTTCTATGATAATAGAGTTGTATAAAAATCTTTGCATTGCTTGATCGTTGTAATACTCAGTAAATTCTGTGAAAGTTTATTAGGTTGTTGGATTTACTATATTGGTGAACAACCTTTCCTACTGCTTTCTAATCCCAGAACTTCTCTTAGGTCTTTGTCGTAAAAATGAATTTTTTGGAGTAGGATGTCTGTTGCATGATTTACAAGGTGTTGCAGCACTTGAAACACCACTATTCCAAAACACTTCCTATATTGTTTTAATATCTTCTATCCTGGTTCTGGACGAACCTGAGCTATACTCATGCCGCAATTCAGGAAGGACATGAACACATCGTTTCGCTTACCAGTATGGTGCCATATAACTTTGCGAATACATCACTTAAGTGTAGAATTCCAACTACAAACTTCTGGTCCAAATATTCGGGGGATACAACTGGAATCCCTTGAGGTTTATGCCCATGGCTTAAAGATGCATTAAAGGTTCTGATATTAAACATTCTTATAGGCTGCAGGCTTACTGCAGTATTTTCCACCTCATTCCCATTTTGAAAGCGGCGCAATGCCTGTTTAGTGGCAGGATATTCTATGAAGAATTTATTTATTCTGGAAGGCAGGCTGCGATTGTCCTTGAATGCCAAGGATTTCTTTGGGGAAATTTCGAATCGTTCAAAGGCAAAACATATAAGGTTTCCGGAACATACGAATATCTTTGGAAATTGCGTTGCTGATTAGCTGGTCAGTTTGGTGTGGAGCTCGCTATCACCGATATGTTACAGGGCATATATGTATATTCCGATTTCATCAGCTAAATTGTATACTATCCGGTCGTTTTACACAGAGTGAACGAACGGGTTATGGGGTAGGGTTAGTATGTGGGGTAAGAGGGGGTAGGGTATATAAATACACAAACCTTTTATGTATATAAATTATGTATATATGCAAATGATAAGTGTTTGTTAATGTTTTGTGTATATATTTTAAAAACGTTATAAAATGTATTTCTATGTAATTGTTTTACAATATATATAATTTGTTCACTATCGTTCACATTTAGATTTAAATTTATTAATGTTCACAATATTTTACAAATTCTTTTAGTCTTGTTAATTTCCACAATATTTAAAATGATATTATATGTGGCGCACTCGCGAAAGGATTGTTGGGTTGTTCCTTTTGTTCTCGATGTCGATAATCAACTGATCTTATAAGGATCAAATAATTATGTTGAAGGTTTTGATGAAAGTGTATACGTGATGTGTGTGGTGAATTTTGATATGTATGATGAATGTTGATGTGTGTTGGTGTTATTATTGTTTTTGTTTTTAAAGATGTTTGTGTTGTCCTATTGGAAGTCAGGGTTAGGTTTGTGTATTTGTTCACTCGTGTGAACACAGAGGTTTAATCTCGTTAACAGTAAAAAAAGTACGTGAAATATTTCTAGACTCATCTCGATGCGTATGTGATTGTGAAATGGCACAAAGGTATTCCGAAAGTTTTGACTCCATTAAATGTTGTATACAGGATCTGTGGATCTGAGGAGTCAGCACTCTATTCTTGTCATAAAAAGACGGAGGTTTTCTACGTCTCGTTTTTCTTGGATATGAATTGGTTTTCTCTAGGTTTGATCCTCGAATTCAATAATGATTATCGTATTGCAATGGGCCTTAATGATGACCTAAGTTGAATATTTTACTTCAAGCAGTGCTGGCCACTTTATTCAACTTAACGTTATAGCTTTGAATTTATATGAAATCGAGTAGACTATAACGTGTCTTTTGCCTTAAAATCAGTAACAATGACACCATCATCATCGATGAATCTATCGCCACCAGGTTCGAGGGGTACTGTACCAATTAACACAACAAAAGACGATAGGTTAAGTTAGGCTAGTGTGGTAGCTTTTATACCAAAAGCTCACTTGAGCACGCATAGCGGCCCGTTGCGACGCCATAAGTGAACGCAGTCTCTGTACTGACCAAGTTCCTCCGAACCAGGGAGGGAGAAGTTGGTCAGTGCAAGTGCTGCTCATCAAAAGCACGACTACCCCATGCTGGAAAACCAGCCCGAAAGCTTTATAAACGAGGCTTTATCCTTTACATCAATGGACGATAGCTCCGTCAAGCTGACAAGGGTTGGAGAACCAAATAACCTATATATGCACCTCGCAAGAGATAGGCGTTGACAAAGAAAGTGGATCCTCAGCGGATCTGCACCCACGGCAGAATTCGTTAAATGGGAGCCGCATTCTTTCCGCATGTCCACCCACAACACAGTGACCTGTAAGCATGGCCACTGTTATCGAGATGATGTTACGACCAAGTCCAAGTAACTGGTTGGTGCGCCTTCTATCCATTGAGGGCCAAGTGAGCCTAGCGGTGGAGCAGGGCGTCTCGGAAGAATTTCCGCGCAATGGCCAGCTTGAACGAGGTAAGTGGCATTCCTCGGTTGATTAAAGAGGATTTCGGAAGTAGTGCGCCAGCTCTGGCTAGATCGTCGGATCTGCAGTTTCTCGGAATGTCACAGTGTCCGGGGACCCAGACAAGTGTGACACTGAAGCACCAAGAAAGAAGGTTGAGGCAGCGGCGACATTCCCTAACGATCCTGGAATTATTCGCAACGTTCGACAGAGACTTTATTTCCGCCTGGCTATCAGAAAAAAATCGAGATGCGGGTGAAAGGAACACCGTGCGCGAGGATCCACTGTGCGGTCAGTAGATGACCACCACCTCCGCCTGGAACACGCTACAATAGTCTGGCAGCCGGAGTGAAATGTCCAAGTTCAATTTCCCAGACGATATATTGCACAAATTTTGGGGCTCTCCTGACAATATTCCACAAAATTGCGTTATCGCCACAAAACAAAACCTTTATGACTGCGAAAACATTTGTGCCCTAATGCCAAATTATTAAACGTTCTTCAATTACTTCAAACGCGACCGATTCGCCCCGATAATCGATATCATCGAAATCAAGTTCCAATCTCAATTCCGGTTACAGTAGCATGCCAACCACACCGAATCAACACCATTGGGTTTAGGAAATGCCTAATAATAATAATCTTACTGCCGACTTCGATTCTAATTATCTTGTTCAAATAATTTCGATAAACCGCCTTTTTCTGGTGCATAGATTTTTATTTTAATATTCCTTCCATTATACTTAATGAATTATTTTGATTTCATTTTATGATTATAATTCTGTGTTTCTGCTACTAAATTAATATGAAAAATACCACCTGATGTAATGCCTAAATGCACTAAACGTGTTCCTAAAATTAACCATAATGTTGACACTGCTGGAAGATTTTTTAATTACATCAGTTGCAACGTGCAGGTTATAGTGTTGCCAGCATTAGTTAATGACTATAATGAAAACGGTTACTTTGATAATGAGCATAGCGCAGGCTGTGTGTGACAGTTATGGTAGTTTTAAATGAAAAATTAAGGGCAACAACATTATAAGTTTATAATTGTATTATAATTATATACATGTATACATACATTTTCTTTTCTTTTTGAAATTTAAAGCATATTTGAAACTCTATTTATGTTCTTTACACGTTCATTGAAAACATTTTTTGTAAGATTACCTAAGTCCCTTTTGAGTTTGAAAACATGCAAATGTTAAATACTATTTTGTGTTTGTGATTTACGTTGCAGATTGAAATTGTGTAAAGTCACCGAAATGTGTTTTTAATCCAGCTTAACTGTTTAAACATAATTTTATTGCAGTTTTTAGTTCAAAAAATGTAATAGCATTCCCTAATCCAGCCATAAAAATTAATCGTGTTGCTGCCTTTTAAATGCTAAAAATATTTACGATTTATGTTATGACATTACGTCAAATGGTTTTTTACGACATTGACATTAATGCAATCATTTAATCAGGTGACTGCAGTGCCACAGGATTACATGCCAAATTATTCCATCAACTTACTCGCTCATAATCTTACTTAAGTTGAGTATTGTGCACGAATTATAAAAGTAGTTTGAAGAAGTAATAAAATATGGAAATGTGTTTGATGATAAATTTGTTATAGGGTTAATTACTTGTTTGTATAATAAATTTAATAAATATTTGTTATTATTTCCCACATAAATTTTCAGGTACGTTACTTCACATTGAAATGCGTTTTTTTTTTGACGCGCTCATAAGAGTTTATGGGGTTTGTTTTATAATTTTCGTTAGAAACCAGAAAAAGAAATCCTTATCGATGAGTACAATCGTTATTTTTTAACTTTTTTTTGAATCCAACTGTCAGGAATTGGCCCCTATTCTCGCAGCGCAGTGTGTTGGAATATATGAAAGATAGTTTATAGAAGAAAGGAGCTAGTGTGTAACAATAAGACCCAAACGTTATTTTTATTGCTCACTTAATGTATCACCTCTTAGTCAAGCTTACGACCTAGTTCTTCACACTACCCGCATTGTGTGTATTAGTTTTTATACACGAGTGGCAGAGCATACAAGTTAAATAAGCCACCACATTATCTACTAGACTACGGCGACCTTTGTCGTTTGTTTAAAAAATGGGACAGTACTCCTGTCAGGAGAGTGATTTGCCACAAACCTGCTGAGAGGTAATCTGTAATCTGTTCAAGACACAATTAAAGCATTTGTCTGAATGCTGTTACACCAACCACCATATTTACCAGACTTGAATACTAGTTCCTTTATCAATAGGACACGCAATGGCTGCACAGCTCTTCGATTCATAAAAGGAAGTCGAAAATTGATTGCAAAAAGACGAACAGTTTTATTAGTGTGAAATTCACAAATTGCCTGAAAGATGAAGAAAATGTGTAGCCAGCAATGGCCAATACTTTGAATATAATGGTTTTTTACTTTTGCATACAAATTTTTAGCGATATTACGATTGTAGACCTCTGCTGGAAAAGTTTTATGTTTTCAATTTTTATTATGTGATTAATTTATTTAAATTTAATGAATGTATTCTTAAAGAATATATTTTATTAACTTCCTTTTCAATCTATTTCGTTAAATTTTCAAATGTAAATCAATTTTATTGAACGTCCCCTTTGCTGACTTAATAAAATTGTTTGTTTCTATTTATTCTTTTCGTTTATATTTTTTATTACAAAATCAGCAATTATTTATTAATTTATTGTGTGTATCTTTTGCGGTTTTGCTATTTCCAATCATTCTCATATCACATTACAGAACAATAAGTATGGTTTACATTCATTTATAATTGGACTTAAATAACAGAGAAGATAAGACGCTAAGATTTCAAATCTAAGAGTCTTCAATCATAATGAATTGACGCTAATGCCTGAAGCAGACAAAGCAGAATGTATATGTGGATTTTGTTTGTTTTGTTTGTTTCTATTTATTCTTTTCGTTTATATTTTTTATTACAAAATCAGCAATTATTTATTAATTTATTGTGTGTATCTTTTGCGGTTTTGCTATTTCCAATCATTCTCATATCACATTACAGAACAATAAGTATGGTTTACATTCATTTATAATTGGACTTAAATAACAGAGAAGATAAGACGCTAAGATTTCAAATCTAAGAGTCTTCAATCATAATGAATTGACGCTAATGCCTGAAGCAGACAAAGCAGAATGTATATGTGGATCATTAATTTTTAAGGATTTTTTATCAACTAAATTAAGTTTCCAATTTCTTAATAACAATGAAGGAGAATGTTTATTTAAGATAATTTGAATACGAATTATGTAATGAACAGGGCAAGTTCAAAATAGCACTATTTTTTTAAACGTTATAATTTATTGAGGATATAACGAATAAGAGAGAGCATTTAAATATTCTAAAGAACAAATTTACCAAATTTTCGGAAGAATTAAGAGTTCATGATGATTATTACCACCAACAAGTCAATGAACCCAATCATATTGCTGCTAATGTGAAAATGTGATTTGCTTACCAAAGTTCCCACAGTCTTAATACTCTTGAAAAAAGTCCCAATATGACTCCAAGAAAGTATTTAAGACATTATTTGAAAGAACGATTTCTCAGTCGCTGAAACTCAAACAAAAGACAACTGATAAACTTGCTCATGAACGCATGCTCATGATACATTCAATGCCAAATGGGTTAAATAGAGTGTTTGACTGTATGAAAAATATAAATACTGGTGTTTTGCTTTTACATCGCTTAACATTAAAATTATAAACAAAAGCTACAAAATAAGCCAACATACTACCTACCAGATTACGGAAACTTCCAATGAATAATATTTCTAAAAATCATGAAATTGTTAGATATAATGAGGCACCTTGACTTTTGATATCTATTGTATTGTATGTGAGCATACTAAATTTTTATGACAAAGAAGACAATTTCATTTTCCATTCAAAATTTCGAAAGGATTAGTTATTAAGTTTTCTGAGATGAATGGTGGAAATTTGATTTCATATTCGCAATAATCAGATTTCCGCACTTTTGTTTTTTTTCATCCTACCTCACATTCATCAAGAATTGTTGTAACACATCATCATTCCATTTTAAAAAGCTTTTTGGATGAACATCGAATTTAGAAACTTTAAATTTTAATTTTAACGCAATGATTGTAAATAATTTGTTTAAAAAGTCATTATATTGAAACACATATTGAATTTCTATTTTAAAATAAAGGAATACAATAAAATAACAAAACATCACCACTAATTTGTTTACAAAAAATAGAAATGACCAGTTATGTATGTATGTGGAGCATCATCGACATTTTTACTTGTTTGAAATAACCAACTCTCTATGACACTGACTCCTAAATCAGGCTGAATTTGACCGATGGCATAGGTTGCCTTGAGGACTGATGTTACTTGTAGCTTATTCACATACACATGCAACTTTAGAAAACCTCACAAGAAATAATCTAACATGGTTAAATCGCACGTTATCGGAGGGCACTTGACATCACCTGCGCGTGAGATGATGACTATGATCTCAGATCTCTCGTGCTGAATATCCAATGGAGCATGAACAATGTGGCATAAAGTGCCGTATTGTTGATTCCCCAAGACGTCGATGTTGGTAGTCATCGACCTAAAGTGCTCGCTGTTCACAATGATTGACTGGCTAACATCGTACTAAAGAAAATATGGACCTACGGCATTGCTAGCCCAAAAGCTACACCAAACAGCAGCTTTTTAGGAATGCATTTGGATTCACTTGAACATTATAGGGATTGGTATCATTCCAAATTTGACAAATTTGTTTTTCACGTTCCCATTGATCCAGAAAGAGCCCACATAATGGAGAAAATGATTTTTATATGAAAACTAAGGACAGTTGCTTATTGCACCAGAGACCATTAAGCGAACACATGTCGTTTTCTATTGGTCAACTGAATTTTATACGGTTTCAGGCTCCAAGTCTAGACGCAACGTTGGTCAAGTTGTTTTCTGCGAAGGCCGAGTACATGTGAGCAATACTGCTTAAATTATTTTTCATCTACAATATTAGCCGAGAGATGTAAGGCATAATATTGCTGTTCAAGAATTCCCTTCAAAAAGCAAACTTCTACAAACATGTCACAGCAATACAATAAATTTCAATTTATGCTAGAAAAACATAAATACTTATAACAATTGTTAGATATATGTATGTAAGTATATATGTAAGTATGTTGATAAATATAGATGTCATATTGTGTTGAAATTACATGAAGAATTGCGTACTCTGCGTGTACGTATGTATGTGTAAATATGATATAAATATCGTAAATGTGATATAAAATGTTTTGTCTACAAACATAACTTTTATACAAATGTGTCTGCTTTGAATGATAAAATGTTTGTACATTGTCATACATAGGCACATATGTATGTGAACAATACTTGTTATTTTGACACTTTTATCAGATGCTCTTTGTGATAGCATCAGTGTAAGAACATAAATGACAATAACATGTGACATGATACACATCAATAGAAATGTACACTAACACGTGTGAGCCTAAAAATATGTATGTTTCTATCCACATATTCTTAATTCATTCACACCGCGTCTTCACACTAGACTGACTGAACTTTTACTAACCCACTCGCCTGCTTTGGCTTGTCTTTTATGTGACAACGTAAACAGTCCGATGAATGTTCCTGAAAGCTAATATTCGTGGTTTCGATTTCTCGAGATCTCTATAAATGCAAACACCGTTGTTTTATTATTGTTGTTTGTGTATTTTATTTAAATTTTTACTTGTAGTATTTGTTGTTGGATTTTTGTTTACTTGTTTACCATTTATTATGCTGGTGTTTGTTAATATAATTAATAATAATATTATTAATTTGTAAACAAGTTCATTGCTTTGTTTTTGTAGCTTTCGTTCATAATTTTAATGTTAAACGATGTAAAAACAAAACACCAGTTTCTTGATATTTTAATTTTCGTAGCAATATGAAATACTAAATATTTAGTACCTATACATACATAATTGATCATTGCAATCCTTCAGTCAGGATTAAGTCCTAGTTTCTCACACCAATCATGTTGTTAAGTACATACATATACACTTAAACTTACATTTTCAACCTATATTATACTCAATTGGAGGCATGTTATTACTATTCGCAATTGTTATTCGATGTGATACAATATTTTCAACTTTCAACTTTAATTTAACTTAAATTTCGATACACTCACACACAAAAAAAGCCAAGTGCCATAACTTCAGAATGTACAATAAACTGGGAAATCTCAAATACGCTGATGACATAGGTTTGCTGTTACATAATTTCATAGATACGACATCTAATCTTGGAGCTATTTTTAACTCTACATTATTATCAGTGGTGGAACTAAAAGCGAATAAAACATCGGCGTTGTGTTTAAATATTTAGATGTCTTGTCTGACTTAGTTGGCATTGTAATAAAATCTTGGATGACTGAAACGTACATTGCAAAGAGAAGAAAAACATTTAAATCATTGTTAGGCAACCTTAATAAGGTAATAAAATAAATCATTCTCTTGCAGCTAATTTGTGCCTACGAAAACGACTGTGAGTATCGCAATGGTGCGATGATTGAACTCGCGATTTAAGTACAGCAACCCTACGTCAATTAATACGTTGTCTAAAAATCTTAGACTTCCTGTAAAAAAAAGTTTAACTGGAGCAATCGGAATGCCCTGTAACATGTCGGAGATTGCTAGCACCGTACCGGCCATCATCTGCAATGCAATCTCCAAGGATATCCCGATGTCCCGGAATCCACATAAGAGTTATCTTGAATGATCTTAAATATATACATAATTGGTCATTACAACATTGCAGTCAGGATTACGACCTAGTTTTTCACACCACTTATATTGCGTGCGTTGATTTTTATACATGAGTGGCGGGACCTACATTTTAAAGTCAACTCTGAACGACAGATTTCTGAGAAACTTTTCATAGTAATTTTATTTACTCTCAGAGTTTTTGCCAGAAATCTGCAGAGAGGAAATCGCCGAAGAAATACTTTTTCATATTTCGTTAAGTTGGAGATGCCTGACCTGGGGTTTGAACCGACCTGGGGTGGTTAATCGCAGTCTGGCTTTCCACGTAAATCCAGAAATTTTCAGATATTTTTTAATAAGCATTGAATCGCTTTCAAAATGGCCATGACCTCGGCCTATAAAATACTATAGTAGTCAAGATATCTGTATGAGGATTTATTATTACAACCCTTAAGAAATATGTCACACTCTATCTTGCCAATCATCTTTGTGCCATCGGTATAAAACTTAACTTAAGTCATTGTCATGTCAGTTACACATGCGAATTAGCAGAGAAAAGAAGTGACAGTGTGGCAGCTCTAGAGTGGGAATTTTGACAGTTGGCAACGTGGTCTGGATGTAAGATACAAGGACGAGTGTTGAAACGAGACAAATATACTTTTACTTACATAAACGGAAAATAACGGGACAGAACATTCTGGAAAAACAAGAAAGCGTGGGTATATAAAGGTGTGAAATTTTTATGAAAAAAATTCTTTATAAGAAAATAAATTTAAATGAAAGTGCGCGTGGTGTGTTAATGAAAAAAAGGAACCTTTTGGATGATCGGAAGTGAAAAATAAATTTTTTTTTATGCGGCCGGAATTGCAGAGGGTGTTTTATCGCGTTTGCGGGACAAAAAGTTGAAGCATCCGGCCGCATTAACCGACATTTCGATGGCGTGTTCGCAGTCTTAGCTGCTACGGTCTCTTCATCTTCAATCATCTATAACCACCACGTGGAAATATCCACCATCGCTTCAGCCTATGTCATCTCTAACCACAACGTGGAAATATCTGCCATCTATTCAGCTGACACCATCTGTAACCACCACGTGGAAATATCCACCATCTATTCATCTGTCCTCATCTGTTACCACCATGTGGAAATATCTGCCATCTATTCATCTGACAACATCTCTAATCACCACGTGGAAATCTCCATCATCTCTTCATAAGATGTCATCTTTAATCTTCAATCCTCAACCCCTTGGCTATATTATCTACTATATTATCACCTATATATCATATATAATCATCAATTTTTGAAAAACATATCATCTTTAACGTTAAATCCTCAACGCCTCGGCTATATTATCTACTATATTATCACCTATTTATCATTTATAATCATCAATTTGTGAAAAATATATCATCTTTAATCTTCAATCCTCAACGCCTCGGCTATATTATCTACAATATTATCACCTATATGTCATCTATAATCATCAATTTTTGAAAAACCTATCATCTTTAATAACCTATAACAACGGTAATTACGACTATTTGCTCCACTCATAATCGTGGTAATACAGGTATTCTACGACCTTGACTCTATGACTGACGCACCAATTGACTGTAATTTTAAGATCATTATTATTTTCGTTTTTTATGTATATCTATATGTATATTATATAATTGTATAAGTCTAGATATTTATCGTAATATTAAGAAGAGTTAGAGGAATAGGAATGTTAGATTAGTTTACTTTCATTAATTTCTTTATATATATACATATATTGGTAGGATTCTATTTAAAGGTGCCTTAGGTAAAGAAATAATTTTATTTAATAAACTATAAGTATTAATAAGTTGTAAAAATGATGATTTTGTGATGATTACACTTTTTTTGTAATGAGTGATTAGTTAGGAGAAGCAGGTAAGTTCATAGGATAGTGGCAGGGTAGAAGTAAGATAAGTTGATATTAGGGATGGCTCTGAAAAGTCCAGAGCTATCAAGGTGGGATCCTTTGGGTTCCTGTGGGTGGGCTATAGGGCTGCGAAAACATCTGTAGTTTGTCCTCATTGAAATCGTTTAACCACAGTCAGTATCCGATATTTGTAGTTTTCGTTATTAGTTGTTTCGCTTTCGGGTCCCTTAGTATATGTTTTTTTTCTGGATTTCTTTGAAGCTGGTATTGAAATTTTTTTTATACATGTGAGTGCGCGTCCGGTTCGGATAACTGACAAGAACCACCCCATCCGACGAGCCACAGCCCGGCATAACGCGAGCATACCAGCGACGCTGGTTATCTGTCCACACTGGCTTAAGCTGTTGTATGATTTTTTTCTCGTAAACAGCTTTGGTAGCATTTTCATCCGCGTATTAACACAGCGCTAGCATTTATCACATTATATCATTGGGAACCTCCGTATTTTTAGAGCAAAAATCTCTCCTTGGAATTCTAAAATCAGATGTTGTATTTAGAAAGTTATAAGGAATAATCGACTCGAAAGTTTCCATATATTCCCACAATAGCAGCAAATGCATAGTCTTACTACCACCAACACAGTCCTTTGCTTTAATAAAAGGCCAAAGGGGAGCCAATTGAGTCAAGCAAATAATGTCTTGGACCACAAAGCACTGTTGGTCAGGTCAGCTGACTGTTTAAGTACTCTGTCTATCAGCCGCCAGTGGTATCTCTAAGTAGAAATGGGAAGCAAATCGAGAAGTAAAAAAACAAAGAACTGATCAAAAGTTTTGTTAAGGACTTATGCTCTTATGTAAACTAATTATGCGGAATATGTAAAAATATCTCTTTTTTATCTTTTCGAGATATTGCCTACAATTGAACTTTATGGCATACGGAAAAGATTCGGTTCGGATTTGCAGTCGCAGAAGATTCTTTGATTGTGTGTGAGTAGCATCTCAGAGAATCATTCAGGAAATTTGAAGAGAAAAAAGAGAATGATAGAAGTTTTAGGTTCCATCAATATTTAATTGATCATAACTACAACTTGTTCAGGTCCGCAACCTAGCTTCTCCCACCACTTATGTTGTGCGTGATGATTTTATCCATAAATACGACCTACAGTTCACAGTTCACGATTCCGAACAACAGATTTTTAAGGACCTTTTCATGGCAATTTTTACTTTCTCTTGGAGTTTTTACTACAAATCTTTTGTAAGTTAGGCCTCACATCTAATAAGCCAGCACACTACCTATTAGACTATGGCGACTACGAATGCAATATAGAGACTTAATAAAAAATTTTTCTTCCGGTAGTCCATTTGTATTATTTAAGATTTCGTTAATGATGGTATTTCAAATAAGCAAATGATGATAGAGCTGCCCATTTACCCATAAGATTAGCTGTATATGTTCTATGTATGTACAGATATCGGCTTGATGTCTCAGAGTACAAACTTATCTTATCGATATTGCCAATGTCCGGAAATGCTTCTTTATTAAAACATTTATTCGCAGCTGATTTCTATATCTAAAAGCTATCCACGATCCACAACCAGTGATTGCATTCCGCTTAGCACATTGGATCCTTAATTTGTTAGCACTCGAATCATTGAATTGTGGATACAAAACTAAAGATTAAAACAACGTACAAAAAGACGCTACAAGTGCAACTTTTAAGTTTTTCCTGAATGAAATTCGGTAAATAGTCATAGCTAGGTTAGGTTAGTTTTGAGGCCGACTACTTGTCATTGGGACAAGTACAATACCCAGAGATGGCCCATTTAAAATTCGTCCTAGAAGAGAGAGAGAGAAAGGATAGTGAAAGAGATAGGGAAATTGGAAGAGGAGAAGAGCTAGGAAACGTAGGATATTAGAGTCGTAACTACCAAGTACAAATGTATACACAAATACATACATAATTGGTCATTAAATCACTTCAGTCAGGATTACGACCTAGTTTCTCACACCACTTATGTTGTGTGTGTTAATTTTTTATACATGAGTGGCGGGACCTACAGTTTAAAGTCGACTCCGAACGACAGATTTGTAAGAAATTTTTGATTGCAATTTTATTTACTCTCAGAGTTTTTGCCAGAAATCTGCTGAGAGAGGAAGTCGTGGAAGAAATACTTTTTGTATTTTGTTTTGATGTCTGGCCTGGGTCTCGAACCCTGGCTTTACGTCTAATAAGCCAAGACACTACCTACTAGACTACGGCGACTTCTAAAATTGGATATAAATTCAACCAATAAGACTAATGGTAAACGAATTCATTGCGTAGAAATTTCGTATTCCTTTGAATCAGAATTGTTATCAGAGCAAAATTCTAACCCTGAATTACAAATCTTTCATCCTGTGCATGTAACAGTAACCTTACAAGTCTCTTGACATACTCATACTTGATTTAGTACTAAGCTCATAGTATCTTATATTCCCATGAAAGCTAATACAGAAGTCAAAATAAGAGAAATAAAAACTGTAGAATAACGAATTAAATAAATGAAAATTTTTTAAAGGAATTAAATCAAGTGTCCTATGTTTGAAGCACTTGCATTGACGTCTGTCTAAATATCCATTGCAAATGTACAAAATTATTGAATTAAAATAACTTTTTCTAAAACTATTTGTAAATGAAAATTGAAAAAGGAAATGGAAATGGAAAACCATGATAAACCATTTTTTTTCTTTGTATTTAAAGATGATTCTAGTTTTGCGTTTTCAGTTAAAGTGGGTGTGTTGACAGTTTTTTAACGTTTGTCTCAATTTCATTTATTTCAAAGTTTTTCTTTCCTTTTCTCATTCGTAATCAAAAACAGAAAACTTTTATTTAAATTTTTAACTCAATTGCATAGAGTCTCCCAACAAGAACTACGGAACTTTGAAAGCTTTTCTTGTTGAATCTTACTGGGCATTACAATCCTTTGGTCAGGATTACAGCCTAGTTTCTAACACCGCCCATGAGTGGCGGAAACTAGAGTATAATGTAAACTGCAAACGACTGAATTTTGATAAAATTTCCTTGGCAATTTTTTATTTGCTCTCAGACTTTTTGCCACAAATCTGCTGATAGAAAGTGGTCGAAGGAATATTTTTTCATGTATTGTTTTATTCGAGATGTCTGGGATGAAGTTTAACCACGGTCTCAAGTCTAAGAAGCTACATACTAGACAACGGCGACTTCAGTGAAGCTAAATCTGTCGAATTAGTTCTCAGACTGTTATGAGAAATCCCTTAGCCTAATAGGAAGTGTGTTGGCTTTTTAGACATGAAGCAACGGTTCGAACCCCATTTCAGGCATCTCCAATAAAACGAAATCTAAAAAAATATTTCTTGGCGACTTTCTATCAGTAGATTTCTGGCAAAAACTCTAAGTTTCAAACGAATAAAAAATTTTAGCAAATAGGCAGCATTTAAAAAGAGACCCTATAATTTATATTTAGGGATTTGTTGCTAAAACAATATTTCTGAACCCTTAAATGGAATTTTAATTTATCTTCTGTTGTAAATGTCACTGCAGACACAAGCAATGCATGTTGTTGGAAATACTTGACATTTATTATTGTTCTAGAACATGAAAAATATTGTTGTATGATTTTAATAAAATTTATTGTTTTAAAAAAATTTAAGTTAATTACTGTGGTATTTTTTTCAGAAAAGAATTTTACTATTTAATATATTATATTCGGGTGCATTGTACATATATTTTTAAATGTAACCTATATCACCAAATTGAGTATTGTTTACCAGAAAACGAATTTGAAAAAATGTCAGATTAAGAAATCTTTTATTTACTTCCAAAAAGTGAAATAACGATTATATTTTTCAACATATTTTCCCCTGGGCTCTATATAATTTATGCAATGTTGAGCCAATTTTATAAAGGGTCATTAATTTTTTGTTGTGCAGACATAAAAATAAGATTCTTTATGCTCGGTAACAGGCCAGAGTCTGTATGGAAATCGAACCTACGACTGTCGCTATAATAGATAAGCAGGACAGTCTAAACATAATTTATTGCATCAATAATTTATAGTTTTTTAAAAAGAAAAAATCAACAAATAGCCAACAGATCAAATATCAGAATGACTGCGTCTATTATTTTGTTGTTGTGCTTAAATTTTTCAAAAGTAGTGAAACACTGAGGCAGTTGTTAAGGGACTGAATATAATTTTTTAAATACGATTTTTAAATATAACGTCGTTGGCGCAGAGGCATTTATTGTAATTTGTTGACATCGACTGCATTTGTTAAGAGTATCAATGAAAGCAGGTCTGTCAAAGCTTTTGCTTGAAAGTTTTGTAATAAAAATTCAGCACATTTTTACAATGCTTAAAATTTGTTGTCATATCCTTTTCAGGCTGACATTGACCAACGTTACTATGTTTGCTTTGATGACCACGGTGGGTTCATAGCTTATTCGTGTGCACCTACGACTTAAAAGACCCCACAATAAAGGCTCTAACGGGGTCAAAGTGCACGATCACATAACCTCCAAAATTAACCTTACTGTCAATTCGTTCATGTAGAATATCCATGACAGGTGGCGGTCAGGCAAATGCCGTCATTATCGAAATCATTAATTTCAGACCAACATAATAAATATCTTTCTAGTCTAGTAGGTAGTGTGCTGGCTTATTACACGTGTGGCCTTAGTTCAAATCCCAGGTCGGATATCTCCAGCCATACGGAATAGGAACAAATATTTCTTCGGCGACTGCCTCGCAGCAGATTTCTATCAAATATTTTGGGAGTAAATAATTTTACAATGAAAAAGTTTTTCAGATGGGACCAGAGAGCATATATTCCGCATGATCTTTTAGTCTCAGATGTATTCCTTTCAATATTTCTTTTAATAATAAAATTCAATAGTTTTGCAAAAGAAATATTATAAAAATTATTTCGGAAATCTAATAAAAATGATCAGAATTCTTTCTTGGGGCAACATATTTTGCTTTATTTTAAAGATTACTTGTCTTAATTGTCAATAAATGGTTATCGAATGTTTATTTAGTTGCATGGGAACTATCGATAAGGATAATTATGGTTTGACTATGTTGACATTACTTTTAAGTAGGGTTTTACAAAATCACAGCCATTCTTTCACGTGGTGTCCTAGTGGTCTACTTAAGCGATTTCGAAAAGATTAAAACTCCATACTATCCTTTAAAATTAGCGAATTATTGAGTTTGTAGTGAACATTTCATGTAGTAAAAACAAAAAGAGAACGCGGTAGGAAAAATTGTAAAATAAAATAAATTTAAAAAAAATCGAAAAGATATTGACAAGTTTAAATGATTAAAAAAGCAGAAAAAATTTTACAATCAAAGATACATACATTATTTAATTTTTTCAATAAAATTTGTTTTGAACACAAAAAACGGTTCTGACATTTAACATTTTTTAATGAATGACAACAATGCCTGTCAATGTTCGGTAGAACACTAGATTCCATTGATTAGGTATCAATCATAATTATGCTTAAAAATAATCAGTTTTGCTAAATAATAACTCTAACATTGAAGGCAGTCTAATAAATTGCACGGACTATATCAACACGAACTAGCCGCTGTAGTCTAGTAGGTAGTGTGTTGGCTTGTTAGACGTCAGGCCACGATTCAAACCCTAGCTCACGCACCTCGAAATATGAATAAAAATATTTCTTCGGCGATTTGCCTCTCAGCAGATTTCTGGCTAAAAATCTGTGAGAAAATAAATTTGTCATGAAAAGTCTGTTAATTGGAGTCGACTTTAAGCTGCAGGTCCCACCACACATGTATAAAATTAAGGAATACTACATAAAATGGTGTATGATCTATGTTGTAATCCTGACTGAAGGGTTGTAATGACCAATTATGTATGTATCCTTGTTTGTCAACACAACCATAGTTCACGTATTTTATTTTTTATAAAAGAAGATAAATGAATAGATTCTTTGTATAAATCGCTTTAAACTGATTTCCTTAGCACAATAAATTATATGCGATACCAAATGGCGTAAAAAATTAAAAACACTGGAAGATAGACAGCATTGAATTTGTAAAAATTTACGGCATTGAATAGATTAACTAAACAACAGTCTTTCTATCTTTCTTGAGGAATATCAACACTTTTGCATATGCGCTCATACCTAGTAAGACGCCCACTTTAGTAAGAATATATTTTCTGTTATACTCTCGCAACACATACACACATAAGTATTCACTAATTCATGTAATAAATCTTTGCATACACAGTTCAAAAAATTGATTTCAATAGAACACAAAAATCGTTCTATGTTATGTGTGTTGTCTGTACAACATAATACTTTGCAAATCGTTCTAAACTATGAAGAACAAAAATTGAATATAGTTTATTTAAAACAGTCGCCGTAATCTAGTATTTAGTGTGTTGGCTTATTAGACGTAAGGCCAAGGTTCAAACCCCAGATCAGACATCAAAATGAAATATGAAAAATATTTTTTCGGTGACTTCCCTTTAAGAGATTTCTGGCCAAAACTCTGAGAGTAAATAAAATTTGTCATGAAAAGTTTCTCAAAAATCTGTCGTTCGGAGTCGACTTTAAACTGTAGGTCCCGCCACTTATGTATAAAATTAACACACACAACATGAGTGGTGTGAGAAGCTAGGCCGTAATCCTGACCAAGTCGGTTGTGAAACCAACTGGACATTATGATAGACTGTAGAAAAAATCGTATAAATACCACGTGTGTCTAGGAACATTCGACGGTTGTCCTCATGGGTTCCTAAACATGTTGCCACGGAAAATCAATTGAATTCAGGCACGAGTTTTCCACTCCTCATTTGTAAAAATTGATGAGATAATTAACACACTTGGAGTGAGGCCAGCCAGACTTGGCTGAAATCCAAGAGCGTCAAATGCTTCGCGAAAAATACCCTGATTGCTGCAGATTTTGTGCGGAAAGTTTCATCGACCCTTATTTGTTTGAAAACGACGTTGGCCGGATCATCACTGTCAATGGCTAGCAAACAAAATAAACAAAGAAAAGGATCGATCATAAAGCTTATTAGCAATGTCAGATGTCATTGAAATAAAGCTGTCTTACCTAATGAATGTCGGAAACTTAGAATTTGTGGTACACTAGTCGTGGAATCCATAAAAATGTGATTGAAATACAATACAACATAATGACATATTTCCAGAAGACATAAAGCATTATTTGTTACTCACTGTTAAAAATATTTCAAGTTATTGAAAAAGTATACATTATATTTTGTTTCTTGATTTTCTCATGGTAACATTTTTATTTTTTGGTTGGAATATTTGTTTTTAAATTTACTTTGATTTTTATTTTTCATTTTTTTTTACAACAAGTAAAGCTTTTATCGAAAGTCGTTTGTCACTAAGTGACAAACTTGTTAAATATTAATCAAATATTTTATATGGTTGGCACCAGGATACACCGCAAAAGCCAATCACCATCCACCCGCCTTTACTCTAGTAACTATGCTTCAATAAAGTTTTCTATTTTTTACATGGAACTCTGTACGGTAGCCTTGAATTCTGATGTACATACAAGTGTTGTCTTTCTGATAGAGTTTGTTAATTTACATGTATATATATATACCATACATATGTATATTTCCTTTATCATATTAAATTCTAAAAGAGAACATGAAACTTACTAGAGAGATAAATTCAAATAAATTATTTAAAAAGAATAAGAAAATGAACATAAAAGCCAAAATGAGCACAGTTGGGTTCCTTCCCTATGATCAACTGAAGTGTTAAAATTATTTCAGAGAATAATTTATTGACTTTAATGGCTTCATTTAATTAGTTCTGCAAAATCAATAGGTTTCGGGGTTTGTAGATAAGTTTTTTTACATTTTTACGCATTTATAAGCAATATATTTAGACTGCCAATACATAATGTACATAAATGGCCATTACAACCCTTCAGTCAGGATTAAAGATTAGATTCTAACACCACTGATGTGGTGTGTGTTAATTTTATACATAAGTGGCGGGACCTACATTTTAAAGTCGACTCTGACCGACAGATTTTTGAGAAACTTTTCATGGCAATTTTATTTATTCTCAGAGTTTTTGCCAGAAATCGGCTGCGAAGAAGTCGCCGAAGAAATATTTTTTATATTATGGTTTGATGTCTGACCTGGGGTTTGAAACGTCTAATAAGCCAACACACTACCTACAAGACTATGGCGACAAAAATAGAATGCCAATAGAATTAGCAATTTAACCCTTGTGATGCCATATTATGCCATCGTTCAGTTTTGCTTAACTAATCTGTAGCCGCCTTAGACTAGTAAGTAGTGTGTTGGCTTATTAAACGTTGAGGCCACGGTTCAAACCCCAAAATAAGACATCTCCAACAAAACGTAATATGAAAAAATATTTCTTTGGCGACTGCCTCTCAGCAGAAGTACGTCTTTCGAAGTCGGCTTTTAACTGTAGGTCTAGCCACTTATAGATAAAATTAACACAACATGGATAAAATAAACAAAAATCATAATCCTGACTGAAATATATATGTATGTATATTTTAAAAATTCTGCTGACATAGTGGCAGCTATCGTGCATATGTCGCTGTTTTTAGGACAAACTTATAGTTATTAAATCTGTAAGCAATCCCTACACTTGGTTTTTTCATCAATTTAATCCTTTTTGTCGGAGTTCTGCAGTTTTTCTCGTAGAACGATCATGAAACTCACATCATAACTTTTCCTCCGTCAACAATTCGTTTTGATCGTACAAGACTTACTTGGCTCAAATCAAGCCAATAATAACTGTAGTACTTTGGATCATCTATATTACACTCTTTTTATTGTTGCATGACAAATGCGTTGCGTCACATCTGTGTATCATAGTTAATCGTATCTTAATCTTTTCACTTAGTCATGGAAAGGGTGGAATTTAAAACAAGAATAATCGATCTCGTCGTAACTGGAAAATCACGTTTCTTTTTTATTTCTTGACATGATAAACGATTCTCAGTTGCCTCATGTCGAATCTGACCTTTCCATCTAATTACCTTTTTAAATTTTCTTTCATAGTTCTTGCCAAGATTTAGGTAATTTCTTTCATCTGTTAGAACAGATAATTATTCCAGCAATTCACTTCATTAAACAATAAAAAATTTTTAATTTAAACGAAGAAGTTCGTGGTCTGTTAGTGGTGGGTTTAAAGCATTCGAGCCGGATCAAACCGGCCAATCCCTCATTGGCACGTTCGCTACCATGTCCAGATCTTCAAAGATTCTGTCATCCAAAAATCTATGACGCACTCACGTAAAGGCGATTCCGTTTCCTCCACGTTATGGCAGATTCTGCAGTAATCCAGCTGTCGATTGCTGGACACAGCAGCTTTGGAATTCGGTAACCAGGTTTGTTGGACTACTCACGGTTTGTTGCATTCCTCGTTACTCTTTCCAATATGTGAAAAGTATTCTTGTAGGGGCGTATATATCTCCCTAATCGTAATCAGACATATCCGATACTTTACGTGCCAGTTCATCAGCCTTTTCGTTTCCCTCTATGGCACAATGGCCAGGAGCCCTGTAAAGTCATGCATTGTATCGACGTATATGATGTAGAGAGTCTATGCAGCTCCTGACGCCCTTTGATTTGACGAGATCGGATTCCAGCGCTTTGATTGCAGCTTGACTGTCCACATCAAGTTCGAAGGAGGTAGATCCCCGTTTTCTACCACGCATGCAGTTTGTTCAATATGAAAAATCTCCGAATAAAATACGATGGCCTGTTTGGGTAATTTGTTTGAGCCGTTCAGTGTGAGTTTATTGTAATAGCCTCAGGTTCAGTTCCACATTCCAATTTTGAGCCGTCGGTGAAGATCGTTATGTCACCATCCCCAATGTTAGGTTCAGCAACCCTTTCTGGAAGTGTGAGTATCCTATCAATATTAGCCGTGGCGTATGAGTAAAAAATCTATTACTTCAATAAAGAACAATTTTAGGCCCATCAATTGGAAAAAATTTGGTTTCTATTTACTACAACCTATATGAGAACTAACGCATCCATTATTGACAATATATTGTTACGAAAATGAAAACAATGTAGTATCGTTTAACATTTAAAACAATAAACAAGGGCTACACTAACACATACATCAAACTTGTTATAAGTAAACCAACAACAACATCAGTGTGAGGAAAGGAGATGGACAACTAAACGAAAGCAACAACAAACAATGTAAGCAAACTATACAAACAACAATGCAGTCGCGATAGAATTATCGAGAAGGGGAAAACAAAAGCCTTCTGCCTCAAGAATGTTCATCAGACTGATATGGTTGACTTATAAAAGGCAAGACAAAGCAGACAACGACTAGTCAGAATTCAGTCAGTCTTGTGTGAAAACGTTGCGTGCGTAGTAAACAGTTTGAAAATAGCTATTGTGAAGATCTACCGAACAGTGGTATTGCTTACAAAAAGGTTGTAAGCGGGGAGGAATAACGAACTAAACAAGCAGATTATTGTTACATACGACAAGTTGTATATGGTGGCACACAAAAGTAGTGTGAACAATAAAGAGTTTAATTGAAACTGAACACAAATTTGTTTTTACTTTGCGTTTACGTTTTTAAAAAAGTAAAAACGTAACAATATTAATAAAAAAAAGCCATTTCCATGCAATATTAAATTTCTTATTTGTAATACAATATTTTGATCTTGATTTATGTAAATATGTGAACTCAAATGTACTCAAATTAACAGCATTAATATAACAAACACCACATACTTATATATGTATGATTGTATTTTAATTAAATATATATGCCGGCCTCTGAATCCTTTATGCAATTATTAAGATTTATTTTATTCTAATTAATAAAATAATTAAAAAAATAAATATTAAAAATGAATCTTTGCAGTTGGTTGATGTTGAACCAAAAATTTAACTTGTTTTTAAAAGCTTTCATAATACAAGTTTCAGATTGGATGTAAAATGTGCAAAATTTATTTAAGTTTTGTAAATTATTCTATAGAATGTACTCCACTTTTATAGTTATGAATTTATGGGTGATAAGAAGTTTAAGATATGTTTGTGTAGGTGTCGCTGGTAAATAGTGAGAGTAAACACACACACACCAATTCGCAGTTGTGCATTCTAAAGCAAGAGACAAAAGTATATTCACTGATCGACGTATACGTAATAAATTTATATTTTAAATCACTCATACGTCACCATTTGATCAACAATACTAGTTATGAATACATGTATAAAAATTCGTTGTTCTAACCAAAAGGCAAGAAACATAAACAAGAATAATGTGTTAGAAATAGTTTTACGCATCAGTTTTAAAATGTTTCTGAATTGTTACTCTTTCTTCACTATATTTTTGCATTTTTAGCATGATGACATGACTATGGAATTAAGCGTAAATTTTTCAATAGAAAAACTCCAAAAAATAAAAACTTTCCCAAATGTCTTGTTTTATATTTAGTTAGTTTTTCCACTAACAAGATGCGATATATTTTATCTTATTTAAAAATTTTTTTTTTGCTACATTTCTAATGAATTTTTTTAAAGTTTTCTAACTGAACAAAAACCAAATTTTGTTGAAAGCACAGCCCGGAAAGTGCTGTAAATATTGAACAAGTTGTGTTTATGAATTTTTTGTAATTGTTTTATACATTTATAGTTCGCAATAAGTTTAACTTATTTAAACCTATACGCATTTTGAGATTTGTGATCATTAAAATTCAAACTGTACATGTATAGTGCTCACATAACTGCTCACAAGAATAAGGCACAAGGTTTACTGAAGAGACTGAAAAAGGAAGTAATAATGAGAAGTCCAGGTCCATAAAACGTGGAAGAACCGTGGGAAGCTTTAAATGAAATATGGGTCTATTTTAAGAAATTTAAACAACATTATGCCAAAAAAAGATTTCAACAAGTTATCGAAACAAAAAGGTGTATATATTAAATGCTAAAATTCTCTTTGACATTCTAAAATCAACAGACTAATACTGCGTTACAAGAGTGTGCACAACATAATTACATACATATACATAATTTGGTCATTACGACCCTTTAGTTAGGATTACAACCTAGCTTCTCACACCATTTATGTTGTGTGCGTTAATTTTTTTACTTGAGTGGTGGGACCTACAGTTTAAAGTCGACTCCGAACTACAGATTTTTTGAGAAAATTTTCATGGCAATTTTATTTACTCTCAGAGTTTTTGCCAGAATCCTCTGCTGAGATGAAGTGGCCGAAGAAATATTTTTTCATACTTCGTTCAGTTGGAGACGCCTAATCTGGGGTTTGAACCGAGGCCCTAAGTCTAATAAGCCAACACACTGCCTACTAGACCATGGCGACTTCCGTAACACAATATAATTAATTTATTTTATTTTGGATACCTTGGTAGTCCACTATAGTGTGCTAGTGTGGATCGATTCAAACCAGAGGCTCTGGTCCGTTGTACTATACCGAGCACAAGAGCTATACTACTCAGCTCGTAATAATTATAACATAATTTAGATCTTCGGACTAGAGCGAGTTGGCGATTATTTCCGCATCCGATTCAACAGTTGGCTGCATTAGGTACTCAACGGATTTTGGATTTTGTGCAGCGCATTGATATTCCGCGGCTACAGAGGCTCGGCCATGTACTTCGGACAGAAAATGACGTCTCGAGGAGACAGATATTTAATGTGGCGATTACCGGAAGTTGTCGAAGAGTACAACCTGGCCAATGTTAGAAGAACTAAATCAATTCCTCTCTGTCATCTATTGATACGGCCAAATGGAAAAGGCGCTTAAGAAGGAGAGGCGCCTGAAAGGATGTGATATTGCTAAGGACAAAAAACTTCGCAGATATTTATAGACTACTCGTCTGAACACATTGGAATAACGTAATGCAGTAAAGAGATAATTCGTTCTTTAGCCCATCTATGCGTACATGGAATGCTTTTCTTGTTGAAATTTTCCGGTCAGTTATAATATATAAATATAATGAAATGTAATATTCATAAGTAATACCCTTTCTTGCTGCCCTTTTTTAGATTTCAATAAAATACGCTGCAAAATAATAAAATTTTTTGTACGACTTGCAAAGGTTACAATGATTGAGATTAAGTTCTTAAATTTTATAACAAATAAATGTTTCATCTCTAAATATTAAATTATATTGTCTTAGTATACAATCATATGTATTCGAATATTTTTCTTTTCACTCTTTTTAAAGTACAAAACCTAAAATCGAATTGCGAAATCAATTTTATAACTCTGTTGCTGTGTTATTACAATTTTGATGATGTTTTGCAACTTTCGTTGACACGTAAATTCTGAATTTCCATGACTGTTGGAGTGTAACTGTAATGATAGTCGTTGATTTTATAGCTGGTTCTACAAATAGCAGTACTTCCGACATGCAGAAGACACATGCACAATCTGTTGATGAAATAACAACTTATTTGCAATTCCATCTGTACTTTTGGGTACCGGTAGATCAGCACAAATAACTCTCAGCAAAGAGTGATAAGTCACGTGCACGAAATTCATATACTTTGATATTTATGAACTTTGCTTTACGCACAATTCGTTTGTTCTTTGTACTTTTTAATGTTCATCAGGGTGGCAATGCTGTGACATTCATCTGTCTTGCTTAATATTATTGGATGTGTTGTTTTGTGGTTTTTATTATTCGTTGGTCTTTGAACTCAAATACAACAGTATTCATATATTTGGGCAAAGACACGTAGTATGTTTTTATAATCGGCTTATTAAACAACTTGGATTTCTTCCCAACAAACTTTTAAATAAATTGGAAACAAAATTTGTAAAAGTTATTAATTACACTATACCACAAAATAAAAAAAAAAAAATAAAAACATACAGCTAATGACATAGTGTAAGTATGAGTTTTGTTGATTAGAACTCAAAAATATTTTTTTACATTTCTTGAACCCTCCTAACTTGTTTTATTTGATAAAAACTATTATTTTGGACTTTACGCACAAATTTATTAATTACACAAACATTTCTGAACCAATATCACAAATTTCTTAGAAAGAGGAGAGAAGGGCCGTGTACATATAAATATTATTCGACCTAATATTCTATGAGATTTGATGAGGTAAACTAGGCAAATGAGATTTGTTTCATGTTTTTTTAAGTTTGTCCATTCATAGTAGCAAACTTTAATTAAAAAATATGAAATAAGTAATGACATTAAGAAAGTGCATTATCTTGTAAAGATATTAACACTTCGTTTGATAAAATGGAACAAAAATTACGGTCGGCTATAACAGTCTTGTTAGATTTTTCACATTTATTTATTTTTTTTTTTTTCAAAAAAACCTTCAGTTAAAAGATATACAGAATTTTTGATGGATCTTTATCCATCAGAAGTTGGCCAATGTTTGCGCAAAGTGAAATAATAATATTTGCAAAAAACACAAATATTAACCGACTTCTGGTAGTCGTGCAAACGTGAAATTGACAAATTTAGCGGTAAACAATCAAGATCCGTCAAAACTTTTGAAATTTTTTGAACTGAAAGTTCATTTGATAAGCTGACATACATATATAAAAAACTTAACACTACTTTTATACTATTTACATAAGAAATACGGCGAAGGACAACCTTATTTGAGTTGGAAAAAAGAAATTGAGGAATTCCCGACATCGATTGGCGTGACCAACTGGCGAAGGCGGGCAAGAAGCAGAGGCGCCTTGAAGAATGTGTTAAGGCAGGAATAAATGCGTTATCAGGTAGTTAATGGTCAATTAAGAAAGTAAATAATTAAGAATTCCAGTTCAGATCGGTAAAGATTGGATTCCATCTCCAACGCTATTTCGTATTTCATTTAAGATCCTTTCTTTAGAACAGTGGCCGTATATCAAGTTCTTTGAAGCTTAAGGGCATATTGATATTCTGAGCATAAAAATTCGTGCGATATTCTCTGGAAACAGATCATTTTTCTAGAGTCAACCAATCAATTACTTCATATGCTTTTATCTGCATGCCTTATTATCACACAGCTTATATAAACAGCATGTATGGGCTGATGTCTCAAAGTCTATTTAAAAATTTATTTTTGGTTGCAAACAATGCACTACACAAGTATGCTCACTGGAGACAGATAGACCGAGTATAGACCGTAAATAAATAAATCTGTGTTGTGTATTGCCCTGTGAAAGGACTATAATTGAATACTTGTACCCGAGGGTGGCTAAAATGTGTAAGGAATACAATTTTAAGGACATTAATAAACTAAAGAGATACCGCATTTAAACCGTTTGAGAGAATGGCATTTACCTTAATAAACAATCACTCTTTCCCAAGAACTCTCTGAACTCCATTAATTAGAAAAAGATGTTTAGAATTTATAGACTTCTCTGTAGTTTGAGCCATAATTGAGCGGGTTTGTAGTTCAGCACTTTAACCACTACACCATGCCATCTCCCAAGCTAATTGAATTTTATTTAAAGAAAATGCTTTGGTATGATTTCTTTTTCATAAAATTCATAGCCCTTTTACCCACATCGTCATTTTAAATGTCGTCTTAAAGTGTTGCTGTGTTGTCTCATATTATAGTAATCTTAATCAACCGCAAAAATATTTGCAAAGAAAGAAAGAAACCTTTTTTATTATGGTAAAATAAATAACAATTTATCGTCTCGTTTATTTAAATCCCTTGATTAATCAGAAGACTGAAAAGAAAACAAAAGAAAAATTGTGTACAAAATATATGTATGTGCTGTGCCAACACCTACCCCCCCACCCCTAATTTTTAATATGAATTCATGCATTCACTGTTCACTGTTGCCGTTTATGTACAATATTTATAAGGGCGCGCAGCGAACATAAAATTTAATAAAGTTCTTCAAAATTAAACCAATAAGTCTTACAAAAAATTTTGATAAAAATCGTACAAAGAAAACAAGCAAGATTACTGAATAAGAAATAAGTAACCAAAGACCACAAAAGCATACAATTAAAGGACCGAAAAGAGTTTATAATTCATGTTGTGAAAATTTTCTTTCGGAAAGTCGAAGATATTGGTGAAGGTATGAACAAGAATATGATAAAGGTTTTCAAATACTTGGAAGTTCTCTTTTATATTTATTCGCAGTTGGCTGTGCACCTATTGTTACAAAGTTTTACTAAAAAAATATTGAAAAGATTTAGTTTTTAACAAATAAAATTGTATATTGTCAACTGAGATAAAGATAATTTTTTGTTTGTATTTTGTCATTTGGAAAATTGTATATACGAAAAAAATAGCTCGACTGTTAGGTTCTTTAAATAAGAACTACGGTAATTTTCGTCCGATTTGATCAAACGAAATGTCAATCTCTGCACAAGATAATGCATCTCCATAATGTTAGCACTTATTTCATATTTGTTAATTAAAGTTTGCGACTATGAACGGACAAACTTGAAAAAATATAAAAAAATCACATTCGTCTAGTTTACCTCATCAACCCCATAGCATATTAAGACAAATAATATACGTATGTATACCGTTTTAAAGGCTCATCCCTCTCCTTTATAATAAATTTTATTTATTTATTTAAATTTTGGACATCGGTTCAGAAATGTTTGTGTAATCAATAAATTTGCGCTTAAATTAAAAAAACAGTTTTTGTCAAATAAAACAAGTTCGGAGGGTTCGAGAAAAATAAAAAAGTATTTTTGATTTCTACTCAACTAACTGAACAACTAAGACTAGGGAGTTACTCGGGGGTATTTAATTTTTTTGTGTTTTGTCGCAAAATGTTATTATTAAAGATTTTCAAGTAAAAAAATAGAATATTTTGTTAAAGTAGTGAAGATCTGTACACATCAAACAAAGCTACGCAGATCTGAAAGGGTTAATAGATCCTATGGTAAGTGCTCTAATTGGCAGTTTGTTTTAAAAAGATCTAATGTGAATGCTATATGAAGAAACAAATTACACTTTTTTTTACAATTTTGTGAAGTGATACTTACGTAATTTGACCATTCTACTTCAATCGTACATTATAGAGTATGTCTATAATGGGTCTAGTAAGTCCGTTGGCCTGACTAATTTAAAGATGCTGCACGATGTCAATAATGCCGCATACAGATGTTTCCTTATGGAATAAATTTATGCTTCATAGGTTCCAAGAACCTGTTCCGATGATTTTTTCTCATCGTCCATAAGGAAACAGCGGGTCGCATGTGAAAAAATTATCGGAACAGATTCGAAATAAGTAAAGTAAGCTGAGGTCGCCGTAGTCTAATATATAGTGTTGGCTTATTAGCTGTAAAGCCACTTTACAAACCCCTGGTCAGACATCAAAATTAAAATATAAAAAAAATATTTCTTCGGTGACTTCCTCTCAGTATATTTCAGGCAAAAACTCTGAGAGTAAATAAAATTCCATGAAAGGTTTCTCAAACATCTATCATTTGGGGTCGACTTTAAACTGTAGGTCCCGCCACTAATGTACAAAATTAACACTCACAGCAGAAGTGGTGTGAGAAACTAAGCCCATAATCCTGACTGAAGGGTTGTAATGAAGAATTGTCTTATATATGTAAGCAGAGGGTGATCTTATTTTGGCTGCTTAATCGATTCAGATTCTTTAGACCATATATACAAATGTACATAGCCGATCATTCCAACTCTTCAGTTAGGATTACGACTTCGTTTCTTACATCACAGTGTTGAATGTGTTAATTTTATATGGCAGGACCTACAGTTTAAAGTTAATTCCGAATGACACATTTTTGAGACATTTTTCATTGCAATTTTCATTTTTTCTTTCATTTTGTTCGAGATGTCTGACCTGGGGTTTTGAACCATGGGTTTTTGTCTAATAAACCAATACCCTGCTTATTGGACTATGGCGAATTCAATACCATTTAATATAAAACACTGTTATTAATCACAGGCTCTCGTCTCACAGATCATCTTCATGACTGGCAGCTTCACTAACTACCGATAAAATTATGGATTTTAATTTCAGCCTTTGTTTTGTTCCTATTCTCGTAAGTTCGTTTACGTAATTCTGTGTAGCATACGATGTGTGTATTTTATTGTTGTCTGTTTGTTCTCTGTGCGTACTTTCGTTTAATTTACTTTTAATATTCATATGAATAAAAAACTTAATAAGTTACTTCGGTCGATAATTAAGAATAATAAAGCTTTTTTACATTTAACAATAAAAAAAAAAATAATTCGTTTTGTGATATTTTCAGTACTATCCAGATCTTCTTCCGTTTGGGGTTTTCATACTCAACTGTAGTGTAGTTCGCCATCATAACTCTTAATAATTTTCAACGCAGAATTTTCTTTTAACATTTCATGAGTAAATTTTTTAGCCAAATCTAGCGGCACAAAGAAAACAATAAATTTTACGACATAAGTATGCCCAGCTGTTTTTGGGATCACCTCCTTTGTATATTGTATATTAATAATGGTTTATGCTACATATTTGATTTCAACAGAATGGCGCAACTTGCCACACATCTCATTCCACAATCAATTTATTGCGTCAAACGTTTGATGGTCGTTTAGATGGTTAGAGGACGTGTACTTGTCAATAAAGGCAAGTACAGTACCCTGGGGTGGAATTACCCTTTGATGGTCGTTTAATAAACCAAGATTATAATGTAAATAGGCCGCCCAGAAGCCATTTCTAAACGGAACATTTGTAATTCACAATATAAAAATACATTTGGCAAAATTTCAAACCATTTTTGTTTTATTCCATTTTTAAATTTAAACCTTTAAATGGTCCATCCACTACTCATATTTAATATGTAAGATTCATAATGACAAGCATAGTACATATCGATTGCTTAATATAAAAAAGGCCAAACCCAATTTTTTTCAAAAAATATATATAAATATAAATATATTGTTTATTCTGGTAGACAAATGTCAGATGTACAATAAAAATTAAAATTTTTTAAATGCGAGATTAAATGTGTTGATGTTTCTTATTAAAAATTGTATTAAAATTTTTGTTGTATCTAAAATTTTACGAATTTTATTAAGTTTTTTCCTTCTCCTGTAAAGTAACCAAAAATCGAGTTAGGCCTTTTTTATATTAAGCCATCGATATGTGACGTATGAGTGATATCGAATATCATTAGTTTCATACAGAGATTTTTTATTGCAATTTTTCAGAGTAAATTTTCTAGTATGTGTAATATGATGCGTATGAGTAATATTTTTTTAATTTCAGTTAAATAGAAAGTATACCACCATTAATTTAGAATTAAACTTCTACAAGCGAATATGCAAAAAAAAAAAATAAATAAAATGTTTTTAAATATAAAAATGTTCGAGATATTCTAACCCAAAAGTACAAAAACTAGAATTCTGGGCTATATTCTAGATATAAGAGAATAAAAAAATTAACATTAATTAAATATAACAAATTAAGTAAAAATAAAAAAAATTATAAAAAAAATAATATATTTAAATATAAACAAAAATTCAAATAAAGCAATTTAAAAAACTAACAATACTATATACTTTATATATATATTAAAATTGTTGCTGGTAAATTATAATGTAAAAATTTAAATGATGATAATAACACCATGCTACAAAATAAAAAAAATGAAATACACCAAGCTAAAGACACAGTTTAAGTTGTGGGTTTTGTTGAGTAGAATTCAAAAATATTTTTTTCATATTTCTGGAACCGTTTAAACTTGTTTGATTTGATAAAAGCAGTTTTTTTGGACTTTACGCACAAATTTATTGATTACACCAACATTTCTGAACCAAAATCCAAAATTTAAATATTTTTAGAAAGTAGAGGAATGAATCTTTAAAACCATACATTTACATACATATGTATATATACATATATTATTTGACTTAACGCGAATTTTTTTTCATATTTTTTCAAGTTTATCCTTTCATAGTAGCAAGCTTTAACTGAAAAATGTGAAAGTGATGACATTTTGAAAATGCGTTACTTGTGAAGAGATTAATTCTTCGTTTGATCAAATCGGATAAAAATTACCGTAGTTATAATTTAAAAAGTCTAACAATCGAGTTATATTTTCACATACATATATACTTTTTCAAATGAACTTTTAGTTCAAAAATTTTCAATTTCACGTTTTAGCGACTACCAGAAAAACTTTAAATTTTGAAAATAGGTTAAAAAACTTTTGGGTACTCAATAATTTTGTATAAAATGATCAAAAATATAATTTTTGACAAATAAAACAAATATGGAGGGTTCGAGAAATATAACAAAAAAACTCACAACGTACACTATGTCATTAGCTGGGTGTATTTTGACTGTCGCACCTTGTAATTAAACCATATGTTTTTAGTGACTCATAAAACGTTTAAATTATATAGGATTCACAATATAGCGTAATATTCTCCCTCCATCTAAAATAAATATTTATTTTCTGTAATTAATAATAATAAAGACTTGCTAATTACACTCGTCGTATCTGTGTAAATATATTGCTTATGTTTCACATAATTTAACATACGCCATAATCATTTTTAAACGTTAATCGCCATGTCACTCATATGTTTCTGACGCTAAGAAGTTCTACATGAGCCATGTCAGACATACATATATTGTCTGACATTTTATTTATAAAGAAATAGTCACAGTAACAAGGTGTTATTCGGTAAATGCTACACGTACCACTGATTCCTACATAATGCGTTCAACGCTGTGTTCAAAACAACAGAATGCGTCAGATATATAAGACTGACACGGCTTGTCGAGAAAAAAGTTTTAATATAGGGCCATGTCAGTCATATATGTGTGACATAAATATTAGTGTTTTTAGGGAATTTTGACAAAGAAAAATTTTTTCTGTGATACAGTAAGTTTCCTTGATATATTTTTAACTAAATAATGTAATAAAGTTACCATGGCCCAAGTGAACAATTTTCTGATATTATCGTGGCGATTAACGTGTTAAATTCCTCTTTTCTGATTTCTATTTATTTTTTCATTGATCTGTTCAACACTTAGCATGGTAGCATGAAGGCATTTTTTTAACCTGTACGTTTATTTCCTTGCGGCATTGCTTGCCAACTTGCCAAGTGCAGTGATATTTTATTATGTTAATATTTTAAGAAATTCTGTAGGGAAATTTTTTATTCACAAACGCAGCATTCTTAATTTTTTTTAAAATTTTAATATTTTCGCTTCTAGATTGGCAACTTGTTTGTATGTATTGTATACATAAATAGAAATAAACGTACTTTAGTTCTACAATACAATACTATGCAATATGTTCACTCTAATCGAATGGAATACGAACTGTTCAGCATCAGGTCTCTCAACTGGGTTTTCGAACTTAAACGGCCATATTGTTGAAGCCAAATCTGTCCAATTAGTTGTCATTTACTCAGTATATTTCATAATTACGTACATATTTACATACATAATTGGTCATAACAATCATTCAGTCAGCATTACGAACAATGTTGTGTGTGTTAATTTTATGCATAAGCAGTAGTACTTGCAGTTTAAAATCGACTCCGAAAGTGTTTAGAGGAACTTTGCATGGAAATTTCATTTACTATCAGAAGAAATATACTTCCATACAGCGTTTTGTTGGAGATGTATGACCTGAGGTTGGAACTAATAAGCCAACACTAGACTACGGCGACTTCAAAACGTGCAAATAATAAAATTGTTTAAATTTTTATTCGTCAAACTGAAAACTTTGATCCTCAGCGATGAAGTCCATTTACGGATAAAGGAGTACATGAAGAAGCAAACTTATCGAATTTGGATTAATATAAATACACATGAAATACAAGAGTGAAAGAATCACGAAAAACTACTTTTTGGTGTGGTTTTATGGCTGGCGGCGTCGTTCGGCCATATTTCTTTAGGGATAACGTTGAAAAGGCCATTATTTTCAACGGTGAGTGCTGTTTATTTTCCTTTATTTTCACCCGAATTGGACGGTCTGGACACCACCGATATGTGATTTTATCACGATGACACTACGTGCCACATAGCTCTTGGATAACTTGCACCCGCGATTTTTGATAATAATTGTCTCACGAGGAGATGATGTGATAGTGCGATTTGACCGCCTATAGCTTTGCAAAAACCACAGCGGTTCTAAAACCAACATAATGTATGCCATGAATCAAGTTCATGGAAAATTGGATATTTCGTATGCACTCCACCGAGAGAACCTGCGGCAGACATTTGAATTTATATACATACATACATACATACATAATTGGTCATTAAAACCTTTCAGTCTTGATCTAGTTTCTCACACCACTTATGTTGTGTGTGGGACCAACATTTTAAAAATCGTTTCGTCTCTCAGAGCTCTTGCCAGAGTTGCCGAAGAAATCTTCAAATTTGGTTTTGTTCGAGATGTATATAGGGTTTGAATCGTGGCCTCACATCTAATAAGCCAACATACTACCTACCAGACAACGCGACTTAAATTTTAAATTTATAACCCCCACATAATTAAAGATTGTTAATGATATCTCTGTGAAATCGCCGTGGTCTAGTAGGTAGTGTGTCGGCTTATTAGACGTGAGGCCTCGGTTCAAACTCAAGGTTATGCATTTCTAACTGAACGAAATATGAAAAAATATTTCTTTGGCGACTTCGTCTCCAGCAGATTTCTGACAAAAACTCTGAAGGAAAATAAATAATTGCCATGAAAATTCTGTAAAGACTTTCTGTCATTCGGAGTCGACTTTAAACTGTAGGTCCCGCCACTCATGTCTAAAAATGAACGCACACAACATAAGTGGTGTGAGAAACAAGGTCATAATCCTGACTAAATGTAATGATATTTCTGTTTTATTTAAATTAAAAAATAAAAAGCGTTTAGTAAATGACCCGAAATATATAAAAAATTTAATTGGCGTGTCACCAAGCATTCGATAAGCCGTTTAAAGGAATTATCTGCATGCATTTCATAATCCAAAATCATTTTACATCTGAAAGGTGTTTAGAATGCTGTATACTTCTTGTAACAATATTTGCAGTGGCACATCGTATACTTCAAAGAGTATTAAATTCGATTTATGAAAAAATTATTAAATGAAATATTTATGCAGATAAACAATAATACACTGATTAACATTTCTTATACATTAAACATATTAAAACTGAAAAGGTAACCATTAAAAAATGAAATAGATAAATATTAAAAAAAATTACGTGAAAATAATTTAAATATAAATACTTAAGAATTACTAGACACCTAATTAAAATATAAGCGTGTGTATTTAAATAATTTATAATTTTAAAGCACAATGAAAAATTGAAGGTGAAAACGGTTGGGTGATTAATTTATTTGAACGGTTAAATAAATATGAAACTTTGTCTCGAATACATAGAAACTGGACCCAATATGAAAAATACGTCAGCAGTGCACATTGAATAACAACAGAGTATACTAAACTACTGAAAGGCAATGGGGAAAGCCATATATGGACATGTTACGTGGAAATACTGGGAAAGATATTAAGTTCCCTTATGATACTCTAGACTTTACAGGTGGTTTTTAACCGCATATCGAAATTTTCAAGCAATTTGCGATATAAAAAATTTTTGAACCGCCTTTCATTCCATCTGGGCTGTGTATCTTCTTGCTAACTTATCTAATTGCAACCTTAATCACAAACCTTTTGTTAGGGTTAAGATCTAGCTTCTAACGTCACTCACAAAAGATTAAAAATTTTAAATTTTAAAATGCAATAAAACAAAAACGCCAAATTTATTATTTTGCTGTGAAGATACAGGCCATAATGTAGCACCTACTAGACTATAGCCTAGAATTGTGGTTTTTGTATTTACTTTTAGGTTAGGATATCTCGAAAAATTAAAATTTTTTAAAAATCCATCAAAAATTCTGATATCACAGCTTAATTCCAAATTAATTCCAAATTATTCTATTTTCTAATTAATTGAATTTGAAATATATTACCAATACGCATCATATTACACGTTCTGCAATAGTTACTCTTAAAAGTATGCAATAAAAAATCTTCGATTTTATGATGTATGATTTAATGGAATTAAAAATCACTCATACGTCACATATGTACTTGTCATGAAAAAATTTTACATATTAAATATGAGCATAAATTGATTTAAAGTAAAACAAAAACAATTTTTGTTATTGTTTTGCTGTGGACTACAACTGTTCCGGTTGGACATGGATTATTATTTCATTCATAAGGCTTCCATGGATGGCCTCACAATACCAATTTTCGTGCACTTTTGCGAGTGTATGGGTTCGTATCTCGTCAATGCTATCACGAATGTTGGCCTTCAAATGCTCAATTGTCTCGGGTTTATCGGCATAACAGTTTTCTTTAAAGGCGCCCCACAGATAATAGTCCATCGGTGTCAATTTGCAGCTTTTTGGCGGCTAATTGACATCACCATTTCGGCTAATTAAAAGATCGTCAAACGTTTGACGCAATAAATTGATTGTGCCATGAGATATGTGACTTGTTGCACCATCCTATTGAAACCAAACATCGTTCGCATCAATACTAGCAAGAGCGGGTACATAAAAATCGGTTATCATGGAGCAATAAGTATATCCATTAACTGTAATAATTACGCCGTTCTTCTTTTCAAAGAAATATGAGCCAGTGATGCCTCCGCTTCACAAGCTCCACCAAACAGTCACTCGTAATGGTAATGGGTAATGGTAAGACCTTGTGTAGCTTTTCTAAGCTATACGTATTTGCGTACCCACCAAGTTGAAAATGAGCTTCATTGGAAGATGATTTTTTTTTTTTTTTGGAAAATAGACATCATCGTCTAGTTTTTCATTGGTCCAATAAATTCCTTCGCTGTTCAAGAGAAAATCGATTCGTTACGTTCAGGGGAGATAATATACTGAATGTTGTGATAGAATAGAATGACATAAGTATTGCCAGATATGAAATAACCGATCGCTAAATTTAAAAAGACAGATGCCTCACCAACCAAACCAAAGAAACATCTTGACTTTTAATAACTTGTTGATAAGATTTTCAAACTAAACTTCTACGCCTTCGTATACACGTTTTACACTTTGGTCATTACGCCAGTATCCTGGGTGTGACTTAGAAGAACATTGTTTCTTAACAAATCTTCTTCAAACTATAAACGTTGAATCATAGCGACAGATTTAGGCAAATGTTTATGCTCAAAATTTTCTTTTCAAGATAACAAAGCTGGGGATTGAAGTCAGTACTTACTTTTGCACAGTAAGCCGTCATAATGCGCTATATTTTATAAACAATTGTACATTATTGATCTATTGCGTCTAGTTAGGTTAGGTTAGGTTAGGTTAGGTTAGGTTAGGTTAGAGGACGTGTACTTGCCAATTAAGACACGGAGGTGGAATTGACCCATAGTACAATGTCCTAGTTTCTTCCACCACTTATGTTGTGTGTGTTAATTTTATACATGAGTGGTGGTTTAAAGTCAACTCCGAACGACAGATTTTTGAGAAACATTTTCATGGCAATTTTATTTACTCTCAGAGTTTTTGCCAGAAATCTGCTGAAAGGAATTCGTCGAAGAAATATTTCTTTTATATTTCGCTTTGTTCTAGAAGTCTGACTTGGGGTTTGAGCCGAAGACTCACGTCTAATAACTGAAGTCATCGCCCAAAAAAAAAATTAAAGCTCGTTCACAATAAATGTTCCCTTCATATGGGTACAACTGATACATTGAAGAAACGATTGGTATAATTAGATCAAATCAAGCCCTTACTAAGGCAGAGCCGCTTTGGAATCTTGAATAAATTCAAAAATCTATCGTTCGGAGACGACTTTAAACTGTAGCTTGCGCCATTTATGTGACATCTGTCAAATATGTGCAGCACATATCAAATCAATCAACCAACATCATCCTATTATTTCATCGTGTTAAAGACGGCATATCCTGTACCAGAAATTATGATTTGCGGAAACATGAATGTTTTGTTTTTAATTGCAGAACAGCTCTCAAGAGTCACATCAAATGCTTGATCATGCTCTACAAGAAACAACATGCAAAAGATAATTTCGATGGTTCAGCGATAACGATTTTGGTGTGAGGCATAAAAAACGTGCTAGACCTCCCAAAATTTTGAAGAACAAGAATAGCAAATAATATTGGATGAAAAGGACACTTTGAATCACAAACATTTGGCAGACCGTTCAAAATCTATGGAGAAGATCCAAAATTGTAGAATATGGATGCCACATGAATTAAACGACAGATAGACGGAGATCCAGAAACCACTTGTAAACATTTGCTTGAAAGACACGAAAGAAAATCAAATGAAAGATGGATTTGATACCAAATGGAAAAAATCATTGATTAATCCGAGACAACCAACAACTTCGGCTGCAAGCCAGATCGATTCGGTAGGAAGACAATTTTGTGCGCTCGGGTGGACCAGAAAAAAGAGCCATCAGCTTCTAAAACCGGGCTATCGACGACAAGTGCTTCAAATTGAAAACAATACATTGATCGAAAAATAAACAGATTAGGCCAGAATACATGAGAAGATAATTTACCAACATGACAACGCAGCTGAATTATGGTGGTAGCTAATACCGCACCTGACGAATTCACTAGACTTGGCTTCCTCCGGCTATTATTTGTTCTTATCTGTGGGACACTCATTGCCTAAGCACTATTTCAATGCCTATGAGGATGTCGTAAATTGTGACCTGACCCTTCAGGTCAGGATAACAACTTAGCGTCTCACACCACTCATGTTGTGTGTGTTCTTTTTTTCATGAGTGGCGTCACCTACAGTTTAAAGTCGACTCCGAATGACAGATTTTTGCGAAACATTTCATGGCAATTGTATTTACTCAGAATTTTTTTTCCAGAAATTTGCCGAGAGGAGGTCGCCATTCCTTTTGATTGAGATGTCTGACCTGGTGTAGAAAAACTAATATCAACGAACTTGCCTTACGACTTAACTACGTAATGTTTTGTCAACTGTAAAATATTGATCAATCAATATTCCATAAAGTTGCTTTCAGAGTGGTTTGTAGTCTGTTAATGTAAGATAGGTGGATTCAATTCACACCAGAGACAATTTCATCGACCATATGATCTTGGTTACTATCTGCTCGTTGGATATAATTTGTAATTAAATAATAATTGCTCTCCTAACATAAGTCTGCATTTTATGAAGCCTCTAATAAAAATAATCATAAAGCAATACCCTGTAAATTATTGCATAGAATTTCATTCATTGACCGCTACTAAGGTTTCTGATAATCAATGACTTCCATTTATGTTGACATTTCATCCAGCATTCGAAATGAGCACAAAGCAAAGCCCTAAATTTAATTTATTCACCAACTAAACAACGATTTTACAAAAAAAAATAAGCAACAGCTATTCCACGACTATTCACTATTTATATGTTGGCTATAGCGCAACTGATAAATAATGGCAAAATGATAATCTTCCACCGCTACATTCACTAGAAAAGTGAGCACTAAACGGGAAATTAAATTTTCAAATCTGTGTTCAAGTCTGTGAACTTTCTTTCCAATGCAATGAATGTTCTTTTACAACATGACCGCAATTAATGAAGTCAATGCAATAACCATCTATTGACTAAATTCCCATAAATCACAAGGCTCTTTAAAAGCCTTTCAACACAACGAAATCAGTTGAAAACAGTATAAATAGACGAGAAAGATAATGAGAATCGAAAGGAATAATCGAAGGAAATATTGAAGATATTTACGATTCCCAAAAGATTTGTTACATTTTGAAGAGTTTTATTGTGCAAGTTAATAACGCTTAAGAGTGAAAATTATGGGAAGCTTTAATAGTTCAAATTAGATCGTAAAATATGATTAAAAATGTTAAAAACTTTTAAGCTTCAACACGGCAGCACTGCACTATCATCACCATGTTTATCGATTTCTTGAGGTCCAGCTCTTCATTTCTTTTTCCTCCATACCATAGGAAAAACATTGGTTCAAAACTTATATAACATGCTTGTTAATATTCAAGCAAAGAACATAAATTAGATTTAAAAACTAGCGTGACTTGGTTATACATGGCCTCGGTAGTATAATATTGTGAACCGTTTGCAAATTATTTAGGAAATAATGAATAAGAGACAGAGAGAGGAAGTATTAAAACATACTGAAGAGCAAATTCACCAAATGTTCGAAAGAATTAAGAATTCATCATGGTTATTATTTGCAACAAGTCAATGAACCCATTCGTATGGCTGCTAATGTTAAGATGTGATTTACTTAATAAAGTTCCCACAGGTTTAATATTCTTGCACAAAGTCCCGATATGACTCCAAGAGAGTAGTTAGAATATCATATGGAAGAACGCTTACGTAGTCACTAACCTGAAAGAAAAATCAACTGAAAATTTTGCTCATGAGTGCATGGCGGCAAACAGAAAACACTAAACAAAACTGATATATTCAATGCCAAAGGGGTTAATGGAGTGCTACTAAATATAGATGATAACATTTTAATATTTTGGACTTTCAAAATTTTAATCTTTCTCCAAGTGTTTTATTTAATTACTTATTTAATTGGGAGGCTTATATATGTAGCTCAGTAGCTTGTAGAGTTTTGTAGCGCGAGAGACGTCCCTGCTACTCAATTCACTATGGTAAGACCTGTTGGCAAGAGTGGTATCCAGACTGACATCATTTTTGCTGGTTACGGCTTAGCGACGATGTATAAACTCACTGACGACTCACTGAAGTGTGCGATCCACTGGGTAATCGACAACAAACGAATGCGTCCTACGAGAAAGACGTGTACTACGTAAGGACATATGATTTTCGGAAACTGGATTCTTTATCTCGCGAAAGCATAATCCATTGTAGTAGCGGTAGAACAATGAAACACAAGCTGCATTGCGATACTCCAATGAATCAATAGAGTTGAATATCAGACCGTTATTAATGAACAACTTCGCCCTCTCCTATACGCGTTCGACAAGCCTCAGAATGGCTTTGAGGCGCCAGGTCAGATATATGTAAGTGATGTAACTAGTAAACAGGTCAGATGAAAAGAAATGTTTATTGCACCGTCTTATGAAACTGAGGCACTGGAATGCTTCTTTCAACACTTGAAACATGTTCCAAGGAGCAGAGCATCAAGAGAGCCTGACGTATGAATGTTTCCACCACCCATAACTACAGATGACGCAATATTATTACTGCCTTTATGGATTAATAAAGAGCATTTCGCTTTTGTCGCCCTTTAAAATCAGCACCATTTATAAGATCACATTCGGAGATTGACTGTAGGTCGAATGTGATAGTGTCATTCATATTAAGTCCATTTCGCCTCAATCTCCAAAGGGCTCAGTCCACCATTAAAATAATATGATTTGCAAATGTTAGGCGCCCTACAGAAAATAGTACAATGGTATCAAATTGCAGCTTCTTGATGGCCAATTCACATCACCATTTTGGCTAATTAAACGGCCATAAAACTTTTGACGCAATAAATCGATTGTGACATGGGATGTGTGGCAAATTGCCGCATTCTGTTGAAACCAAACATCGTTCACATCAATACCATGAAGAGCGAATATAAAAAATCGGTTATCTTGGCGCAATAAGTGTCTCCATTGATCGTAATGAATGCGCAATGTGTTTCAGAGTTTAACAGATTGTTGAAGCAAATGTATGTAGAATTTGGAGATCCTACTTACCACCAAACACTAATAAAAGAACAGTTAATTCAGGTTTCAATTTATTTATTAGTTATATTATTTAATAGTTTGTAAGTGTTTGATTTAAAATTAGATTTGTGTTTGTTCTATATTGTGTTGTGTGTTGGTTGGTGGTAAAACTGCAACTAAAAACTAAAACTACTTCTCTCGTATACATCGTCCCAATGCATGTGCCATACCGATCGTTCCCCTGTTCCCCATATCATCTGTCATCCTTCTTCTCGTCTGCCGAATTCCTGAAGGAAAAGAGCCCATCTTGATACTCTCAAAGGTACGTCTTTCTTCCTCATCGTCATAGCAAAGGCATTACAGTCGGTTATAATTTTAAATTTCAGGCCCATTATATATACTCGCCACTTTTTAAGCGCCTCTATTATCGCCAGTACCTCAAGTTCATAGGAATAGTATTTTTCCTCTACAGGTGTGATTTTGCGACTCACGTATTGTACAGGGTGTAGCTGCATATCTTCGAAATCTCTTTGTAATAGGACTGCTCCATAGCCATGCTTGCTTGCTTCCGTATGGATTTCAGTTTCCGCAGCAGGATTAAACAATCTCAAAACGTTGGCACTAACTAGTGCGGTCTTTAAATGCTGGAAAGCTAGTAATTGTTCATCGTTGATCTTAAACTACGAGTTCTTTCTAAGCAAATCAGATAATGGTTTTGCAACCAGTGCATAATTCGGGATGAATCGGCGAAAATAGGATGTTAACCTAGTGCCTTTGCACTAGTTGGAACTGGGAACTGCTCAATTGCCACCGTCTTTTCTTTTGAAGGTAATATCGTATTATTTTCCAGCACATAGCCTAAGAAAGTTATTTTGGCCATGAGGAATTGACACTTGCTCCATTTAATGCGAAGTCCGTTTAGTGACGCGACCTGTAGTACCTTTTCCAACTTCTCTGCACCTCCTCTTCCTCTTTCGACGGTATGACGATATCGTCCATATACACCACCATGGTACCATCTTCTATTAAGTCACGGAATACTGCTGAAATATATCTGCAAAATACTGCTGGCGAGTTCCATATACCGAAGGGAACATATAAAAACTCGTACTGGGCCTCTATGTGTTCGAAAGGAAGTGTATTTACGACTATTTTCTTCGACTGGCACGTGAAAGAATCCATTTTTAAGATCCAGTGTGGTATATACCTTCGCATCTTGAAGCCGCTGTAAAACATCGTCTACTACTGCCATTGGAAAATTATCCCATACAATCTTCTCATTCAATCGGCGATAGTCACAGCATAATCTTTTAGTTCCGTCTTTTTTGCTAACCAAAACCACAGGTGAGGAATAATTTGAACTGCTGGGGCGTATTATTCCATCTTTCAGCCATTCTGCGACTTGTTGGTCAGCGTAGGAAAGTCTTCGTGGGTTGTGACATACGGGAATATCGTCCTTAAGTAATATCTGCATCTGAACCGGATGCTTACTTGGTTTCATTGGGGTGTACTCACTTATAATATTCAAGATGTAATCTCCTTTATCACGTCTCAAATGAGCTAAATCAACATCAGGAGTTTCCGTGGATATACAAATTTCACCTAATTCGCGAAAAGCATCATCTAATTTAGGTCCCAGTGGATCTAAGATTTCATTTAGCGTCGGTCTTCTAAAAAATGTAACGCCTTCAGCATCTGTAGAAACATCCACATAGTTCAAGATATCGTTTCCTAATACTGCTGAATACAAAATATCCCCTTCGTGCGCTACATAAAACTTTACCGTCAAAATAACTCCGTCTAATTCAATATCAGTCATAAAATAACCAATCATTTTGATCTCTTTTCCACCTATGCCCAACATCCTTCTGACCTCAGGTTTCAACTTAACCCCATTCATCATATGTAGATTATCATACCGAACGCAGCTTACGTCACTTCCCGTATCTACCAAAGCTGTCACTTTCAGACCCAATATGTTCACATCCTTAAAAATTCTATTTGGTTTATTTATCATCAATTCATGATCACTTTTCGTTGCCTGAGGCGAAGAGAGGGTATGCATATTAAATTCTTTTCTTTTATTCGCGGTTTGTTCATCAGATTTTTCTCGTCTGCTACAATCTGTAGACTTATGACCAAATTCCTGGCATCTAAAGCATTTAGGTTTCTTCTCGGTGCACTCAGATGATTTATGACCCTTTGTACCACAATTATAACAGCGCAGCATCTTATTACCTTCCTCTTTAACAACGGTTGCAGCTTCTTGTCTTCGATAGGGTTTGGTAGTATTCGATGGCATAACTGGTAGCTTGATCTTCCCATAAATTTTTATTTTCGTTTTCAGGTCGTCAATATTAATGGCTCCGTAAAGTACCGCCTTATTTGATCTACTATCGGGTATGCCTTCTATAAAATATTCTATGATACTGCTCTCATCTAAATTTATGGAGGAACCAATTTCCATTAGGTAATATAGATATTCTCTAAAGCTTTCATTTCGACGTTTTCTACGGGCTTTCAATATGCGATGTATTTCAATAGCTGATAATTTCGCACCGAACTCATTATCTAGAGCGGCTTTCAATGTCGACCAATCCCGAATATTTGGTTGACTCCTGACGAAAATTTTTGCACCACCAGAGAGCAATTGTCGCGCATATACATATTTTTGTAAATCGTTCCACCTTACAGTAATAGCACACTCCTCAAAATCGTTTAACCACTGCCTTATCTCTGGTTGGCCTTCGCCCGAAAATTTGGACAATGTATCCTCAATGTCCCTTAGTGCGAACGTCGAGGGTCCATGATGTCCTGTACATGCTGGTTGCCGAATATCCGAAGCCGCTCGCCATATTCCGAATCCGCTCTTTCCTCCTGTACCTCCATACCCGAAATGCCTAATCAATCGTTCCTGCAATACTGTCTTCTGCCCGCTAACCTCTAACCCTAGCTCTGTGCACTTATCCCTCAAATCATATAAATTAAGGCCTAAAATTTCCGACAGTTCCATCTCCAACTACAACCACAATACGAATATACAAAAATTACAAAGTTAAGTATAATATAAAAATGTTTAAATGAGTAAATTCAATAAAGTTAGAATAAGAATAATAAAGATTAAGATTAATTAAATCGAATTTAAAATAATAAAATTAAATACATATATCAATTCAAAATTCTGTATTGCATACAGCAGGGTATTATATATTAATGTACAAAAGGTTAAGGAAAATTAAATGGTACAAAAAATGATGCGATCTTTCGCTGTGATTGTACAGAAACAAAAATACATACAAGATATTTCAGTAGTCATTGACGTTAAACAGAATACATATGTGTATGCAAAAAAAAAAATCAAAGTTTATGTTTATAAAAGGAATATAAAAGAAATTATATAAAGAAATAACAAATCTCACGCCTCGTTCCATTCATCAAAGTTTCGCCGCTTCTTCGTATTCAGAATGTGTGTGTCTGTCGCTGTGTTTCGTCTCTGCCACACCCTCTTCATCCTCACATACAGGTCGTCAGCATCGTCTGCGTTTCGTTTTCTTTTCAGCCTCACTGCTTCTATCACTTTAAATCAGTGGTGCTCAAACACATACTATCATAGTTTTGGTTGTGTTGGTAAAGCAGCGGAGAACAAAATTCAACTTAATTTTTGAGAATCGTACACTGGGAAAATAAAAAATAAATAAAAAAATTGATTTATTGTGTTGCGTGTATGTTATTGCATAATTAACTTATGTATGTATGTATATATGTATTAATGAATATATTGATGTATGTATTATGTATTGATGAATATATTGATGTATGTATGCATGTATGTATTGATGAATATATTGATGTATGTATGTACATATGTATGTATGCATTGATGAATAATTTGATGTATGTGTGTCTGTATGTATTGATGAATTTATTGATGTATGTATGTATGTATTGATTAATATATTGATGTATGTGTGTATGTATGTATGTATTGATGAATATATTGATGTATGTATGTATGTATGCATGGCTAGCCTCGTAATGTCTTTTTATAAAAAAAAAGAATTACGACATAAAGTGCGATAACACACAATACATTGTGCATTACCATCTATATTTTCTATAAAAAAGAAATCATATTCCCAATTTTCATCAAACATTTTGCTGCGTGTATTTGCAAAAAACAAAAAATCATTCAAAAGTCTTGCTTCATAAAGTGCTAAACATCAACTGAATTGAATTTGTTCTCTGAGTTCAACACAAAACAACAAACAAAGCAACAAACACACGATCATTATAAGAAACCACACAAGTAAGCTTATAGTGTAGGTGTGCCAACGCAGCGTCGGCAGAAATTTCTTTGCCTATCACATGTGATAGGAAATTTGGATTTTGAGCATCACTGCTTTAAATTTAAATTTAAAGTTTAAAACTCTTCTAAGCAATGCGCGCACACTCACTATCTTTCTTAAATGTTTGTTTTGTTTCTGTGTTTTCTCTTCAATTAATGTTATTTTCTTTATTTAATGTCTTGTTTCATGTTAATTTCGTCTCAATATTCTTTCTCTTCAATTAATGTTATTCTTCTCTTTATTTAATGTTTTGTTTCACGTATTATTTAATGCGATTCATTACAATCAAATTCTACTCAAACAGGAAGAAATTGTGAAAAATCTCACCGTTCCAGTAAGAGTTTAATTACTTTAAGTCATCAAATATCCACAAAAACATACTCAATGCTAAGATTTGAAGTGCTATTTAATAGCATGGCTTTTTACATACTGAATTTGTGATGAAGTTCCTTTCTAATTTCAATTCTTATAGAACAGCAGCTTTTCCACATCGCTTGGAACTCATTTTTTAAATACTGAGACAAACAGTGAATGAAGTCAACGACAAGATGAAACAAGAAACGAAAAAATGTTAACATGCGCTAGACAGCCACAATGTATTCGGATATTTTAGACTTCTGTTGGAGTTTTAAGTTCACGATTACACCTGTCAGACGGAATTAGTAAAATAATAACTGTTATCATCTAATTTGATATAAAATTATTCGTTATTTTTATTGTAAATTTTTATATATTTTAACATGATCTTATTAATGTTGAACACTATTTTTTAATTTTAAATTCATTCATAGTTTTCGGGGTCTTATTAGCATTTGAACAGATTTCAGTGAATATTTGTAACCATAAAATGTACCCCAACTAATACCAGTAGGTTCGTCGGAGAAATCTTCATTAAATTTTTTTGGATCTTGATAGTATTTGCCATTTAAATTGCTGCAAACAATACAAAAGAAGATTACAAATAAAAAATTAAATAATTTATTAACTGACCTAAAATAACATTTTCTATACCACCAGGCACCAGTTTTAATTACAGCACAATTATACTTTTCAGAAATATCATTATCACGATCTTTGGTTGAGAAATTATAACCCACAGGCTGACTAAATGAATCCCCAGCATCTCCCACATACGATCCGACTTTAATAAGTATGTAATTTTCAGTTTCATTGCCCACTTGGAAATCGTCATACTTGGCGTATTTCGTCACATTTTCGAAATCCTCCAAAAGTATGAGCAACTCCACGGGTTTAAGGGTGGAGGTTAGGGCGTGCAATTTGTCTAATCCTATAAAGAATTCACCATCTAAATTGCCAAAACCAGATTTATACTCCGTCCAATTGAGGTAAAAGTTCATCCCGCCGTTGATACGTCGTGGAATAATCGTCCAACCGCCACCCTCTGCGCTGTTATTACAAGCGACGTAAAATGGTGCAGGTCCATACAGATGATTCTTAATGAGGCACTTATTTATTACACAATAATTGTCATTGACATCCGCACAACTGGTGGGATATGATTGATTGCTGCTTAAAAGTAATTGAAGAAAAGTTTTGAATGAAAACATTGAATCGAATTTTAAGTCTTTTAAAAATGAGAAAATTTTTCTGTTACACATACTTGGTGTCAAATTAAATTAGTTTGGAAGGAGTGATTAAGCATTACCTGCAGTAATGTTAGCAAGTAACAGAAATTTATTTGCCCATAATGTACTCTTTCCTTTCCGCATTTTTTTTAATTTTTCCGAAAGTGTGTGTTTTGGATATATAATCAATTTTTATCAAAGCTTTTGAAGAATTCCTGCGTGTTTTTTCGCTTTAACCTGCAAAATATATTAAAAATATTTTTTTTCTCTTACTTACGCAATCACATTTTTATGCTCTTCTTTCAAATATTTTGCAGTGGCAACTGAAATATTAAAATTTTTTTTTTCAAATAGTATTGAAGTTGAATAATTTTAAAAATAAATCTTACTTAAGTGTTGCTGAATATCCTGATAAAATTTCAATTGATCGTTTTTAGGTATTGCATTATTGCCAATAATCGTAAGCTTCTCGTCTATTTGCTGCATCAAACCGAATTTATCGGATATTGTTGTCTTCAATACCTGGGTATGACCTTCCAAATTTATTTCTTTCAATAGATTTTGAATGCTATTCTGATTGTTAATAATCTCTCTTGAGATATTCTTTGGCACTAAATTGCTTTCTATGTCGGTTATCTTTGCATCGATTTTCTGTAATGCAATCATTTTGTCGGAAATTGTATTCTTCAAGGTCTGAGTAAGATCTTCCAAATCAATTTTTTTGCAAAGTTCCTGCGTGGCATTTTGCTTATTTAGAATTTTCGCCAACATATTATCATGGTCTTTTAGTTTTAGAGATTTTATCATTGGCTGTTGGTGGGACTAATGGAACTTGCCGTTCAGTTTCGTGTTTTTCTAATAATTTTACTTCAATTCCCTTTATTTGTAAAGACAATTCATTCATTTTATTAAAGAGTTCCATTTGTTGCCGTAGTTGAGTCTCATGATTGATTTTCGCTTGTAGATTCAGTCGTTGCAGTTGAGTTTCGAAGCGTGTATAATCAAACGAATGAATCTCTTCATAGATATCATCATTAATGGACTGTAGTGATGCAGAAATATATGAAATATTTTTTATTTAATTTTCATTTTTAAAATCTATAACAAAAAATACTTACTTTTGTTTCGCCCACTACAAAAGATTGTGCTTTCAAAATGCACAATAAATATGAAAGATCTACCCAGTACTTCATATTTGATATGAAAGTCTTATATTGATGAGCTTCGCTAAAAACGTTGGTTTTTATAGGATTCTGCAGACACTGCGATAAGTAGAAAATACTCAATTGTTATTCTAAATAAAATATCTGACCTCACTTGTACATTGCCCAACTGCGTTCTTTAATTCCTGATAACAAATGCATGTATACAGTTGGCTCATAAAGTATGCATTCATTATTCATTTTTTTCAATTAAATACACTTACAAAATCGTTAATAATTTTAAAGGTTTCTCATTTTAATTGCAATAGTTATAGCTTACAGGTCTGAAATAAAATGTTTAGATTTCAACACTAAATTTTTCATTTCAATATTTATTTATTTCTTATTTCTATCTTTATCGTTTCATTAAAAATCCCGATTAAATTCAGAACCGAGATGGCAACATCCCTAAACAGCCAGTCATCTTATACCACATTTAAGATAATTATTGAAATAATAAGACGGTTTACCGGCGATATTGTAAATCGTATACTGTTTTTATGGCTGTAAAGTAACCCAATTGTGTTTTCAACGTATTATTTTCAGGGCAGTATTATATATATTAAATTTCTTATGTCGACAATATCAGCATCTTGCAAATAAACTCCATACTTTGTTGTATTGTGTAGTATTCAATGGTAAATAAAAATGTAAGAAAATGTTTGTATGCATGTCTACCTCTCTATTATTTCCCCAACCACTGTATATAATATTTGAGCATATATTTTATTTATTTGTCAAACACACCACACCAGACATATTAAAGCAACAAATACAAAAATATTAAATTTTTTGATAAATTTTATTAATTAAAGACACGAGCTGACTGTTTTATCAGCATCCCATTAATCATCACAGAAAATTTAATTTTTAAAAAGCTTTTTATAAAATTTTAAATGTTTTTATGAATAAAAGGGGTATTCATGATATGTGTTCATGGTCACCCACATGATAGAACAGCAGATCCTAAATATGAAACTAAAATATCAATGTGGGATAAGAGATTTTGGAGAATTTTAACTCGTTTCGTTCTTCTGATGAATTCGAATTTAATTTAAAAATTATATTTTGTTCAGAAGAAACGTTTTTCAATTATTTGGTCTTAAAATTAACTAAAAGGAATAATTTTGATGGTTGTGCTATAAAAGAAGCAGCGTCCGTGTAAGGGTTTTATTTAAAACATAAATTATGAAACCCATTATCAAAATTCAAAGAAGAATATACAAAAAATTTTCACGTTTTTAAAAACATTGGGACACACAAACACACATACATATATGTATGTAGATATTACGGTAGTGGTTTTGCATTCTACTTGTCTTCATTCGCCTTAAGCTGATAATATTCATAGAGTTGCAAAACGATCACAATTCGAATACAAAAGACTGAGTATTCTACAGAAGTAAAACTTAAAAACTTCACAATATTTCATACAAACACTGGCATACAACAGATTTCAAATTTGTAATCTATATTTGAGGCCGAAGTGCATTTTCATTTCTTATCTCAAGTAGTATAAGAATAAATTATTTGTCAGCTTGAGGAGCATGATTCATATTAAAATTGTTTTGTTTGATGAGCGATATTAGTGCCTGAACTTCAAATTCTTCAAAATATTATCGCTTTAATGAATAAAAGAATGCATTAAACTTATTTGTGTTGGGCAAGGTTGTGGTTGAGTTGTTGTTTAAACAAATGTTTCCAGTATTTTGTACATACAGTTGGCTTATAAAGTAAATGCTCATTCTTATCTTCCATCAATTTAATACAAGTAATTATGTACAAATACTATAGACAAATGTATTGAAATTCCTCTTCCACTCAATTGTAGAATTTTACTTCAAATGAATTAAAATATTTTCATATCTAAATACATACAAAATATATTTTTAAAATCAATTTTATTTTTAACAACATCAAATGGCAAATTGTCACTTCTTATCTCACTTCTTATTTTTCATCTTTTAGCGTTTTTTAGCATTTTGTCGTGATTAGCTTTTGTAATGTAACAATGAATTCCATTCACTGCTTGCTTTATTGTATTATCCTTTGCAATTTTACTGGACGTTCTCCTCTTCAACATAATGAACTTATTTCTTTTTTAAATTCTATTCTTTTTTTCAAATATTTTCTTATGTTCTATTCAACACTTGAATAGTCTTTCTTATATGTTATTAGGAACAAATGGCAAGATCTGGACAGAGAAATGCTTCCTACTACATTAGAAAAGTGTTTATCTTTTTAAAAATGCTTTTAGCACATTTCGTTTTATTTTCCCGATATGGAATTTGTCGTCATCAGCATTGATAATTCTTTTTTCTCTCTTCAATTTCCATGTTTCCTTTTAATAACCAAACGCTGTTGTTATCTTTCCAAAAGCAATGAGACAGCTTTTATGTTAATACCCGCGAATTTCGCTTTTATTTTTCGCGCACAAAATCAATTTTTATTGAAAACTTTAATAATTCTTTTACGCGAGTCTTATTCGCCACACATCTTCAGAAAAAGTAGCAAAAATAATAATAAAAATTTTAACGAAATTAAGCTTGTCACATGATTACAGATGCAGCTTATAACGAAGGCACACTAGCGGAAGGGAAAAGCAAGATTTTGTAATGTAAACTCCTTGCATTCGAACCAGAATTCTTTTAGCATTCTTCGTAATCACCTGTGAACAAATATTTGCAGTGGACACATGCAGTTGTTACATATGAGATGAAAACATGGAGCTTAACTTTAAGTTGGATTTGCATGCCATCCATGGCTTTCGTAAAACATTCTATGTATATGCATGAGTAGCCAGCGTTGAATAAATGATCTACTGATAGAAAAACTATACATGTTTGAATTTCACATTCTTGACACTGAAGCTAAAAACCTATCGTTAGAATTGATGATCATATGGACGAGCTACATAATATTTGCAATCACATTCATTAGAACTTCTTGCGTTGGTTTTCCGTAGATTTTTTTAAGAATAAATTTCTTTAAACACGTCAAAAACAAAAAAACGGTTTATTGTCACAGATAAGCGATTTAAAGAAATCACAAAACAAGAAATGTAAAACGACTGCAGCAGGTGATCATACCGGTCAGTAAAATGTAGTCGTGAATCTCAAATAAATATCTGTATTGCACTCGCGAGGGGTACTAATTTTGTTTATGTTTATCAGAAGACATAACTTTTTGCACAAATTACAAATGACTGTGATAGTATTCTATTTGACATCATTTACGTCCACGAATGTTAAAAACCCAATTTGTTGATTGATGATTTTCGCCAACATCAATGGAGGTAATGACAAAGGTAGTTGCCACATTAGTAAATTCGAATCAATTGATGAGAAATTTAAAAGCTTAATTTGTGATAACAATCCCTTCAAAATTCAATTCTTATAGAACAGCAACTCTTTCCACAGCACGTTCCACGGTTTGAACTCATTTCTGAAATACTGAGACAAACAGTGAATGAAGTCAAGGACAAGATGAAACAAGAAACGAAAAAATTTTAACATGCGCTAGACAGCCACAATGTATTCGGATATTTTAGACTTCTGTTGGAGTTTTGAGTTCACGATTTTACCTTTTTGGTTTCGTGTAACACCTGGAATCAGTAAAACAATAACGGTTATCATGCAATATGATGTAAAAATATACATTGTTTTTATTGTCAATTTTTATATATTTTAACATGGTCGTTTTAATGTTGAACAATTTTTTTTAATTTTAAATTCATTCATAGTTTTCGGGGTCTTATTAGCATTTGAACAGACTTCAGTGAATACTTGTAACCATGAAATGTACCCCAATTAATGCCTCGACGTTTGTCGAAGAAATCATCATTAAATTTTGTTCGATCTTGATAGTATTTGCCATTTAAATTGCTAAAAATAATAAGAAACAGACAATAATAATTATAAAAAGAAAAATTAAATAAATTATTAACTGACCTATAATAACAATTTAAATACCACCAAGCACCATTTATACCTACAGCACAATTTCCATCCAAAGTATCATTATCGCGATCTTTTGTTGTGAAATTATAACCCACATGCTGACTAAATGAATCCCCAGCATCGCCCACATATGATCCGACTTTAATAAGTTTGTAATTTGCAGCTTCATTACCCACCTGGAAATCGTTATACTTGGCGTATTTCGTCACGTTATCGAAATTCTCTAACAGTATGAACAACTCAACAGGTTTCAGAGTGGAGGTTAGGGCGTGCAATTTGTCTAATCCTATAAAGAATTCACCATCCAAATTGCCAAAACCAGATTTATACTCTGACCATTCGCGGTAGAAGTTCACCGCACCATTGATACGCCGTTGAATAACCGTCCAACCGCCGCCGTCTACACTGTTATTACAAGCAACTAGAAATGGTTTGGGCCCATAGAGATAGTCTATGATGGGACATTTATTATCTGCACAAATGCTGGCATCAAAATCTGCACAACTAGTGGGATATGATTTACTGGTGCTGCAAATAATCGTAGAAGGGTATAAAGAAGGGTAGTTCTTGAATATATAAACGACTATTTTTCGCTGTCTTTCTTTTCTGTTTTCAATGAACTTTTTTCTTTTTAAGACATACATACATATACATAATTGATCATTACAATCCATCAGTCCGGATTACGACCTACTAGTTTCTTAGACCACTTATGTTGTTGACTCCGAACGACAGATTTTTGAGAAACTTTTCATGGCAATTTTATTTACTCTCAGAGTTTTTGTCAGAAATCTGCTGATAGGAAGTCGCCGAAGAAATAGTTTTTGTATTTTGATTTGATATCTGGCCTGGGGCTCGAACCCTGGCTTTACGTCTAATAAGCTATCACACTACATACTGGACTATTATAGGTTCTCCTTATCCTATTTATGACAAAAGCAGGGCAATGGCACCAGAGGTAGAAGGCAATGTATTCCTTCTCCTCAGACATAGAGCTTCTGCAGAAGTAATTTGACAGAAATACAAGTGTTTCGGCATGCCCACCAAAAGTACAGCGGCCCGTGGGATTCGTTTTAGTAAAGTATTTTTATTCAAAATACAGAAGTCGTTCACGTAACAAATTTTACTACTAGGCTGACAAATCTCATTTTTTTTTTGCTATTATGAATGGAATTAGAAGTCTAGAGAAGTTTTATTAGAAAGTTCATGATATTTTATAGCGGCAGTGGTCACAATTTCATTCTTTATGGAGTTACAAGTGTAAAATACAATTCATTCAGAGGCAATTGTACGCCGCATTTCATTGACAAAATAATATGAATTATTATGATTGTATATCAGTTTGTTTCTTTTACAAATATTTATTTTGGAATATTCGAGGCCATTAAATCGTTTATACACAATGAAGGCAAACGATTTTTGAAGTAATTCTGTGAACCTTTTAGCCACTTTATCCTCATTATTTTCTTTAAATTGGGATAATAATATAACATCATCACCAGAACTCTAGCGACTATAGGCCATGCTTTTGTTTGCGATGGGCATACCCTACAGTTTTAAAAAAATTGTCATACTAGGCGTTGAGCGGTCTTATTGAAATCTATTTAAAAATTCTGATGTAATTTAAGAGTTAAATTTCTAGAAATTTCTTCCGAAATATTTACTTTTCATTACTAGTAGATACAGCGGTTCTAGTTAAGCGATGCATTTTTACTTTGTTTCAATTACAAATCGTTCTTTATTGTATTTTAAAATACTACTGGCTCTGTTCTTCTACTTCGATTTCACTAAAGTTGCTTTGGTTAGCCACACTTTGATGCAAGTAAAATGCAACGTATTCAACGGACGTAGTAAGAGAAGGTTTAAACGTGTAAATGTAAATGCAAACAAACCATCTGGAGTGTTTTATTTTTAAACCAAATTAAAATTAAATAATAAAATAAAAAATGTGTTGAAAGATATTTCCAATGGAGTTGGATGCCTTACTATACACAACAAGCAAGAAATATTATTCGATAACAAATAAACCACAAATCGAATCTTAAATTCTCAAATTGATAGGAGTTAAAAAGAAGACAAACTGTTCAGAACTATGATGATGATATACAATATACAATAAACGCAACGCACCAAGCACAACAATTTGCAATTCCAGCCTAAGATGAGACAGCGGAGGCAAAGCATAAGCAAAACAAATAATAAACAGTTCTTTAATTCATTATCAGTTGTGCCACTAAAACGCTTTTTCACATCGTATTTCATGCATCACGTTTTTCAAGATCTCTATTACGTGCATCAAATCTTCTCATTGTGAGGAGTAATTCTCTCATTTCTGCATTTACTGTGCTGCTTTTGTTGTGTTTGTGGTATGAGTGTAATAAGAGTCCTATTTGAAGGAATGCTTCTAATTTCTGCTTCTTCTTGTAATATCACTGAATATTAAATTATTGATTGTAACTGTGCGCGCTACACTGACCCTAACAATTGTTCGTACACGATGCTATTAAAAATTAATTATTTTTTGTTTCAAAAGATACTGATCGATTTAAGCGATCTTTAGTCGAGAAATGAAAAGAATCTTTAAATAACTGAGAGAACAGAAATTTTGAAGTTGTACTGGAAGAAGAAATAAAAACAAACAATAAATTTAAATTTTTTCAGCGATAAACAAACCTTAAGGAAATTTATTTCACATTACGATTTCTACAATATTATGGAACAAAAAGACGTCGCACGAAAGCCTATTACTACTACTGTAGCCTAACTTAGTTGTGTTAAAAGAGCAAAAGTTATTGACACTTACCAAGCTATGATTTTATTATTTTCGTCCATAAGGCATATTTTAGTGGCATCTAATCGTTAGAAAATCAAAAATAATTATGAAAAACCTTTCTGAAATAATTAGAAAAGCAATTCTCACCTGTTTTCCCATCAATATTGTCTTCAATTTTGCTTAACTTGACTTCTATTTGAGGCATGATGGCTAACTTATCCGAAATTGTTTTTGTTAAGACTTGAATCTGCTTGTCTAAATTAATTTCCTTCAAAAGCATTTGGGAATCGTTTTGTTTTCTTATAATCGCATCCAGTATTTGATTGTGTTTATTTAATGTTTCTCTCATATCGGTGATTAAGATGATTTTATCATCGACAGGAGAGACCATTGCAGTTTGCATTTGAATTTCTTTTCTTATAAAATCTTTTAAATCTTCGGCTTTTGGTCTACTATTGTGTAGCAGCGTCTCTTGCATTATTTTCATTTGTTGCGACAGAATTTTCATATTTCGTTCCAAGACACTAAGCCTGTCTAGGTACTTTTGAATATTCGATATACTATTTTGTAGTATATCGCTTGCATTTTGTAATTTTATTAATTGATTATCAAATCGTGTGTAATCAAATGAACCAATTACGCCCGAAATATTATTACTATTTGCCTGCGTTTATAACGAATATACGAATTGATTCTGATTGTAATACTAATTTATGAAAGTACTTACTTTGATCGCAGCCTGTGCATAATTCCACATACATAATAACAAAAATGTTAGTTTGTAAAATTTCATTTTCTTCTCTTCAAACTGGTGTTGTCACAATTCTTTTAAGTGCACTTCTATTAAAAGGTTAAAATCAACTGGCAATGATTTGAAAGTTTGCTGTGATTTAAAAGTGTTTAATACAGCCAGTGTTGAAAATGAAAATGCGATAAGAAAATAATGCTGAAGTATAAACAATAAAGAAATGTACGTTAAATATAAAGTATGCTTGGACGTATGCATACATATTGGCTGTAGGAATTACTCATGTTGTAATTTAATTAAAATGTTGCGGGCTGGTTGCAGTCGACTTATAAAATTATATCCTCAGTGAAAAATTGAAATTGAGTGAAAAATTTGAACTTAAGTCTAAATTTAGAAGTAATTATCGTCAGATGGGTAGGTCTGATTATTTTAAAAAGGGCAGATCTCAGTTAAAAGAAAAATTTTATTTGGAAGCTTTGAAGAATACAGCTCCTCCTAATATGCTACCCCAAACCTCTTTACGGTATTCAAATGACAATTTTATTTTCGATTCGTTATTAACTCTGGACAGTTACTGTTCGTCGAATCGACGAAGATCATGTACTCTATAATATAATTCTTTTATTTTTGACCAAATTTCGCTCTCTTTTTCAACAACGTTAGTTGATAACGAAAGCTTGCAGTGAGCAGACGTAATTTTTTTTAAATTGTTCGTCGATTCAACGAAGAGTAACCTTAATGTATAAAAATGAGAAGCAACCGTCCAGGGTTTTGTCAGTGAACGATGTCAAATAAAATAAATCGCGAATCCTAATTTACTTAACCTACATAAATATAGAACGGCTAAGGCTACAATATATGAAAATTTTTTCTTGAACTTGTGTGTAAAATTTCTGAGTGGCTTAACTGCCTGTTATTGTCTTTAAGCCATTTGATATGGAAGGAATCAAAACAAATTTAAAAAAGTACCCATGAAATGAAACATCGTCATCATCATTATCATCATAAGTAGAAATGTGCGTTAATTTTTAATATTATTTCAAATATTCTCAATATTGACGTTTTTTTGTTTAAATTTTCCACAGAAATTTAATAAGCAAATACCAAGACACAGTGGGTGATAATCATTATTATGACACACGATTATTATGATTCTACTGCTTATCTGCTCTGATTATTATTGATTAGTTCCCTCATAATCTATTGATTTTATTTATTATATACTCCGATTATATTGAATTTTCCAAAAAATAAAAACTAAATCGACACATGGCATGAATTCGCTCTGTTACAACTATTAAAAATAAATTGCATTTCATAAGAAATGCAATTAATTTTTAACTTCAGCTGTAACACTTCAATTCACAATCAATAAATTAATGATGAGGCTTCGTCCTCTGCCCCAATTCATTTTCGTTGTGACTGCGTCATAAAACACGAAATGTCCACAGAGACCTTAAAGCCGAAGGAATGTATGTGTGTGGCAACTGCCTTTACCACTAATTCTATCAATGTTTGCAAGATCATTTAACCTGAAATTGCTAGAATTTTCAACAAGTTTCAGTGATATTTTTGATAACTGCTTTTTCAAAGTCACATGAAATGATTTTTTTAATAATTCAGAAAGACTGAAGTAACAAAGGCCATCCTTCTGTTATCGTTATTATAATAAATTTAAAGATTATATAGCAAGTGCCAGTTCTTCTTGCATATTCACAAAACGCTCATTTTGGAAAGAATTGTTTTGCAAATCATTTAAATTTTAAAATTATATAAAAGAGTGTGAGAAAAAAAATTATTTAAAATTAAATCCGTGTATAAGTGTAATTTCTCTTATTGATATCAGTTGTAGAATTAGTAAAGGAAGGTCAATAAATATAGAAAATACGTTGCAGTCATCTTAACTAAAGGAGTTTAGATGGTTACACAAGATTTACTAAAAGAGTTAAAACGAACAGATTTCCTACTTCACCTTTACCTATTTCACGATATCAGTTGTTCAATGGCATTATGCAGTTTGTTTCATATTTTCTACTGCTAATGAAAAGCATTGTGGTTATCATGTCCAATTATTTGATAAACATTTAGATATTCTGTAATGAGTTCTGTAAAGTGATACTGACTGTAAAAAATAAGCAGTTGCCACATCTATTTCCATAACTTATTTCTGAATACAATATTTCTGGAGAAATATCACAACAATATGATGTAACAAATTGAGCTTTTAGCATTCGTGGACGTAACTGATGTCAAATAGAATACCACCGTCATTTGTAATTTGTGCAAAAAAAAAGTTATGTCTGCTGATAAATGTAAACAAAATTAATACTCCTCGTAGTGCAATACAAATATTTATTTGAGAATCCTGACTACATTTTACTGACCGGTGTGATCGTTTTATACTTGTTGTCGTGTGATTTCTTGAAATCGCTTTTCTGTGGCAATAAAATTTTTGTTTGTGAAGTGTAATTATTCTTTAAAAAAATCTGCGGAAAACCAACGTAAGAAATTCTAATAAATATGATTGAAAATATGATGTAGCTGGTCAGTATCAATGCTAATGATAGCCCTCTAGCTTCAGTGTCAAGAATGTGAAAATAACCCATTCGCTGCCAAGGACGAGTATACTCGTCTTTGACAGGGTATCCCGCACTGCGAAGACGAGTATACTCGTCCTACTTTAAATATGTTATAACATGCAGGCTTGTGAATTAGCAATTTTTTTTTTGCCACAAACATAATATAAATATGTAAAAAACTTGAAAAATACTACAAATAAAATTTTTTACAAAAATAATACTTTATTGCTTATAGAGAATGATCTTTCACGCAAAAATCAACTTCATCGTGTATTTATAGCAAAATTTTGGTATTCTGCTTGTAAATGATAATATATGTGCTAATATATGTGATAATATATGTATGTGCTCTTACCAAGAAATAACAATAACACTCAAAATATAAATGGCAATGGGAATGACTTCATATAATTTAGGCTTGGCAGCGAATGGATTAAACATCTTCAGTTTTGCTATCAGTAGATCATTTATTCAACGCTGGCTACTCATGCTTATAAACAGTTCTACGAAAGCCATGGAAGGCATGGAAATCCAACAGAAGGTTAAGCTCTGTGTTCTCATCTAATATGTAAGAACTGTATGTGTCCACTGCAAATATTTCTTCACAGGTTATTACGAAGAATGCTGAAAGAATTCTGGTTCGAATGCTAGGAGTTCACATTACAAAATCTTGCTTTTGTCTTCCGCTAGTGTGTCTTCCTTATAAGCTGCATCAGTAGTCATGTGACAAAATTAATTTCAAAAATAAATTTTGTATAATTTTTACTTTTTTTCTGAAGATGGGTGGCTAATATGAATCGCGTAAGAAAATGATTAAAGTTTTCAATAAAAACTTTCTTTGTGCTCGAAAAACAAAAGCCAAAATCGAGGGTGTTAACATAAAAGCTGTCTCATTGCTTTCGGAAAGACAACAACAGCTTTTAATTATTAAAAGAAAACATGGAAATTGAAGAGAGAAAAAGTATTATCAATGCTGAGAATGACAAATTCCATGTCGGGAAAATCAAACGAAGTGTGCTAAAAGCATTTTTAAAAAGATAAACAATTTCCTATGCAGTAGGAAGCATTTCTCTGTCGAAATCTAGCCAGTGCTTCCTAATAACATATAAGAAAGACTATTGAAGTGTAGCATGTAACCAGATAAACCAAATTGAAAGAATTTGAATAATTGTAAAGAAAATCTTTGAAAAAAGAAAAGAATTTAAAAAAAAAAAAAAAATTATTTTGAAGAGGAGAACGTCCAGTAAAATTGTAAAAGATAATACAATAAAGCACGAAATGAAAGGAGTTCTAGGAAATTCAAATAACTTTGTTTGAAGCTATAAAACTGACAGGCAACAATCATTTGACCAATTTTATTATCTCGAGTTGTTCCACGAAGGCTGGGAGTTACATTGACAAACGCTAAAAGACGAATAATAAGAAGTGAGTTAAGAAGTGACAATTTTTCATCTGATGATTGATTGATTTTAATAATGAAAATATTTGAATTCATTTCAAGTACATTTCTACAATTGAGTGGAAGAGTAATTTCAATATATTTGGCTGTAGTATTTGTGCATAATTGCTTGTATTAAATTGATGGAAGATAAGAATGAGCATTTACTTTATAAGCCAACTGTATGTATACAAAATACTGGAAACATTTGTTTAAACAACAACTCAACCACAACCTTGCCCAAAACAAATAAGATTGAGCATTCTCTTATTCATTAAAGCGATAATCTTTTGAAGAATTTGAAGTTCAGCCACTAATATCGCTCATCAAACAAAACAATTTTAATATGAATCATGCTCCTAAAGCTGACAAATAATTTCTTCTTATACTACTTGAGATAAGAAATGGAAATGCACTTCGGCCTCAAATACAGATTATAAATGGCAGATTTTATGGCAGTGTATGTATGTAATATTGTGTTATTGTTATTTTTACTTCTGTAGAATACTCAGTCCTTTGTATTCGTATGTGATCATTTTGCAACTTTATGAATATTATCATCTCATGGCGAATGAAGACAAGTAGAATGCAAAACCACTAATGTCAAATCTACATACATATATATATATGTGTATGTGTGTCCCAATGTTTTTAAAAACGTGACATATTTTTGTGAATTTTTCTTTTAATTTTGATAATCAGTTCCATAATTTATGTTTTAAGTAAAACGCTTACACGGACTCTGCTTCTTTTATGGCACAACCATCAAAATTACTCTTTTTAGTTAATATTAAGACCAAATAATTGAAAAACTTTCCTTCTGAACAAAATAGAATTTTTACACTAAATTTCTATTCATCAGAAGAACTAAACGAGTTAAAATTCTCCAACACCTCTTATGCCACACTGATATTTTAGTTTCATAATTTGGTTCAACTGTTCTATCATGTGGCTCATCATGAATGCATGTCATGAATACCCATTTATTCGTAAAAACATTACAAATTTTATAAAAAGCTTTTTAGAAATTAAATTTTCTGTGATGATTAATGGGTTAATTCTTTCATGGATGCTGATAAAGCAGTCAGCTCGTGTCTTTAATTAAAAAAAATTATCAAAAAATTTAATATTTTTGTATTTGTTGTTTTAATATGTCTGGTGACAGTGTTTGACAAAGAAATAAAATATATACTCAAATTTTATATGCAGTGATGGAGGAAATAATAGGGAGGTAGAAAATGCTACAAACATTTTCTTAAATTTTTATTTACCATTGAATACTACACAATACAACGAAGTATAGATTTTATTTGGAAGATGCTGATATTGGCGACATAAGAAATCTTTTATAAATCTGCCCTGAAACTAATATATTGAAAACATAATTGGGTTACTTTACAACCATAAAAACAGTATGCGATTTACAAATATCGCCAGTAAACCATTTTATTATTTCAATAATTATCTGAAGGCCCTTCAATTTAAAATTGAATATGAAACTGCCTGAATTCCATATTTCTGGCTTATATTGTAGGGTTGAAAGGAAATATTTTATTTTGGGCGAAGTTCGGTGAAGTATAGCTCCAACAAATGTGTATTATACCAGTTTCTGCCGCCTTACCTCCTGCTTGTATCCATAAATAAGACAATAGGTATTAAGAGTTATTGATATTGTTGTTCTCCTTTTCTCCTTTTCCGATTAAGTGCATCATGATTGATGGAATGTGCAAAGTAAAGAACTTTATCTTCCTATATGATGTTCCACAAACTGAAGCATTTTATTTTATTCTGATACTGGCTGATACCGTAGGGTATTGTCCATTTTATATGGTATATCCCTGAATTTATAATGATAGAACCAATTGACTGCAAATTGCCTCCCGCACTTATTTTCATACGTATAATATGCCTGGCTATTTGGGGATGTTGCCAGCTCGGTTCTGAATTTAATCGTGATAGTCACTTATAAAGTGTACCCAAGCAAAACCTGCATTGAAATACCTGAAACGTCGTGGTTTACTTTATCGGAAAGAAAATCAATTCGTTTTTCTCAGAGATACTGCTTCTCCGCCAAATGAAAGCAGACGACAAAAAATGTATACAAAATACAATGGAAGAGTTCGACTTGAAAATGTTGGAAGTCTTCTGATCATCTCTGTAAATGTAAATGTTTTGATGTCAGTAGTATATTAAACCCCGCTTTTCATCTGGGTGTTATATTGAGTAGTTTTCTCCATTGGTGATAACATCTATGACCACTTATGCATGAGAATCATGACAAACATTTCTTTAGAACGGTAAGATCATAGTTTTAAACGTTAAAAATTATCGACGCTGAATTATCCTAACTTATACATTTTAGGATACCTCCTGAGTAAATTTGAATTCTTTTTGACCCAAGAAATAAGCAAAAATTTGAAATAAAATTCACAGGACTTGAATTCTTATCTTCTGGGAATTTTATTCAAATATTGCAAGTTCACGGAAACAGTCACAAGATTATAGGAATGAAGTGAACATCGGGTAGAGTTTCATGGTATTATTCGTCAAATACAATTTGTTTCTGATTTACAGAAATTGATTTTCAAGGATTTTATTTATTTGTGGAAGTAATAATTTCTACAAATCACGTAGGCAATCTGGGGCCTGTTTCACTAAACTACAATTCTACAAGTTTACAAGTTACAATCGCAATTTTAATTCTTATAAGTGCTAATAAATTGTGTTTCATGAAAATTTTCACAATACTTGTAGCTTTTTTTAATTGTAAACTACAATTCCTACAATTACAATTTCTACAATTTCTACAATTACAATCACAATATTTTGTTATTTATCATTTTTCTCTTTCTTGTTTATTAAAACTTTTGGTTTTGCCAAACTTTTTTATTTTTTCATTCCTTTTCATTTCCAAGTCATTAACTAATTAAAATAATTTAAAATTGTATGTAGCTTATTTTGGCCCCTACTGTCTGCTAGGGTTATATTCGCTTCTTCTTCAATATCGGTGTCGCTAGGATCTGCAATTCTGAAGTTTTCATCTTCTTCAGTGCGTGAAAAATTACAAAGAGTGACCACACAATTAAAAACATCGCTGGCCATTTCGGGGCTCACCCGCAAATAATTTAAAACTGGAAATTTTTCCTTTAAAATGCCAATTGCATTTTCCACTACCCTTCTCGTTGATTTGTGTGCATTGAGTTATTTGTTAACGGAGGAATTAGCCAATCTTTTAGCGGATATGCTGAATCACCTAAAATGATTCTGTTCTGAATTGGCCGGCAGCCGTTTTCCATTCTGCGGAACAAACAACTAATACGCAAGACGCGAGAGTCGTGAGTACACCCAGGCCAATTTGCATATGAGTAATAGAATTGGAGATCGGGTACCCAAACCACCATACATGAAATGGAGTGATTACCATGCCGGTCAACAAAAGCTTCTTCATGCTCTTTGGGTGCGACCAATTTTATTAAAGTGCCGTCCAAACAGCCGCAAACTAACGGCATGGCGAAGAATTTAGACACCACTTGATCCATTTTTTCTGGCCAGCTTACATATGTACGTTGCAAACAAAGCGGAATTAATTGCAGTTACTACGCTTTTTACAACTCTGCACCCAGTGGCTTTGCTTACACCATGCAAGTCATGCATACATGATATGTGGTTCCTGTTCGTAGCCAGCGTAACGTTATCTGCAGCTGCTGTTGCACCGTGAGAGAATGGCCTCTATTTGTCTCCCTCTCCAGTATTGGAGACAACAAATTTATCAGCAAAAGAAATTTGTCCCGTTTTAGCTTGAAACGCTCATTGTACTCCAACGTGGATTCCAGGAATTCGTATTCCAGACGTGGTCTAAATGTTCTTCTTTTAATGCGGTTTCATTATCGCTTTCATCACTTGAATCGTATAACAGGTTCATTTTGCACTCAAAAAAAAAAATATGAACAATTGAATATTTTATACGTTTGGCACGTGTGTTTATTTGTTTGTAACATATGATTAGTGGTGTTGCCGCTTTCCATAATTTGTGATATAGTTTGTGATATAGTTTGTTTTATTATATTCAAATATTTAAAAAATAAATAAATAAAAACAAACAAAATAAATAAATAAATGCTAATTAATATTTAAATTGTTTGATTTTGTGTTTATATGAAGTAATTTTTATTTAAAAAAAGTTAAAAATCAAATTTTAATTCAATTTATCATTCACTTGTAACTTGTAAAATTTTTTTGACTGTCTTCGTCGATCCTAAGCTTTTTTCCTACAATTCTACAAGTGTACATGTGAAAATTTATTTTAGTGAAACATAACGACTTGTAGAAGTATGACTTGTAAAATTGTAAATTGTAAAAAATCACTTGTAGCCACAAACTTGTAATTGTATTTTTATGAAACACAATTATTTACAAGTTCACAATTTTACAGGCAAAAACACTTGTAATTGTGAACTTGTAGCTTAGTGAAATAGGGCCCTGATCATGTTCTAATTCAAACGCACATATTGTTCCATATCATTGCATTTAATTGTAAAAAAACTTCGTAAAGTGTCTGTTCCTATAAGTCCTGCAACCACTGTAAAAACACTCTTAATCTGTGAAATATTTTGTTTTTTAAAATAGATTTGTTTTAATTATTCCATAAATTTTTTTTCTGTTTTGTGAAAATAAACTCCCGCAACTGATAATAGAATGAAAGGCATTTTGTTTCTTTTCATAAATCAGCATCTGTTCAGTGCCATTATAGAAAAGCCTCTATAGAAAATTTATTTAAAAAGTTTTTTTATGAGTTTTGAATATTTCTTAAGAATAAATTTTTATTTTAATTCGTTGAAAGTACGTATGATTTTATGAAATGGTACTTTCATAGCATGTAGCCCTGCCGAAGTACATAATGGAACTAAATAAAAATTCCGTCTTTCTTTCGAATATGGTTCAATGACTGCTATTGTTGTCTTCGGACGGATATTGTTGTCTTCAATGCCTGGGTATGACCTTCCAAATTCATTTCTTTGAATCCTATTCTGATTGTTAATAATCCGTCTTGAGACATTCTGTGGCATTAAATTGCTTTCTATGTCGGTTATCTTTGCATCGATTTTCTGTAATGCAATAATTTTATCGCAAATTGTTTTCTTCAAGGTCTGAGTATGATCTTCCAAATAAATTTTTTGCAACGTTCTTGGGTGTCATTTTGATTATTTAAAATTTTCGCCAACATAATCAACGTTTCAATATTCTGCGTTGGGCTAAATATTTGACATCTGACCTGATTTTAAATTTAAATTTATCCATCACTTGATGGAGTGAAATGATCTTTTTGCTTTAAAAATTATGTTTCATGTAAAAGGCTTATGCTCCTAACAATTCTACGAGGATTTTCGTTTTTTTTTTATTTTCAAATGAATCACTGGGAGAATTTTTAATGGTTGTGTTCAAGCAAATCTACGAAATGAAATATGAAATTCAAAGTTGTTTTTGAGACAAAAATCGTATTTTTGATAACATAAACACACTCACGTATATGACTATGGTGATGCTGTGTACGTATGAATATGTGCCTTAACCCTTATCCTGTATTAATGGGTCAAAATTGCCCAAACAGTTTTTGTTGCTCATTTATTCTTTAAATACTCATCGGAATTTTTTGAAACTTTTGTACAATTATTTTTTAGTGAATACTGTTAAAATTTAAAATATAATTTTTGTAGATCGTTTTACAAAGCGTATGTCAAAAAACTTACGCAATTGGTACATTTGGGTCAAAAATGCCCAATATAACAAAATCAATTAACGCATATGATACGAGCTTCGTAACAATTTTGGTATTTGGTACATTTGGGTCAAAATTGCCCAATATAACAAAATCAATTAACGTATATGATACGAGCTTCGTAACAATTTTGTGGGTTTGACACCATAATAACTGGCAACAAAACAAAAAAACATGTGATAATAACTCACAAGTGTTTTTTGTTGTTTTTGTTTTTTATAACGGTATTACAAACTGCGACAAAACCAAAAAAGAGAATAAGTAGTGTAAATATATCATTCGTTTGTGTTTTTGAATTGAATACAAGCGACAAAATCTTTACTTATTTTGGGACAATGAAACCAGAAAAGATAAGAACTTTTCTTATGGTATCAGACTCAGGCGATGAATGCCCCAGGACACATCAAGTGAAGATGAAAACGACCTCGTTTATGAACATGCATCTGACTATGACCCCAACTCTTCGTCAGGCGCTAGCATGAACATTTTCGAAATTTTCGATCAAACTACGGATGAAGTTTTAATGTATCTAAACAGAACATAATAAATAATACATAAAATAAATGCCAAGTGATAATACGAAATTCGTTGTTGATACAACTAATTTACTGGGTGACTATAAGTGGTAATGTATTTATAAGAGTTCATTTAGGTCAATCTGTATTTGGAAATAATTGGATTGCTGTAGACGACATAACAACTGAAGCATATTTCGGGGTAATTTTGTTGGCGGGTGTATTTAGATCTCATGGTAAAGTTTTAGAATCTCTATGGGACGATCGCAAAGGTCTTTTTTGGCAGAAACAATTTTGCAACTAAAAGGCAAACCTGAAAACTGTGCTCACTTCATCTTCGACAATGGGAACAAAACAAAAATGGGATATGTACCTATAAAAAAAAATAAGAGCATGCTCCAAAAAGTCAGAAATAATTCATTTCTATAATGAAACGAAATCAGGGGTCGACACATTAGATCAATTTATTAGAACTTACACATGTAAAAGGAGAACAAATCGATTCCCTCAAGCACTGTTTTACAATATGTTGGATGTATCTACTTATAATGCCTATGTAGTTTTTCTAAACATTAAACCACACTGGAACGAAAATAAGAAATATAGCGACGCATATTCTTGGAAGACTAAGGCATGGAGCTTATAAGCTGAGAAATATCTCGTAGACCGAACATGCCACAAAGTAGTCCTACAGTCGTAAAAGTCTTCAAAGGAATTTTGCAGAAGTTCCGCAAACGAAAAATTTAGAAAGGGCACGTTGCAACTTTCCTCCATATCGTTCTAACAGCACCAAATATGCAAATAAATGTTCTGAATGTCAAAAATTTATTTGCAAAACGCATTTTAGACCAATGTTGTATATAATGAATGTAAAAAAAAAACTGCATAAATATTATAATTTTTTGTATGTGTCATAATGTCATATGCGTTTTATTTTTGAAGTACAGGATAAGGGTTAAGTTGATAATAAAATTGTTCAGCTCAAAATGATCACTAAAGAACGCAACAGATTCTGAATGCAACTGAATAAAAAAGTATAAATAACACTAGATCACATACATACATACACACATACAATATTTTTTAATTTTTAATCTAGTAAATGCCTAAATGAATTTCCAGTCTTATCACACTTATTATGTGAAAGAAAAAATTATTTATAGGAGGGAGCGTCAATCATACTAAAATTGTTTTGTTTTGTTTTGTTAGTACTGCTGTGAACAAAATATAAAATTCTTCAAAATATGTTTGCCTTGTGAAGTAGTGATTCTGTTAATTTTTGTGGTTTTTTTAAGTTGTCACCGATATTTATATAAATGTTTAAACAATTGTTAGTTTCTTGCATTTTATATTAATACAGTTGGCTGATGAAGTAAATGCTCATTCTTATCTGTTATATGCAATGTTATTTTGTGATGGAAATTTAATTTAATTAAACTAGGATAATTAGTTTATTAAACTATTGTAAGTATTAAACTGAATGTATTGGAGTTACTCCTACAACACTTTAAAACTACGCATGAAATAATTTATATTTCTTTTCAATACTACAATAAATAATCAAAAAATGGTTTAAAAATTGTATTTTTAACTTTAGAATGTAAGTTTTTGATTCATATATTTTCTGAAAAAAATTTAAGACTTGTAGTGCGAATTCGTGACAATCATTGTCACTTTTCGTATTCTAGGAGTAGTGTTGCCAACATTTAAGTCACTTGATGTGTTTTAGCATACAATACATAAATCACTGTTAGAGTAAATAGTTTATGATTGATAGGAAGTTAAAATGATAATCCAATATCCCATGGATTATCACATAACTATTTATCAAAGACGTGTGCTTCGGAGCCTCGTATTATGAAAAAAAAATTTTTACAATCAGTTGTTCAGATAGTTCCCAAGAATATTAGAACGTTTGGAGCTAAAATAGATTTTCTTTCAAATTCTTATCAATGTCTGTTGCCTCATTATCTTAATTAATAAAACGATAATGACTGAAATAAGAAATAAATAAATATTGAAATGAAATATTTTGTGCTGAAAACTAAACATTTTATCTCAGACCAGTAAACTATAACAATAGCAATTTAAATAAGAAAAAATTAACAATGAATACATACTTTATGCGCCAACTGTATACTTACATTTGTTATCAGTAATTAAATAATAAAGCTGATGAAGCATAAATGCACCAGGCGCAATGTGCAAAAGATGTCAAAGATGCCTTCAGAATCCTATAAAAAGCAACGCTTATTAACGAAGCTCATCAATACAAGACTTACATATCAAACATGAAATACTGCTTAGAGCTTTTATATTTGCTGTGCGTTTGGAGTGTGCAGTGTTTTGCAGTGGGCGAAACAAAAGTAAATATTTTTTGTCGTTGATTTGCAAAATAAAAATTAAATAAAATATATTTCATATGTTTCTGCATCAATACATTCCATTAATAATGACATCTCTGAAGAGATTCATTCGTGTGATTATACACGCTCCGAAACTCAACTGGAACGACTGAATCTACAAGCAAAAATCAATCATGATGCTCTACTACGGCAACAAACGGAACTCTTTAATAAAATGGATGTATTGTCTTTACAAATAAGGGGAATTGAAACAAAATTATTAGAAAAACACGAAACTGAACGCCAAGTTTAATTAGTCCCACCACCAACCAATGATAAAATCTTAGTTATGACTGACATTAGAGAAAAACTAAAAGAGCATGATAATATGTTGACGAAAATTCTAAATAAGCAAAATGCCACGCAGGAACTTTACAAAAAAATTGATTTGGAAGATCTTACTCAGACCTTGAAGAATACAATTTCCGACAAAATGATTGCATTACAGAAAATCGATGCAAAGATAACCGACATAGAAAGCAATTTAGTGCCAAAGAATATCTCAAGAGAGATTATTAACAATCAGAATAGCATTCAAAATCTATTGAAAGAAATAAATTTCATACCCAGGTATTGAAGACAACAATATCCGATAAATTCGGTTTGATGCAGCAAATAGACGAGAAGCTTACGATTATTGGCAATAATGCAATACCTAAAAACGATCAATTGAAATTTTATCAGGATATTCAGCAACACTTAAGTAAGAATTATTTTTAAAATTATTCAACTTCAATACTATTTGAAAAAAAAATTTTAATATTTCAGATGCCACTGAAAAATATTTGAAAGGAGAGCATCGAAGTGTGATTGCGTAAGTAAGAGGAAAAAAATATTTTTAATATAATTCAGGTTAAAGCGAAAAAACACGAAAGAATTGTTCAAAAGCTTTGATAAAAATTGATTATATTTCCAAAACACACATTTTCGGAAAAATTAAAAAAAAATGCGGAAAGGAAAGAATACATTATGGGCAAATAAATTTCTGTCACTTGCAAACATTACTGCAGGTAATGCTTAATCACTCCTTCCAAACTAATTTAATTTGACACCAAGTATGTGTAACAGAAAAATTTTCTCATTTTTAAAAGACTTAAAATTCGATTCAATGTTTTCATTCAAAACTTTTCTTCAATTACTTTTAAGCAGCAATCAATCATATCCCACCAGTTGTGCGGATGTCAATGACAATTATTGTGTAATAAATAAGTGCCTCATTAAGAATCATCTGTATGGACCTGCACCGTTTTACGTCGCTTGTAATAACAGCGCAGAGGGTATCGGTTGGACGGTTATTCAACGACGTATTGACGGCGCGGTGGACTTTTACCGCGAATGGTCAGAGTATAAATCTGGTTTTGGCAATTTAGATGGTGAATTCTTTATAGGATTAGACAAATTGCACGCCCTAACTTGCAGTCTTAAACCTGTGGAGTTGCTCATACTTTTGGAGGATTTCGAAAATGTGACGAAATACGCCAAGTATGACGATTTCCAAGTGGGCAATGAAACTGAAAATTACAAATTTATTAAAGCCGGATCATATGTGGGCGATGCTGGGAATAATTTTAGTGTGCATGTGTGTTATAATTTCTCAACAAAAGATCGTGATAATGATATTATGGATGGAAATTGTGCTGTAAGTTCAAAGGGTGCCTGGTGGTATTCAGATTGTTATTATAGGTCAGTTAATAAATTATTTAATGTTTATAATTATTATTGAATGTTTTGTACTATTTTTAGCGATTTAAATGGCAAATACTATCAAGATCCAACAAAGGCTTCAAAAGAAAACGGAATAACTTGGCGTGATTTTCATGGCTATAAATACTCTCTAAAGTTTGTGCAAATGTTAATCCGACCAAGGAAATTATAAATATTTAATTGAAATCGATTGATGTTAACGAAATGATTTTAAAGTACGAAGTTGTAAAATAAAAAAAAAACTATTTTTACTCCCAATTAAATCATAATTGTTGGTAGCATTACTGCCTTTATTTGACAAGTTTCTTTTGTTGTTGTTTTCTTTTTCTGTAGTTGAGTATTCAACGACGCAACAATAACGCGATGAACTTTTACAGCGATTAATCGGAACACAAAGCCGTATTTGCTGATTCGGAATTATTGATTCAGTTGCTGAATTTGAAATAAAGTCTACAAGAATAAATTTCTTGTGCGTCGTATGAGAAGGTAGACCAGACTTGAGGATTGTAATGGTTATGTATGAATGTATATATTTTATTTATTACAAATACTTGTTAGCACACTATTTGCTTGACTTGTTTTTAAAACATTTCTCTATAATATAATTTATCAATGCATTCCGAATACCAATTACCAACTTTTTTTTTAGAGTTATTGATAGCATTGTTTACATGTTCAAGACTGTGGATTATGTAGATCGTAGATCCATATACTATGTAGTGTATGTGTCTAAGAAAAAGCAATATATTCCCAACAAATATCAAAAATCCTATCCGAAACAGATATGTGCCTTTTTGAATTGTCTACAGTTTCCCGACCGAATATCAAATAATGGATCACACTCGTCTTTTTGTTTTTAAGTAAAAAATACTCATACATATAGGCCGAGTCGCCGTAGTGTAGTAGGTTCTGTGTTTGTTTATTAGACGCGAGGCCACGGTTTAAACTCCACGTCAGACATCAAAACACGATCCACTTCCTCTCAGAAGATTTCTTTGCAAAAATTCCAAGAGTAAATAAAAAGGTTTCTCAAAGTTCTGTCGTTCTTAAACTGTAGATCCCGCCACTCCTGAATAAAATTAACACACACAACGTGAATGGTGTGAGAAGTTAGGCTGCAATCCTAACTAAACAGTTGTAATGGCCAATTATGTTATGTTTATGTATGGGCTGAGGTGAGTTTGAAAAATGTCAAAATACTTCTGATTTTTACTACCTGCGTTGTATGGAACATATGTTCGCTTCTTTTTCACAACAACTATACAATGTAGTTTGAAGGTACAATTTTGATGTGTTGCTGTGCTATGCAAAATACATATTACCAATAATTATGCAAATTAAATCAGTTTAATTTGATATGTCGCCGTGCGTCATAATACCAAGTACTAAGTACACTTAGAACGTTATAGAATGTAGGCGTCGATTTATATTAAGCCCTTTCGCCTCAATCTCCAAAGGGCTCGACCTATCATTAAAATAATATGATTGGCAAATTTTACTGTCATCTGCAAAAGAACAGATAGGCTTAGAAGTTAAAGGCAGAAAGATCTTTAATGAAAATAAAATATAGATTGGAGATAAAAGCCGCCGTAGTCTAGTAAGTAGTTTGTTGACTTATAAGAGGTAAGGCCACGATTCAAAACCCCAGGTCAGACATAAAAACGAAAATAGATTCTGGCAAAAACTCTGAGTGTAAATAGAATTACCATGAAAAAGTTTCTCAAAATTCTGTGGTTCAGAGTCGACTTTAAACTGTAGGTCCGGTCACTCATGTATGAAATTAATGCAGACAATATAAGTGGTGTGAGAAGCTAGGTTGTAATCCTGACTGAAGGATTGTAATGGTGAATTATGTATGTATGTTGGGGATAGAACAGAACCTTGCGGTACCTTTGAGTTCGCCTGATGATATCCCATCTATAGCAACGCGTTTAGTCCGAATTCGTCTGATTTGATGAAACGAACTTCTATGACTCTGTACGTGTTTTTATTTTTAGTCATTAATGCATATATTTTTAGCGTGGAACAATTCTTTATGGTATCTTTAGAAATTCGAAACCAATTATTAACGTAAAATTTAATTTATAAATGCTCTTCAAAGGTATAATTCGTTCACACTTTCTTTTTTATATAAAAACTTTACTTAAAACATATATTTAAATCTTCAGCTTTCGGTCTACTACTGTGTAGCAGCGTCACTTGTATTTTTTTCATTTCTTGTGCCAGACTTTTAATATTTCGTTCCAAGCCTGTTTAGGTCTTTTTGAATATTCGATATACTATTTTGTAGTATTTCGCTTCCATTTTGTAATTTTATTAATTGATTATCAAATCGCCCGCAATATTATGACTATTTGGCTGTGTTTATAACGAATATACGAATTGATTCTGATTGTAATACTAATTTATGTAAGGTACTTACTTTGGCAGCCTGTGCATAGTACCACATACACAATAACAAAAATGTTAGTTTGGAAAATTTCGTTTTCATCTCTTCAAGCTGGTGTTGTCACAATTCTTTTAAGTGCACTTCTATTAAAAGATTAAAGTAAACTGAAAATGAATTTTAATTTTGCTGTGACTTAATAGCGTTTAATACAGCCAGTGTTGAAAATGAAAATGCGATAAGAAAATAAAGCTAAAGTATAAACAATAAAAAAATGCACGTTAACTATAAAGTATACGTGAACGTATGCATACTTGGACGTTTGCATATATATTGGCTGTAAAAATTACTCACACACTGCACTAGTGATTTTGTATTTTACTTAAAATGTTGCTGGCTGGTTGCAGTCGACTTTTAAAAATATTTTCTCAGTGAAAAATTGGAATTGTTTCCGATCCCAAGTCTAAATTTAGAAATAATTGTCGTCAGATGGGTAGGTATAGTCCCCCTGATTATTTTAGAAAGGTCCAATCTCAGTTAAAAGTAAAATTGTATTCGGAAGCTTTGAGTGGTCATGATCACATCTTAGTTTTAAAATAAAATACAAAATCAACAATAAACTAAATTGAATTATTTTGAGATTTAAATAGAAGAATACAGCTGCTCTTGTCAGATGACAATTTTGTTGTCGATGCGATTTATTCTTAAAGGATTCAGCATGAATTCGTTTGTTTTAAAATTTACTGAAAATGCTTTCTGAAGTCTATTGTCAGTGAGCAAACCGCGAATTCTAATTTACATAACCTACGTGGATATTGAACGGCAAAGGCTATAATATTTGTAAATTTTTTCTTGAACTTGTGTGTAAAATTTCTGAGAGTATCTTAACATTTTCATTCACTTTAGTTGCACTCATCAATCATGAGTGTTGTTGTCTTTACGCAATTTAGTATGGAAGGAATCAAAACAAATTTAAAAAAGTACCCATGAAATGAAACATCGTCATCATCATCAGTAGAAATATGTGTTAATTTAATTGTTTCAAATGTTCTCAATATTGATGTTTTTTTTGTTTAAATTCTTCACAGAAATTTAATAAGCAAATGCCTTTACTAGAGACACAGTGGGTGATAATAATCTGCTTATATGCTTATGTGCTCTGATTATTATTGATTAGTTCCCTCATAATCTATTGATTTTATTTCTCATTCTCTTGTAATCTTACAATCTCTTATTCTATTATATACTCCGATTATATTGAATATTTCCAAAAAATAAAAACTAAATCACCACATGGCGTGAATTCGTTCTGTTACAACAGTAAAAAACAAATTGATTTCATAAGAAATGCAATTAATTTTTAACTTCAGCTCTAACACTTCAATTCACAATCAATAAATTAATGATGAGGCTTCGTCCTCTGCCCCAATTCATTTTCGTTGTGAGTAAGTCATAAAACATGTAATATCCACAGAGATCTTAAAGCGGAAGGAATGTATGTATGTTTGTGGCAACTGCCTTTGCCATTAACTCTATCAATGTTGGCAGGATCATTTAACCTGAATAAGTTTCACTAATATTTTTGGTAACACCTAACCCCCAATCCTTATTCAGTTTTTGTAAAGTCACATGAAATGATTTTTTTGTAATAATTAAGAAAGGCTCTAGTATCTTCCTATGCGATGCCATAAATTTACAGTTAAATAATCCAAATTGTTAGCGTAATGATAATAAATTATAAGGTTGTATAGCAGGTGACAATTCCTCTTGCATATTCAGTAATAGATGCAGTTTATTCAGTTAGCGAATTATAAGCCCCTTTAACCATTGAATTAGTAAAGGGGGTTAATAAATACAAAAAGTACTTTGCAGCCATCTCAATTAAAAGAGTTCAGATGTTTACACAAGATTTATTAAAATAGTTACTACGAACAGATTTCCTACTTCACCTTCACCTATTTCAGTCGTTCAATGGCATTATGCAGTTTGTTTCATATTTTCTACTGCTAATGAAAAGCTTTGTGGTTGTTATGTCCAATTATTTGATAAATATTTAGATATTCTGTAATGAGTTTTATAAAGTTCTACTTACTGTAAAAAATAAGCAGTTGACACATCTAGTTTTATAACTTATTTCTGAATAAAATATTTCAGGAGAAATAGCACAAGAATATTAAGTAACAAATTGAGTTTTTATCATTCGTGGACGTAAATGATGCCAAATAGAATACCATCGTCATTTGTAATTTGTGCAAAAAGTTATGTCTTCTGATAAATGTAAACAAAATTAGTACTCCTCGTAGTGCAATACAGATTTTTATTTGAGAAGCATGACTACATTTTACTGACCGGGATGGGATGATCACCTGCTGCAGTCGTTTTATAATTCTTGTTGTGTGATTTCTTGTAATCGCATATCTGTGGCAATAAACCGTTTTTTTTGTTTTTGACGTGTTTAAAGAAATTTATTTAAAAAAAATCTACGAAAAACCAACGCAAGAAGCTCTAATGAATGTGAAACATTTTGTAGCTGGTCCGTATGATTATCAATACTAACGATAGCCTTTTAGCTTCAGTGTCAAGAATGTGAAATTCAAACATGTTCAGCTTTGCTATCAGTAGATCATTTATCCAACGCTGGCTACTCATGCTTATAAACTGCTTTACGAAAGCCATGGAAGGCATGGATATCCAACAAAAGGTTAAGCTCTGTGTTCTCATCTCATATGTAACAACTGCGTATATCCACTGCAAATATTTCTTCACAGGTGAATACGGAGTATACTAAAAGTATTCTGGTTCGAATGTAAAGAGTGCACATGACAAAATCCTGCTTTAGTCCTCCGCTAGTGTTCCTTCCTTATAAGCTGCATCAGTAATCATGTGACAAAATTAATCTCGAAAAAAAATTTTGTATAATTTTTACTTTTTTCTGAAGATGGGTGACGAATAAGAATCGCGTAATCGCGGTTTGCTCACTGACAATTTCAATAAAAACGTTCTTCGTGCTCGAAAAACAAAAGCCAAAATCGCGGGTGTTAACATAAAAGCTGTCTCATGGTTTTTGGAAATATAACAACAGCTTTTAATTATTGAAGAGAGAAAGGAAGAATTATCAATGCTGAGGATGTCAAATTCCATGTTGGGCAAATCAAACGAAGTGTGCTAAAAGCATTTTAAAAAGATAAACACTTTTTATGTAGCAGGAAGCATTTCTGTGTTCAGATCTAGCCATTTCTTTCTAATAACAGTTAAGGAAGATTATTGACGTGATGCATGTAACCACATAAACCAGATTGTAAGAATTTGAATAATTGTAAAGAAAATATTTGAAAAAAGAAAATAATTTCAAAAAATAAATAAATACATTATTTTGAAGAGGAGAACGTCCAGTAAAATTGTAAAAGATAACACAATTATGCAAGTAATGAAAGGAGTTCATTGCTACATAACAAACACTAAACACTTCAAAACGTTAAAGGAAAAAATAAGAAGTGAGTTAAGAAATGACAATTTACCATCTGATGTTGTTAAAAATAAAATTGATTTTAAAAATGTATTTTGTATGTACTTAGATATGAAAATATTTGAATTCATTTCAATTGCAGTTCTGCAATTGAGTGGAAGAGTAATTTCAATACATTTGCCTGTAGTATTTGTACATAATTACTTGTATTAAATTGATGGAAGATAAGAATGAGCATTTATTTTATAAGCCAACTGTATGTATACAAAATACTGGAAACATTTGTTTAAACAACAACTCAACCACAACCTTTCCCAACATAAATAAGGTTGACCCATTCTCTTTTTCATTAAAGCTAATATATTTTGAAATTTCCGCCACTTACATCGCCCATCAAATAACATAATTTTAATATGAATCCATGCTCCTAAAGCTGACAAATAATTTCTTCTTATACTACTTGAGATAAGAAATGGAAATACAGATTATAAATTTGAAATCTGTTCTACGCCAGTGTACAATATGTATGTATGTAATAATGTGTTGTTTTTAATTTTAACTTCTGTAGTATACTCAGTCTTTTATATTCGTATGTGATCGCTTTGCAATTTTTTTAATATTATCAAGCCAAAGTGAATACAGACAAGCAGAATGCAAAACCGCTACTGTCATATCTACATACATATATGTGTGGCTGTGTGTCCCAATGTTTTTAAAAACAGGACGATTTTGATAATCAGTTTCATAATTAATGTTTCGATTAAAACCCTTTCACGTACACTGTAGCTTTTATGGCACAACCATTAAATGTACTCCTTTGATTTAATTTTAAGAACAAAGAATTGCAACTTTACAAAATAGAATTTTTAAATTAAATTAGAATTCATCAGAAGAACTAAACTAGTTAAAATTCTCCAAAACTTCTTAAATATTTATTTACCATTGAACACTACTAAACAATACAACACAGTATGGATTTTATTTGGAAGATGCTGATATTGCCGACATTAGAAATCTTTAATTAATCCGCCTTGAAAATAATACGTTGAAAACACAATTTTGTTATTTTACAACCATAAAAACAGTATACTATTTACAAATATTACCATTAAACCTTTTTATTGTTTCAATAATTATCAGAAGGGTCCTTCAGTTTCCAAGTCTCTCGGCTGGTTCCGTGAATTTTTTAGATTCGATTGAATTTCCATTAAAATTTGATATCAAACTGACTGAATTCCATATTTCTGGCTTATATTGTAGGGTTGAAAGGAAATATTTTATTCTGGTTAAATTTTTGGGCGGTAGCACCAACAAATGTGAACAATCCTTGCTTGTAGTGAATGTGAAGTAATAGATGTGTCTGTTAATTCCCTTATTTGTATTATACCAGTTTCTGTCGCCTTACCTCCTGCTTGTGTCCATAAGGAAGTCAATAGGTTTTAAGCGGTTATTGATATTGTTGTTGGGTTTTTTTTCCGATTAAGTGGGCCATGATTCATAAATTGTGCAAAGTGAAGAATTTTATCTTCGTATCTGAAGTAATTTATTTTATTCTGATACTGTTTGATAGTGTCCTAGTGCTGATACCGTAGGTTATACCATTTTACATGGTATATCCTTGAATTTGTAATGATAGAACCAATTGACTGCAAACTGTCTCCCACACTTATTTCCATACGTATAAGATGACTGGCTATTTGGGGATGTTGCCATCTCGGTTCTGAATTTATTTCTGATAGTCACTTATAAAATGTTCCCAAGCAAAACCTGCATTGAAATACCTGAAACGTCGTGGTTTGTTTTATCGAAAAGAATATCATTTTGTTTGGCTCATATGGAACAACGTATGCATACTGTTTCTCCGCCAAATGAAAGCAGACGACCAGAGTGTATAAAGAATATAATGAAACAGTTAGATTTGTCATTGAAAATGTTAGAAGTTTGCTGCTTATCTGTGTTAGTGTAATTGTTTGGATGCCAGTAGTATATTACACCCTGCGTTTCATCTGAATGTTATATTGAGTAGCTTTCTCCATTGATGATGATATCTGTGGCCACTTATGCAAGACAATCTAGACGAATATTGCCGGAAATAATGTAAAATTTTTCAATACTTCAATAAACAATCAATAATTTGTTGAACAATTTTATTTTTAACTTTAAAATGTAAATTTTTGATTCGTATATTGTCTGAAAAAATAAATTGAATACTTGGGGTGTGAACTCTTGATCGTCATTATCACTTTTCGTTTTCTGGGAATAGTGTTGTCAACATTTTAGTCACTTTATGTGGTACACTTAGCAAATCATTTTTGCTTGTATTTTGTCTGCATTACATCTGCATTAATCGCTGTTAGAGTTAATATCCAATGATTAATAGGAAATTATTATATATTTGGGGTATTGGATTATCACGTAACTATTTATTCAAAGACGTTTGCTTCGGAACCTCGTATTAAGAAAAAAATAAAATAATCAGTTGTTCAGATAGTTCCTAAGAATATTATATCGTTTGAAGCTAAAATAAATTTTCTTTCAAATTATTATCAATGGCTGTTGCCTTATTATCTGAAGCTTGCAATTAATTAATAAAACGATAAGGATTAGTACAAGAAATAAATAAATATTGAAATGAAAAATTTAGCGTGGAATCTAAATATTTTATTTCAGACCTGTAAGCTATAACAATAGCAATTAAAACGAAAGGCTTTCACAATTTTTGACATTTTTGTAAGTGTATTTAATTGATAAAGTTAACAATGGATGCATACTTTATGAGCGAACTGTATACATACATTTGTTATCAGTAATTAAAGAACAAAGCTGATGGAACATTAATACACCAGGCGCTATGTGCAAATGATGTCAATGGTTTATTTTTAGCACAACATTTCAGTATTTTCTACTTATCGCTGTGTCTTCAGAATTATATAAAAAGCAACGCTTATTAACGATGCTCATCAATACAAGACTTTCATCGCAAACATGAAATACTGCTTAGAGCTTTTATATTTGCTGTGCATTTGGAGTGTGCAGTGTTTTGCAGTGGGAGAATCAAAAGTAAGTATTTTCTGTCTGTTTCGATATTAAACAAGAAAATTATATAAAAAATATTTCATATGTTTCTACATCAATACAGTCCATTAATGATGATATCTCTGACGAGATTCATTCGTGTGATTATACACGCTTCGAAACTCAACTGGAACGACTGAATCTACAAGCGAAAATCAATCATGAGACTCAACTATGGCAACAAATGGAACTATTTAGCAAAATGAATGAATTGTCTTTACAAATAAAGGGAATTGAAGCAAAATTGTTGGAGAAACACGAAAGTGATCGCCAAGTTCCATTAGTCACACCACCAGTCAATGATAAAATCTTAGTTATGACTGAGATTAGAGAAAAACTAAAAGAGCATGATAATATGGAACTTTGCAAAAAAATTGATTTGGAAGATCATACTCAGACCTTGAAGAATACAATTTCCGACAAAATGTTTGCATTACAGAAAATCGATGCAAAGATAACCGACATAGAAAGCAATTTAATGCCAAAGAATATCTCAGGAGAGATTATTAACAATCAGAATAGGATTCAAAATCAATTGAAAGAAATGAATTTGGATGGTCATACCCAGGTCTTGAAGACAACAATATCCGATAAATGCGATTTGATGCAGCAAATAGACGAGAAGCTTACGATTATTGGCAATAATGCTAAACCTAAAAACGATCAATTGAAATTTTATCAGGATATTCAGCAACACTTAAGTAAGAATTATTTTTAAAATTATTCAACTCCAATCCTTTTTAAAAAAAATTTTTAATATTCTAGATGCCACTGAAAAATGTTTGAAGGGGGAAAATCACGGTCTAATTACGTAAGTAAGAGAAAAAAATATATTTTTAATATAATTCCAGTTAAACCGTTTCCAAAATACACACTTTCGGAAAAATTAAAAAAAAAATCGGAAAAACAAAAGAATTCGTTAGGGGCTCATATATTTGTGTCAGTTGCTGACATTACTGCAGGTAATGCATAATCACTCCTACTAAACCAACATAAATATTCTCATTATTAAAAAACTTTTAAAATTCATGAATTACTCTCAAATACATTGTCTTCATTTTAAACTTTTCTTCAATTACTTTTAAGCAGCAATCAATCATATCCCACCAGTTGTGCGGATGTCAATGCCAATTATTGTATAATAAATAAGTGCCTCATTAAGAATCATCTGTATGGACCTGCACCATTTTACGTCGCTTGTGATAACAGCGTAGAAGATGGCGGTTGGACGGTTATTCAACGACGTATCAATGGCGCGGTCGACTTTTACCGTGAATGGTCAGAGTATAAATCTGGTTTCGGTAATACTGAGGGTGAATTCTTTATAGGGCTTGACAAGTTGCACGCCTTAACGTCGACTTTAAAGCCTATGGAATTGTTGATCCAGTTGCAGGATTTCGACAATGTCCTTATATACGCCAAATATGACGATTTCCAAATAGGGAATGAAACTGAAAATTACAAACTTATTAAAGTCGGATCGTATGTGGGCGATGCTGGGGATTCATTTAGTCTACATGTGGGGTATAATTTCTCAACAAAAGATCGTGATAATGATATTGATCCAGAAGGTAATTGTGCAATAAATAAAACTGGTGCCTGGTGGTATTTATATTGTTATTATAGGTCAGTTAATAAATTATTTAATTTTTGTATTTATAATTATTATTGCCTCTTTTGTATTGTTTTTAGCAATTTAAATGGCAAATACTATCAAGATCCAACAAAGGCTTCAGAGGAAAACGGAATAACTTGGTATGGCTTTCATGATTTTAAATACTCTCTAAAGTTTGTGCAAATGTTAATCCGGCCAAGAAAATTATAAATATTAATTTGAAATCGATTGATGTTAACCAAATGATTTTAGAGTACGAAGTTGTAAAATAAAAGCAAAATTATTTTTACTCCCAATTAAATCATAATTGTTGCTAGCATTACTGCCTTTATTTGGCAAGGAAGTGGAATTGTTGATTCAGTCCCAGGATTTCGATAATTTCTACAAGAATAAATAATTGATCTTGTATTTGTTAATGACATGACTAAGGTACTGTTATATGATAAAATTTCAGCCTCTTGCTTTTCCAATCATGATCTTCTTTTCTTAACTTATAATGGGCCTATGAGTCCTGCGGACAGGCATATCACATACCGTGATTTTAAAAGTATCGATTTTACAGTTTTGAATAGTAGTGCTGATAATATCTGTTGGGATCAAATCTACTCACTGGATAATGTAAATGACCATGTGGCACTAATTCAGGAAAATGTTCGTCTGTTATACGACAGTTGTGTTCTTGTGTGTGAACGCGACATTGCCTACAGGCGATGGAGGAGGTTCAGAACGGTCGAACTGAAAGCCAATCATAAGTCAGCTCGTAGTGAGGTTACCAAACGCATTAAGATTGCAAAAACATTGTTTTACGTCGGGAAGTTCGCTTCGGCATTGGATAACAAGCCTAAATGGAAGGTAATCCGTGATATTTGTGTTGGACAAAAGTGCCATAATACTTCTGCTGATGTCGATGTAAACGCTCTCAATGACAATTTTGTTAATATCAGTGTTCCGACCCCTGATAGTGACATATATATCGACCTTTGTTTTGTTCCGCTAGAAAACCCCTTTAGTTTTCGTTGTGTTAATCAGCTCGAGGTTTTGGAATGCTTATCTTCGGTAAAATCGAATGTGGTTGGTTCTGATGACTTAGATCCTCTGTTTTCGAAAGCTTGGTCACCTAGACTTTTGCCGTATTTGACTCATTTATTCAATACAGCTTTAAATATGTCGTCCTTTCCTGATGAATGGAAACAGTCGAAAACCATTCCCACTCCTAAATCCAACAACGAATTCAGGCCAATTGCTGTTCTTCCATTCCTGCCTAAAGTAATGGAAAACCTCATAGCTAGACCAATAAATAATTAACTCGTGAATAATAACTTCCTATCTGATAAGCAGCCGGGATTTATGAAATCTAGGAGCTGCACTACTGCTTTAGTCAATGTAGTGATGACCTTACGTTGGAACTAGATGAAAATTACATAGCGTTTTTAGTTCTTTTGGATCACACCAAGGCTTTTGATACGGTTGACCACAAAATATTATTGAAGAAACTACAAACCCTCTTTCATTTTTCTAACTCAGCTTGTAATCACATACGTTCTTATCTTATGAACAGATCACAACGAGTTTATCTAAACGGCAAAATCTCGAATTCGCTAAGCGTTGGGATCAATATTAGGGCCTCTCTTGTTCTGTATATACATTAAAGACCTTCCTGATGTTTTGGATAATTGTAGCGTGTATACATATGTACGCTGACGACGTTCAGCTTTTTAGAAGCACGCGTATAGAGGATATGTCACGAAAAATTGACAACTGGGCTGGGGCCGATGGACTTTGTATAAATTCTTCTAAATCTAAATATTTATTGCTCTCCAGAACTAAGAGAGCATTTGTTGTGCCAGATATTATTATCAGGGGGAATAAAATTGACTTTGTTGAATCAGCATCCAATCTGGGTATTATCTTTAATGGTCGACTAGCGTGGTAAAGTTTACGGTATGCTTAGAAACTTATGGGCTGTTATAGATTTTAGTTCTGGCCCAAAAAGTTCGGGCATGAAAGGTTTAATGATTATTATTTTTAATTTTTCATTTTTTTAATTAATCTTTAAATTTCATTGTATCTTAGTATATGTATATATTTTTACTTTGTTTGTATATTTCTTTGTATTTGTATATACTGTTCTTTGTAGTTTTCCTAATTTATTTTTTACACATATTCATATCAGATCCTTGCGGTTGTTTAATCTGAACTCGCCTGATTTGACCCCATCTATAACAACGCGTATAGTGCGAGGTCGATTGATTTGGTGAAACGAACTTCTATGACTGTGTGCGTGTTTTCATTTTTAGAATCATTAAAGCAGGTATTTTTGGCGTGGAACAATTCTTTGTGGTATTTTTTAAAATTTGGAACACATTATAAACGCAAAATTAAATTCATGAATGCTTTTCAAAGGCATATTTCGTTCACATACATAACATACATACATAATTGGCCATTACAACTCTTCAGTCAGGATTACGGCCTAGCTTCTCACACCACTTATGTTGTGTGTGTTAATTTTATACATGAGTGGTGGGACCTACAGTTTAAAGTCGATTCCGAACGACAGATTTTTGAGAAACTTTTCATGGCAATTTTATTTGCTCTCAGAGTTTTGCCAGAAATCTGCTGAGAGGAAGTCGCCGAAGAAATATTTTTTCATATTTCGTTTTTATGTCTGATCTGGGGTTTGAACCTCGGCCTTACGTCTAATAAACCAACACACTACCTACTAGACTACGGCGATTTCATACTTCATACTTATATTTAAATTGGTACTTAGGCACTCATTATGGCTTTACTTAAATTCTCATAAATGTTCTTATATTTAGAAATAAAAAGACGATGGACTCGAATGCTAACAAAATATTTTTACACTTTGACAAAACTTTGCAGCTTTGTTTCAGCTCACAATATTTAAGAATTAATCTGAAATACGTTTCAATTTTTGGTTACCGAAATTAAAGACGACAAATAAAAGCAGTTGACAAAAATGGGGGTAATATTAAAAGGTATAAGAACAGTTGGAAAAAAGGAAATATCATAGAAATGTTCATGTTAATGGCAAACAAAAAATATGAACATGAACAAAACTTAAAATTGAAAATGTCAGGGTTTAAGTTTAAGAACTCAAATGAGCATACAAAAGGACAAAGTAAAGTACACATCCTTGAGTAAACCTAATATTTAATAAAATTATCTTATCGTAGTACAACATGACATGGTCTTTGTGTGGAAGTCTATATTGTTTTAATTTTTTTCTTTTTAACATAATGTTCTATTGTCATAGCTAGCATAGAGTAGCCTCCCTGCTCCCATGTAATTTATGGCCTTTTCTTGGTTTGTTTTCTTTTTGTTTTTCCTTTCATTTTTAAATTTTATCTTGAAACGCATGCACTTTAAAGAGCTAAACGCTTGACTTGAGTTAAATAATACAAAATAAAAATGAGGATACCGAAAGGATTTGTAGCGTAATGTTATCTACATTTCTAGGCCTTAGTTGGTATAGACGGAATGGTCGTTATTGATATTATTGGATACCCTACATAGTGCATAAGTAGTGACGTTTTTTGCTTTTAATTTACTTACTTTACTTTAAATTTTATGATTTTATGATTTTATGAAAAGTATATTTGTTGGCTGTAATCGAAAACATTAACTATGTTTTTGATCTCATTTTTTGCCGGACCTATCCTAGCAGACTGACTATCGTTTTATAACGCTTAAGGAAGTCGCGAAGTCTCGCTTAGAGACACCAATTATGTCTATGTCATCCCTATATGCAATGAACTGCTATCTATACCAAGCTTAAGAGGTCAAGTGATAACGTCTGAAGAGGACATCGTCATCATTCTGTACAACCTTGTCAGCTGTGCAGGAATACACACATAGATAATTGATCATTACAATCCTAGTTTCTCACATCACTTATGTAGTGTGTGTCAATTTTATACATGAGTGACTGGACGTACAGTAGTTTTGAGAAACGTTTTCATGGCAATTTTATTTGCTCTGAAAATTTTTATCAGAAATCTTTCTGAGAAGAATTTGCTCAAGAAATATTTGTTCATATTTTTTTTGTTGGAACGTTTGACCTGGCGTTTAAACCATAACATTACGTCTAATAAGCCAATACACTACGTACTGGACCACTCGACTTCAGGAAAACATCCTTAGGTATTCAGGCATAAACGACAAAGAGATGCACCTTTACCACTATTTGAAGCAGGAGCTAATCTTTCAGCTCTGAAATCATGTTTATAGCACCCAGTCAATTAATTGGAAAGTGGTTTCAGTCGTGTATAGGATATGCTCGTAAGGAAAAATGCTAACTTGAACTCATTTTTCAATGAAAATTTAAATTGCCGGGCAGTAAAAATCGCTCGTGTAATTTTTATGCAAATGAAACTGAATATTTTACAAGAGATGTTGCTTTTCCAGTTGTAGATGAGATGCCTCCATCATGAGGCTGCCTCCACCATGTTTTCCAGTATGGATAAGGTTTTTCGATTTAAGCCTTTGTGTTGGTTTACAGCACACTCTTTTCCGAGTTTTGTAATTTGTTCATATTTTGACTCGTCTGTTCAAATAATTTTGTTCCAAAAAGATTCAGACATATTTATGTAAATATTTATTTATTTAAGTAACTTTATGTAAATATTTATTTATGTAAATATTTGAGGTGGAGGCAGCCTCATGGTGTGGGAATATTTTTCCTCTTCAGGAGTAGGTAGACGCATTAAAATTGATTCCAAAATGACTTGAGAGCACTATGTAAATATTTTGGATGAAAATCTTTACAGCAGTGAAGAGGAAATGGGCTTGGGGAGTTTATCTTTCAACAAAACAACGAACCCAAGCACACGAGTAAGGTCGCTAAAACATATTTTGAAGAAAATAATGTTGAAAAATTTGAATGGCCTGCTCAAAGCCCAGATTTAAACCTCATAGAGCATCTTTGGGCTATCTCAGATGACAGAAACCCGATGGAGTCCAGAACAAATATTCAAATATTTTGGGAAAAACTGCAAAGTGGATGGAGGGCAATTTCTACAAGTACTTTGAAGAACCTTGCGCTAACTATACCGAAAAGATTAAGAGAAGTCATAAATAACAAAGGAGGAGCAACTTCGTTCTAAATTTTGAAGTTATTTAATTATTTATAATATTTTCTGGTGAAGTGTTACTTTATTTTGTCACTTGAAATTCCTTATGTGCCATATAGTTTCTATTATAAATAGAAAATATAAAGAAAGAATTCAATGTTAAGATACTTTTTAGATAAAATATTAACCGAATTAAAAACGAAACTATAATTTATAAACATTTGAAAGCAATAAACATATGCTTTAATCAAAAAACAAAAAATATTTCAAACCGCACTTTATTTTGTCCGACAGTTTATATATATTCTTACTTAATCGTAGGTCGAGCTTTGTATCTAAAATGATACATTTCAATTCTTGAGACGATATAACTTTAATTCAGAAAAAGTTAGATGCCTGATATTTTTTTAATTCGTTAGTATTGTTATCGTGATTATTTTAAACCAATTAAAAAAAAAAATTTTAAACAGGACTTAAAAAATTTAAAAACTTCATAATACTGGCTTATGTATCAGTTTTGATACATACGACTTTCCTAAGGATTCTTTGGTCTTGTGTATGTAATTTTTTTTTAAGTTTTCTAAAGATTTTGTGAAGTTTTATTGGGAATAATACATTATTTATGATATTTGATAATTTGATAAGTGTTGGATGAAAGTGAAAAAGTTTAATTTTCTGTTCTTGATATTGATTGAAGCACTTGTAGTATAGTTTGTATGTTAGATTATAAGACGACCAGACCAGGTTTCCAACCTCAGGTCAGATGATAGTATTACGGTCAACTACGTACGTATGAGACAACAGAATCATTCGCTTTGATAATGTGCTACTTGGAAGTAACGAAAAAATTACACCTATAAAGTCTTTTCGAAAACTGAGCTGAAACACTTTCGTCTTTTAATAATTCCAATAATTTTGTCGCTGTAGATGAGTGATTAGTTGAATTTTATGGTCGTCATAAATGTCGTGATCCACCGAAATCGAATTGGCAGTTTTACATTCAAGTACATGCTAAGCGCGTAGCAATTATTTACAGCCGTTTTTTGGGAAACCTGTATCCGGGAAATTAGAAAGGTAGCAAAGAGAGAGCATTGTTATTGACATAATCGATGTTCTATTGCAACGGGAAACTTTTTTATCTCACATGACGTTGACAACAAATTTTTCTAACGAAATATAACAATGGTTTGTACAACCAAGTTTCTGCCAGCTCTCAATTAAGAGCGTTACTGATGCGTGTGACAATAAGCCGCCCCATTTAAACAATTGGAAACTTATAAATCGCCACAAAGAAAGGGTGCTAGATGTCCAATTATTGTCATTTAGAAAAATATAAAACCAAGCTGACATGAAATGGTTGATTTGATAATAAAATTTAATAATATAAAAAAGTTTTAATAAAATGAATTAAAATAAATAAAAATATTTCAATTTTTTACCATAATCTATCAATAATCGTGACAATTCATTGTACTACATTGTGTATCAAATGTGATACATAAGCTAGAATTATGAAGTTTTTAAGGCTTGTTCTATGGTTAATTGACCATTATAACAGACAAGGTTTTCCTCTATGCATACTTTCGCTAGTCGCCATATCAAATAGACATCCCTGTGGAACAAAGTATTTCTTCGGAATGATAGGGCTAAGACAGTGTAGTGTAGTGAGCTAATCGTATTGGATTGAAGATATTACATATGACGTGGAGGGAAAGTTAAAAAGTCGGGCACTTATTGACCACCGTCGTAGCGTAAACATTCTTTTTAATTAAGCTGAAATAGTAACAAGCTCCATCACTAGGGTCTGAAGTCATCGTCAACTCGCACTGGACCGAAAATCTTACGTAGGATTTTTATCTCGAATACTGCTGCATCAGAGCTTAAAAGTGTCTTGTGGAGCATTACACAGCACAAGAGAGGTCTCCGTCACTCAATTGCCTATTGAGGTCATATTAGCATCTGTTGGCAAGCGTGATCCTATGCTTGATCTCCAAACTGATATCATTGGTAGTGGTAACGGCGGAGCCAAATAAGTAAATACTTTGATAACATCGAAAATATGGTTATCGACCGTAAGCATGTGTCTGTGCCTAGTTGCAGACAACATATACTTCGTTTTGCCCCTATTTACTGCCAGACTCATCTGGAGCGACTCATCAACTGAAAACTTTTATTGAAAATAGTGTCATTTCGTTATTTTCCCGTTTTCTACAGAACTCTCTAAATGATGAAGTTAAAGAGGGCGCATGACAAAGGACCGCCTTGTGTGAAAGCTTGTATAGTATTAACAGCTAGGGAGAAGCTTGTTCATAACGAAGTTGTAGGACTTGCAAAGTCTTAACAAAAATAATGAGCTCAGACATTGAGGCAGAAAATTGATTCCTTAAGGTATAAACACATAGACGACAGACAACAGTTCGGCAGTTCGACATAAAATTTTGGCAACTGTTTTTTCCGTCGTATGCCGACTGCTTGAATTTTTTGAAAGCAGAGGGAAGAAAAACAACTGCCACAAAATCAAAACTATTGAATTTAAATATATTTTTCAGTGTTGTCACTATCACGTTTTTCGTACGACAAAATAAACTCAGTCATGAAAAAACCGCACACACAAAACATTTATCAAATGAATTCAGATACAAAATTGAATTGAATACACGGATTGCTTTTCATTTCTTAATTTTAGAATATAATAATATAAGTATATATATATATGTATATATATATAATATAAGTATTTTTAGCTGTTTTTTAATCATGATTTTATGTTGTATTGGCATCACTAATTTGCTTTTAGCTACTCACAGAAATAGAAAACAGTTTAATTTGGGCAGAAACTGCTTAGGTTGTTGTCTTGGCTTTTTCTGTTCTGCTTTCAATATAATCGTTTTCATATAAACGTTGTATTCTAAACTTAGCAGCTTTCTGTTATCTGTCGTCTGTCGTCTATGTGTTTATACCTTTATGAGGCTTTCAAAGACAGCCTTATAATCGACACAAGAATTTATGCATGCAGACTTTTTTCATGGGGTCAATTCCATGTTTTGTCGTAACCAAAAATTCGCCTCAAATTCCTAAACAGCAGAAAATAACAGCGAAAATATATTCAGTGTTCTCCGTTCCATCCTCGCCATTGCAGTTACAGTACAGTTCGCTGTTAGGTGTTCTGAACCTTCAGTCGTAAATATACAAAGGGATAATATCAAGTTGTGACTTCTATGTCTAAATTTAACTACAAACTTTGTCCCGTATATTAATGAACCAATTGACTGTTATATGGCCATTTGGAAAAACATCACTTATTTTGTTACCTTTAACGTATCCGCGAAAACCCACATGAGTTCATTTGCCTTATTTTAATTTGTAAGGCAGTAAATGTTTAAAATAGACCTTATGGAAAGCTCTATCCGGAAATCATCAAATGGCTGAGAATAATATGCCATACATTCCGGCCAAGCGGCATTGTTAATAAAGATGTTTAGAGGAAAACCAAGAAGTTTAAAAATAAACCTGTACATTTCTAGAACACATGAAATCACCCATCATTGGAGTCAAATATTCGTGGCTGCGTCTTCTCTAGATCTTTATAAATGTAGACATCGTTGTTTCATTGTTGTTTGTGTATTTTATTTACATTGTTTCTTGTTGCATTTTCGTTTACTTGTTTATATACTTTTTATACTAATGTTCTTGGCATATTTTTGTTTACCTGTTTATCATATAAACAATTTTATTTTTTTTTTGTGGCTTTTGTTTATCATTTTAATGTTAAACGATGTAACACCATTTTCATTTTCGTAACAATATTGTGGCATTATTTTTAGGCTAGTAAGGTAAGCAATTTTATTCTTGGTGGCTGATAAGATTACCAGGGTGGAAATTTTCTCCTGAAATATTTTTCATTCGGAGGATTTCAAGATGTGCCGTATTTTCCATTCGAGCAATTCTTTTCATTAGAATGAAGTTACCCTAGTCTAATAGTAGTAGTGTGTTGATTTATTAGACGTGAGGCTATGGTTCATCGTTGACTTCCTCTCAAAATATTTCTGTAATTGCTATGAAAAGTTTCTCAAAAATCTGTAGTTCGGCTGTCGACTTTAACTGTTGGTCCCGCTACTCATGTATAAAATTAAGTTTTGCAACCATGGCTGAAGAGTTGCGATGATCAATTGTTTATGTATGCATGCTTCACAGAAAATTCATCCTTTAGTTTGGCTATACAATATCCTGCACAAAGTGAAATAAATCGAAAAGCTTTCGACATTGTATAAAGAATGGTTATACATCTCTAGTCTGATTCTTCTATCTCATACACTCAATGATTTTACTTCTAAATAGTGATGCGAGCCATTTACACTGCCGAGAAGAAACTAGTTTACATTCAGTTCGATCGTTTTAAAATATAAAATATTGTTACATTTTTGCGTTTTAAAAACGTTTGAAATATGAGCTCGTAGATTGCAAATAAAAATACATTTAAGTTCAGTGTTAATCAAAATCTTTATTGTTTGCGCAATTCTGTGTGCCACTGTTCGCAACTTGATGTAAACAACAACAATTGCTTTATTTATTATTCCTCTTTGCACTCTTTTGCGTAAACAATAATAGCTACTAGTCAATTTGTTCCACAGATCTTTATAACGGAGAGCTTCAAACCGCGTTTACTTTAACCTAACACCGCGTCTTCACAAAAGATTGACTGAATTTTTACTGACCCCGTTGCATGCTTTGTATTGCCTTTTATGAATGCTCTTGAAGGAAATGACTTCGTCTTTTCGGAATCTCTATAAATGTAAACATGTTGTTTACGTTATTGTTGTTTGTGTTTTTTGTTTATGTTTGTCCTTGCAGTCTTGTTGTTGCCATTTTGTTTACTTTGTTTATCCATTTTTTCTATACTGGTTCTTTTTGTTGGTATATTTTTGTTTACTTGTTTATCATGTAAACAACTTCATTGTTTTTGTTTTTTGTAGCTTTTGTTTACAATTTAACCGATGTGAAAGCAAAACACCATTTCCATTTTCGTAACAATATATTATTTTGTAATTGGTGAAGTCTTAGCCTAAGCGCTTACCACACTAATACATGGAGACTAACTTGTTTGTACGACTAATTGTATCTGCTCCAGGTTATAAGAACACTTTTATCAAAAAACTGTAGATTTTTAATATTTCTTATACTACTTTTAATATTCCTTATATACTTTTGAAGTCGGCGTAGTCTAGTAGGTAGAGCTTATTAGACGTAAAGCCAGGACGTTTCTAACATAAATATTAACGCAATAACTTAATCACTTGCCAGGGAGTAAGGCTAGTTAGGTTAGGTTAGGTTAGGTTAGAGGACGTGTATTTGTCAATTAAGACAAGTACAGTACCCAGAGGTCGAATTGACCCATTGTACAACGTCCTAGTTTCTCACACCACTTATGTTGTGTGTGTTAATTTTATGCATGAGTGGTGGGACCTACAGTTTAAAGTCGACTCCGAACGACAGATTTTTGAGAAACTTATGATGGCAATTTTTTTTTTACTCTCAGAGTTTTTGTCAGAAATCTGCTAAGTGGAAATTACAGAAGAAAAATTTTTTCATATTTCGTTTTGATGTCTGACCTGGTGTTTGAACCGTGGCCTCACGTCTAATAAGCCAACACACTACCTACTAGACCACGGCGAATTTATATACATATTTCCCTACTATAATTACTTATCAAAAGTACAGATAGTCCCAAACGCGTTTGGATACGTAGTCTCCGACTCTACTTACTTTATTTTTCGCCATACCTTTACAATCTCCTCTTTCTACTCTAGAGGAATGTTTAGACCCCATCAATAGAGTGAGTATCTCCCCCTTTTGGCAGGTTTATCTAACTGCCCATTGTTTGCAAATCCCTTATGACCTGTTATCCAGAACTTACTAAGCTTCTCCAGGGAATCCCAAGCAACTTAACGAATCCAAGTCAACTTAAAAGGAGCTAGGTGCTGCGATGGTGATAAAACTGTCAGATATTATTGCTTTGTATGTCCTGCTCAAATTGAATTGAATACATCTCGTGATGGTGTTAACATGCACTGGAAGGTATCTTCAAGTTTCTTCATTTCACTTCTGTCCTGCTATCTTTTATTCAGTTGTATACCATAGAAGGTTTCCTTTCTTAACCGATTGCTTTATTCATTTTTTTACATAGTTTTGTTGCGAAGCATTTCCAAAAGTTACTGATAGAGCTCACAGGTATATAAGTAGGTAGGTAGGTTGTAGTGGTAGCTTTGATATCAAATCTCATTTCAGCACGCATAGCGGATTGTTGTAGTGCTGCAGATAAGCACAGTTCCTGTACTGACCGAAGTCCACCAAACTTATCGAACAAGTTGATCAGCACAGGGGCTGTACACTTTAGAGGCACTTGTTTTATAATATAACGCGGATCTGTGGTCTAACTCGTGTTATTAACTATACTCCCCACTGCTCTGATTTTCGCTACCATAAGTAAGGAGCTGCAATACTAGTTGCTCCAGACGATTGTGCCAAAGCCCTCTATTTCAAGACTGCAGACATTGGGTTTTACTTGGATGTGCAGAGCAGAAATCAGTAATGAGTATTAAAAAAGATAAGTAGAATCGAATCATACACATAATTTCTGATACTTATACGCATTCATCATACGATGTTGATTTCGACTCTCCATGACTCAACATTTACAAGAATCACAAAAAAAGTATGAGTCGCGTACAAACACTAAAATACTCACTAGAAGGTTGTGGGTTTGCTTTGCTTACTGTCTTTGTCTCTTTCTTTCTTTTTTTTTTGTAAATGCTACTAAGACTACTGCTACAACTAAGACTGTAATGATTTTGATGAATGATTGGAGTCACTCGAATCATTTATAAGTATTATAAGTATTTTTCTAAAGCTTTGAATCTGAATAAGTAGGCATATGAATCAAACATATTTCGAATGATATGAGTTTGATGTCAACGTTGTACTCATACTCATTGTACTCATACTTATAAATCAACGTTCTAGTGAATACGAATGAATCAGAGTAGTTATATTTCAATATTCTTGACTCACTTATATGAAAAATTTCATGAGTGCTTATGAGTAGCGAAAAACGATTCATTGCTGATCTGTGGTGCAGAGGCAACTAAACAACATATAACTCATAGAACTTAAACGCCTTTACTTAATCAATTCAGAGTTTATTTTTACTTTATTTATAGAAAGCTTACTTTTATGGAAAACATCACATGTTGCAACACTATGCAACACAAGAGCAATGAAGTTAAACCTTATTTTGACACCGTTTGTAGAGTTTTTAATTACATTACTTTCGACGTGCATTTTGTAATAACGTTAATGAATGTTGTAATGCTTACAAGGGTGACACGGCTATACGATGGCATTTTACTTTAAGTTATAAAAATTTAAAATGAGAAACAGAATAGTTCACATAGGAGAGACTTCATGAGATAATACGAAAATAAATTTGGGGTTTCTCTGTTTATTAATCATTTAAAAGCCTTTTATTAATACTGCGCTTGAAGAACTAATGCGGTCTTGCAATCAAGTACAATTTTTCTTAGAAAAAGATACAATTTGTTGGATTTGATCATAATTATTGTAATAGTTTGGATGCCCTTTGAATAATTAAGGCGAATAACTTATCTAGTCTTCTGTAAAATTTCATATTACCTATTAGAAGATTAAACAGTCTTCCTAAATATTGAGATCGGAATCGAATTTAACACATCTCCTCAAAACTATCTGTACAGGTGCCTTAGTCCAGTTTTCAAAAGAACTAGACAATCTGGAGACACAGAAAGCGTGAGAGTGCTTCATCCAAACAGCTGTTAGAATAGTCACAAAGAGCATACATATTTCAAACGCTTAGAAAAATGTTCAGGGCCCATAAGCAGAGTGAGAATCTCCCCATTATCTGCCTGCCTATTGTCCTAAAATCCTTTATATCAAGAAAAGGGTGATCACTTCTAACTAACTTAGTTTCTCCAGAGAGTCTTATACACTAATCTCAAGTAAAGCTAAAAGAAGCTAAATGCTCGGATAGTGATACAGATAGTAAATACATCTTTTGATGGTGTTGACATCCACTCGAAAGAATACTTTACCCAAGTTTCTCCGTGGGTTCTTGAAGTTTCATCGATTTTAATCGATTGCTTCGTTCACTTTTATTACGCTGGCTCAAAAGTTAAGATTAAAGCAGACATGCACTACAAATATTACAATGCCGTAGAGTTTTACATAGAAGTGCAGATGCAACTAAATACTGTGCCACCAATAGGACCCAAACTCGAAAAGGTCTCTACAATAGATCGACCTCCATAATCAATTCAGAGTTTTTTTATTTTATCAAAACAGTCAAACACTAATTTTGATACCGTTTGTAGGGTTTTTAGCACTAGATTTCCGAAGAAATTTTTACACCTATTTATACCAACACCAGTCATTTTAACTGGTTTTGAGTGTGTTATTTTTAATGTGCAATAATGTTACTTTATAGGTAAGAGTGAAGTTGCCAGATAAATTGGTAATATATATTATATCTTTACAAAGCTCCATCGCTGCCATAGAAAAACATACCAGTCAAAATGATTGACACCGGTATGAGTACCAAAAACTAAATTTTTTTTATTGTGGACACAAGATCAAAATAATAGTGTTTTCACACCAAAATTTAAAACCTGATTTTTGCATTAAAAACATAAGCAGCTTTTGCGTTCACACTGCAAGTTTTCTTAAATCTGGTTTTAAATTCATGACATTTATGAATACGCAACAGCTGCTGTTGTTTTGATTTTGTCTTTTTCTTTATTTATGTTTTGTTAGTTTTCGGGGTAGTTCTTTATTATTTTATTTTGGTATTAGTTGATGATATTTTGGTAGAATAATAGAAAAATTTTGAAAGGAGATGAAATTTTATTACGGAAACGTAATTCATAACTATTGTATTTGGTGACACCTTTCATCAATCGTCACTAACTTATTATTTATCCAATTTAGAGGTATATTCACAAATTCCTGAAACAAAAAGTTATGAGTATATATTTTGTTATATTTTTCTATTTACTTACCTTTTGCACATGGAACTTTTTTCATTGTGAAGGAAAATTGCTTATAGTTCGATTAATAATGAAAAAATTACCGAATTTTAATTTTTTAATTCAAGAAATTAATAAATATTGGTAATATACCCAAAGTTCTGCGAGAAAAAAATTTTATGAGCAATATGTCTTATTCTATTCTATTCTATTCTCTATTCACTGTGACCAAAAACCACACACATTTCGACTAATAAATATTATTATGTACAAATTTTATATTTCTATGTTGGTAGCTCTGATTTAGTACATCGAAAGTTGTATCTCATAGAACCTACTTAAAACCAATTCAAAAAAGGTTTTAAGATGGTTTTAACACAATAATTTTGTTTGGTAAAACCAAGTTTTATTTATGGTTTTAACGTTAAAACCAACTTTTGCGTTAAAACCACTCAGTGTGAAAACACTATAAGTTATCAAATTAATTGTATTTAGTTGTCATTATAAAAATCATATAATAGTTTCGGAAAAAAATATTCTCACACAGTCAATAGTTGAGGATAATAAGGCAATGCGAGTCATTTTGACGGGCGCGATAAGTCTAGTGTTAACACTAGATTTACCACGCCAGTAAAAATGACTGGTTTTGCCTTATTAGGCTTAAATATTGACTTTGTGTGAATATTTTTTTCCGAAACTATTATATGACTTTTATAACGACGACTAAATACAATTAATTTAATAACTTATTTTGATCTTGTGTCCACAATTAAAAAAATAATTTTTGTGTTTGGTACTTATACCGGTACCAGTCATTTTGACTGGTATGTTTTTCTATGGCAGAGTACAGTGTTCCTTTGCATAATATACAAAAACGAATGTGTATGCGGTTTCCATCTAGTTCTGAAGAGGATAATGAAAGCGGGGAAGATACACAACTTGAGGTTTCTGCAAGTGGAACTATGTGGAAAAAATAAAAGAAGGAGGTGTTGCTGGAAGGTTACCAACTCATTGCATATTCAAAGATTTATGTAGGCCTACAGCATATTCTAGAAGAAATATTATGGAAGAGTAGCCAATCAGTACCTTTTTACTATTGATTGACCACCATATATTAGAGCATATCAAAACCGAATTAGAAGCCTCTGGAGTTTTAGGGAAGAAATGGAAACTGTTGAAATGAATACAGTTTGCACGAGGTACATACAGTGGTGCATACAGTATTCAAAGGGTTGCAGCTGTCGTATTTATGGAACAAAAAATAGGGTCCTGAATTTTTTCTAAAACTATGAGTTGGCATGATTTTACAGAAATTTTACGTTTCATTCGATAAAAGAAATGAAAGGAGTCAACGCTTGCAAACTGATAAATTTGCGTTAGTGTCAACTGTTTGGAACAAATTTATTGTCCACAGTCGAAACTGTTTCAAGCCAGAAGCAAATATTATAGTAGATGAACAATTGTTTCCAACGAAAGCAAGATGTAGGTTTACACAGTATATGCCAAACAAACCAGACAAGTTTGGAATAAAATTCTGGCTGGCTTCTGACGTTGAAACGAAGTACATCGTAAATGGCTTTCCTTATCTAGGAAAAGATGAAACATGAAATTTGCAACACCGCTTAGTGAATTTGTAGTAATGGGACTTATACTATGAAAGAGGTAGGACAGTTATAACCGACAACTTTTTACCAGTGTTTCTTTAGCTTCTAAATTATTAGCGAAAAACATTACGTTGGTTGGTACCGTATATTTGAACAAATGTAACCTTCCAAAATTTTGCAAGGAAAAGAGGGATAGTATGGCTCGTTTTTCAACATCACTATATACAACAAATGAATGTACACTTACAGTTTATAAGAGTAAGCTCAACAAAAATGTTGTTTTATTGAGTACTATACACAAAAACGTCAAAATTGGTACCGGCAGCAAGAAACTAATTGAAAATGTGTCTTTTTTATAATAAAAACAAATTTGGTGTCGACGTCACAGATATGGCAATGGCACGATATGGCATATATGACATATAGTGTGAAATCAGGATCTAGGAGATGGCCACTTCAAGTATTTTTTAATATTTTGGATTTTGTCGGAATAAATTCCTGGATTTTGTATAAAAATACAACCGGAGAGAATATTTCAAGAAAGGATTTTTTGTTTCGTTTGGCTGAAGAACTCACTTTTGATTATCAGTCATCAGGTCAAGAGATAGGAAGTGAAGCTGACTGTCTAACAACTCCTCTTCCAAAAACATTTTATTATTATTTTACCAATACTGTTTATTAATTCTATAAAACATTATAGCACATACAAAATTTACACACTCAAAACGTTATTTTTGAAAACCAGTCATTTTGACTGGTGTTGGTATAAATGGGTATAAAAATTTCTTGGTAAATCTAGTGTTAATATGTAAAATTCATTCATAACAAGTACATATGTGACGTATGAGTGATATTTAATTCCATTAGTTTTGCAGTATATAATATGATGCGTATGAGTAATATATTTGAATTCAATAAGTCAATTAAAAAGAAAGTACACCACATTAATTTGGTATTAATTTGGAATTAAGGTATGATATGATAATTCTGATTCGACGTGCAGTTTGTAATAACGATAATGAATGTTGTAATGCTGATAATGACATTTTACTATAGATTATGATAGTTTCAATTTTAAAACGAGGAACAGAGTCGTCTACATTGTATAAAAGACAGATGAGACTTCACTTCTCTTTCGCAACTTCTTTAAACAATACGATGTTATATTATTTTCATAATAATTAATTAAAAGTCATTTGTTACTACGGCACTTAAAGGATTAATATGGTCTTGCAATCTAATACAACTTTTCTTAGGCATAGACAAATTTGTTAAGATTTAGTCAAAATTGTTTTAATAATTTGAATGCCTCTGAGTAATAAATGCAGATACATCATCTAGTCTTCAGTATAGTTTCATATAGTTTGCTTGAGAACTAACCAGTATACCTGACAATTCCAACCAAAATCGATTTTAACACTTTAGTCCAGTTTCCAGTAGAAAATCCTTATAGTGCCTCATCGAAAACAGGTGCTAGAATAATCACAAAGAGCATCAATCAAACGCTTAGACATATGTTTAAGCATATAATGTCCATTATCTGCAGTACCTCGGATTATTTTTCTCACTGAAGTAGGAAATTTAGCCAGTAGTTACATCAGACTATCTGCTTTCATTTTTCCTATGTGAAAACCTTTAGGCGGTAAGTTAAATTCGAATAGTCCTTGTAGTGGCGTCTGCCTAAATTAAATAGATTTGTCAGCGACATAACATTCAACTGAAGCCACCGTAGCCTAGTACGTAGTGTATTGTCTTTTCGACGTGGAACCACGCTTCAAACCTTAGGTCAGTCATCTCCAACAAAACGAAATATGAACAAATATTTCTCCGGTGACTTCCTTTTACAACAGAATCCACACCAATCAGTCGCTTTTTCGGGATGCATTGGACTATTCGATCTATTTAGCGAACATACAAGGTGGTCTGTGGTCATTTACCTTTTTTCAGATGCAAAGTGACGGGAAATTGGTTGCGGGGATTTCCCTGAGATCTGGATCAGGTTCATCCGATCTTACGTTTCCTCGTTGCATGGATGTTGGTCTATAGATTACTGAACTTGTGGACTCGAATTTATCCATCAAATTACAAATAGCTTCCTCGGTCGGACGATTATGGCAAAGCTCCCTTGACTTTGCCCGAATAGAACATTCATTTAGAGAAAATTATTTTTTTATTTGAACGTGTTGTTAAATGATATATTCATCCATAGTGATTTGTCAAAACAGACTGAATAAATGACAACAAATTTGGCAGTTGTAGCTTCAACAAGATTGTAATTATCAACTCTCCAAGTTTGAAAGTCCGGTTAGATGATTTTGTACAAGTTAAAACTAAATTTTCCATTTTATTTATTATCGGCCTAAAAATTTATGGTTTATAAAGTTCGGTAAATCTTTCTTATTCTACTTTGAATTTTTGCAAAATTATGCTAGAAGTGTACAAGCATTAGAAGCATCATGCCACCAAGATCTTGATGTCTTCGCATCTACTTTGAAAATAAATTTGCTATGCGGTTTTCCAACGTTTAATAGTTTTTCGCAACAACTTTTATGGAGTGATAAGACATTAGAGCTTTGCAACAACATAAGTAATAAAAATATTATATTTTATCTCCACATTTTTAAAAAAAAAATTATTAATATTGTATACGAATATTTAATGGCAAAATTTTGAATGTTTTAAACATTAAAAGAAGTGTGTAGCATTATGAATATTTTCACTATTTTTGGAAACATTTTAAATAATAAAAAATGTTTTTCTTGCAGAGCTTGTGAACGTAAAATCATACTACAAAAAAGACTTGTTGCTGGAATAAAATGTTTCTTAATAAAAATGTTATACATATGGTGAATGGTGTAAAGTTTAATATGCTTCAATAGTTGCTGATTTGTCCGCATAAACATACATACATACTTAATACCGCTACCCGCCTGAAATGTAAACACAAGATGTTAAATTGCATGAAGAAAGGAACCTGTGAACTGGGCCATTGCTAGTTGCATCATCAACAACCAGCATATAAACCGCATGAAACAGTGAATTTAAGCGTTGACAAACTCTACTTCAGGAGTAGTGCAGAAATACCATCCAGCCAAGAAGACTTGTTTATGTGAGGTCCATAAGAACCCTTTTAACTGTTTGACCCCTAAAGAGTACTGTTACGTTTTCACCTTTTAAATACTTTTAAAATATGAGGTCGTAGATTGTAAATAAAATAACAATAAATCTGTGTGTAGTTTTAATTACATTACATTACGTGATAGTAATGGCGATTTTAGTTATTTTTTTTTTTGACTCAATTTGTATGTTATTATCACACACCCAATAAAATGATATTCTTCTTCTAGCTGGGAAGCCTAAAACTTATGAAGACATTGACAAAAACATCACGGACGACAGTGATTGCTTAGTATAATACAGTTTTCCTCCTTTTCCCTTTTTCTTCTGCTACTACAGTTTTATTTTCTTAATTTGAGTCATTCGTTCCTTAAGTTATTCTTGATTTGTTTTGTTATGACAGAAATTTGACATTTATTTGCTTTTATAATGAAGCAATAACGTTCAAATTTATCAGCATTTCAGTTCGTACACGATAAGATATAAGAGAGAGATCAACGGAAGGATAACAAATTCCATGAAACGTTTAGCAAAGGTTTCTTAAACGTGCATCTTGAAGCAGTGCAACACATAATGTACGTTATTAGAAAAGCATATGTGACCCAAGGAGTTTGTGGCAATGCTATTAGCTAATAGCAGGAAATGTGTCACATGTCGATATAAGGGTGTTATTTGAGGTCACAGGATAATTTTGCATGGCAGATTGTGTTGGATGTCAATAGGAACAACATTTTAACAAGCGCGGTTATGATGCATAGATTATAAATAATTTTTAAGTCAATTCGAAAAATACCGCTAAAAATGTTTGAAATAATTCTTGGAAATTTCAAGCAAAACACAAATGTGATGCCAAAAAAATAATCCAAGAAAACGGAATGAATGAATGATTTTTATAAAATTTTTATTTTAAAAATAAGTATCGGCAAATTGGTTGGGATCATCTTCTAAACAGATTCTCGGATTCATTATCAATAAACTTCTAAGCGACAGCGTCAGGTTTTTGTGCTCCCAACAAATGTGATATACCAACCAGAGATCAGCAATGAGTATTCAAAATGATGAGTAAAATCGAATCAGACTCATAATTTCTGATACTTATATGCCATAGTCTGATACTAAGTCGCAATAGTCTAAAAGGTAGTGTGTTGCTCTGTTCTGTCATTCGGAATCGACTTTAAACTGTAGGTCCCGCCACTCATGTATAAAATTAACACACACAACATCAGTGGTGTGAGAATCGTACTTATATTGTGGTTCTTGTAAATGTTGAGTAAAGGAGAGTCGAAATCAACAATATCATGCGTAGTGTTAAATATGAGTATGATGAGTACTTCAAACTTTAAGTATGAGTAGTATGAGCATAATATTAAAAAAAGTATGAATGCGTATACATACATAATTGCTCATTACAACGCTTTAGTAAGGATTACAATCTAATATCTCACACTACTTATATGGTGTACCTTAATTTTATACATGAGTGGCGGGACCTACAGTAAAAAAGCGGAAACGTACGACAAATGTTTTGAGAAACTTTTCACGACAAAAGTCACAGCTAAAGTATTTTTTTCATATTTTGTTTCGTTTGAGATATCTGACTTGGGGTTTGAACTATGGCCTACGGCGAAATCGATAGATATACGCATCCTATATATGATATTTAGTCAGAATTACCTCCTGATTTCTCATATCTTCCAAGCTGAGTGACGGAAACGTCCAATCAAAACGATAAATTTGAGCATCTTTTTTTAGTTTACTCTCAGAGAGGGTCGCCAGAAGAAATTTTTTGTATTAGAGTTGAACATTTCTTCTTAGTTTTTTTTCAATAGATTTTCTATCTTTAAATTTTAATAAAAAGTCCAAGTGATGCCATTATATGAGCAATATAAGATCGTTAAGATATTCGCCACGGTTTTTCTGGGTGAAAGGCATCAAGATTGCTGTGATTCTGGCGTATAAATCAGGCTTTGATAACATGATATATGTAGGCTTTGAAGACCACTGTGGTTTGGGTTATTCGCATAACGGGGTGAAATTGCATGACCTCTTTGGCCAGTTCATTTTGTTGCGAAAATGGAAATGGTGTTATTAAAATGATAAACAAAAGTTCCAAAAACAAAACAATGGACTTGTTTACATTTTCGACGAATAAACAAAAATATTGCAAAAACATCAGTATTAAAAATGGGGATAAACAAGTAAACAAACAGGCAACAACAACACTGCAAGGACAAACGTAAAAAAATACACAAACAACAATAACGTAAACAACATGTTTACATTTATACAGATTTCGCGAAGGCAGTCATTCTCCTTCAAGAGCATACATCTGACTGTTTACCCAGCGATATAAAAGATAAAGCGACAAAGCAGGAAACGAGATCATTAAGAATTCAGGCAGTCTTGTGTGAAGACGCATTGCGTGTGAAGAGAACAATTGTGGTTTGAAGATCTGCGTTGTAAAGATCTAACGAACAATTGATATTGTGTACGTTATTGTTGTTGTTTAAATCAATTTGCTTAAGGTCGCACACGGAATTGTGCGAACAATAAAGAATTGATTTAAAACTAAACACAAATTTATTTTTTTTTTTCTATCTACGAACTCATATTTTAAAAGGATGGATATGTCCTTAAATCGCTTGTACGGAACAACTAATGTGACATGAGCTAAGTGGCATGTAATACCAGCCTGTTCGATCCACATGTTATTGATGTCCAGATCATCCAACTTAGGCCATCAAAAGTTAGCTAGCGCGACGATGATAGTAATGACTTGGTGAACGTCTTCCACAAAGAAATAACATTTATACAACCACTAGATATATGTACATGTGTTTAAAAATATAGCCTCATAGCTGCGTAAAAAAATTGATAAAATTTTTAAGACTTTGTCTCGCTATAGATTTCCCTTCGCTTAGTATATATTTCCAAACATCTGTTTCCACTATTTATACGACCCTAGGCTATTTTCTTTCATTTTTTTCCAAATTTTTTGCTCAAAATTATTTATTATTTTGACTTGGCAATTGAACAAAATCTTAAGTAAATATTAAAATTTATCAAATTGTTTTTTTCATTCAAATTATTACGTTGAATAAATTCCTGGAGTAAAAAGTTATGAGAATCTATTAAATCACTTTATCACAATATTATTAAAATCTTTATTAACCATTCGAAAAACACAAAATAAACTGTAGAACGTTTACATCGTATCAATATTTTGTATTTTTTTTTATTTAAATCCCATGATTAATCAGAAAACCGAAAAGAAAACACAAAGTATTTGGGTATAAAATTAAAACGCCAATGGCAAAATGTGTCCATTTTATAATAAGAATTCATTTATCCTCTGCCGCCATTTATTAACAATTTAATATGGAAGAGCCAGCCCACAAGTAACATAAAGTTTAATAAAGTGGCACAAAACTTAAACTAATAAGTTGTCCCAACAGAAAAGAAGTAAAAAAATGAATCAAAAACAAACAAAACCAAAATAAGCAGTAACCAAAATGGTTAAACCAAACCCAAGACACAACAAAATACGCACCAAATAGTGGGAACTCCCACGCAAAGATGCATAGAATAATGAGTATACAGTCCCACTGTGTACTGTGGGATTGTATATAAATAAAACGGTGCGACAGTGAACATACACCCGCGTAACTACATAGTCTAAGTTATTCACTAGGTTGAGTAGAACTCAAAAATACTTTTTTTTTATTTTTCTCGAACCCTCCAAACTTGTTTTATTTGACAAAAACGGTTTTTTGATCTTTTCACGCAAAATTATTGATTATCGAAATATGTTTGAACCTATTTTAATAATCCAATTTTTTTAGAAAGGAGAGAGATTAGGGTATACTTAAACGTTTTGTTCAAACTTATATGTTTTTAGTTTTGATGGGATACACTTGGAAAATATTACTTTTGTCTTATTTTTTCAAGTTTAGCTATTCTTAATTGCAAAATTTAATTAAAAAATTTGAAATAAGTGACATTCTTAAGACATTCTTAAAGTGCATTCTCTTGTCAAGAGTGTGACACTTCGTTGGATCAAATCGGACAAAAATTACCGCAGTTATAATTTAACTTTTATGTCAACAGATACATCCCCGAGTATGTTTTGTGTTTTTAAATCGCCGTATCTCAGGAAGTAATAACTGTATTAACCTGAAATTTCCTGATATCTTCACCAGTAGTGTTTTCTGCCTTATTTCTAGACTTGAGTAAAAATGGCGAATGGAAGTCAAATATATGGCCATTTTTTGATTCATATCCCTTACGTCAACAGTTGCATACCGGGGTATGTATAATGAAATATATATATATATATGGGTATATATATATATATGAAATACATTGCGGCATATAACTTGAATGAGCGGCACATACGAGCCTGTTCCATCCTGTTCCAGGATTTGCTGATTGGCCGACGTTTTGCACATATGTGGCAATTACCGTTTGCTTTTATTCTACCAGTGCTGTCAGGTTCTTCCACTTCTTCTTTCACCTGCAGCACCTCTTACAGTCAAAGGTTCCCACACATATGGCTTCAATAACATTGCGTGTTGAAAATATTTTTGTAACATGTTTATTTTTTGTTCTGTTTTATCTTTCCTGTAATCTAAGATCAAGAGTGGCTTTTTCTTTGGACCTTGCACTGCGTATGAATAATGCAAGCAGTATAACCGACATATTTTTTTTTTTTTTTATGTAATACCACAATGTATAATTTATGTTTTTATCACAAATAATAAATACCAACTCCAATCACACCTTCGGCCAAATTCAGGCTGATTTACGCGCCACGGAAAATGTTCGACGCATAATGGCAACAGTATGTTATTCAATAGAACAAAAGAAATATCGATGATGTTTCAGACACACATTGTTTTATTTAAATTTAAGGATATGAATCGCTTAAAAGAAAAGACCATAATTAAGACACGATAAGACGTATACTTTATATTTTTATAACTCATATGTAAGGACGTTCCTTTTGTACACGTAATTTCGTTTCACAGTAGATGTGTCTTTTTATAAATGAAATCAAATGTTTGTTGGAAAATCGTTTCAATGTCGATAAAAGACAAATTTTGTTATGTGTTTGGTGATACTTTGTGCTCAAATGTAGAAATTTTGAATCAACAAAGACTCCAGCTGTGTGACAGCTACCGAGTAGCTATGTACGTTCTGGAATTCAACAGTGTTTAAAATAACTGTATCATAATTAAATCTTGAGGTATTAGTACGAGTACATGGTGGCATAAACATATTAGAGATCCCACGATACTCCCTTCCTCTATTTGCCGCAGGAAAATAGATTATCTTTCAATACTTTACATTGGGCAGCCTCTAGAAAGAGTTTGTAATTTCTACATGCTGTCCGCATACAACGAAATAAAAAAGAATTTGATGTAAGTGTTTGTAAGGCTCTTTTATAGTCCAAGTGCATGTGTCTTAGAAGTAAGGCTCAATTTTCTTTCCAATTACAATCGTAATATGGTCGGTAAAACCTCATCTTCGCTTTTAAGTCCAATTACTTTTTTTAACTGGAACTGATAAAAAAGGTGATCAACATTCTTTTGGTAATTGTCCGTCGGTATGTATAAAAATTACTTTACCAACAAAACGAAATACAAAAAAATATTTCCTCGTCTACTTCCTGGCAGCAGATGTTAAGCTGATAAGTCGCCGTAGTCTAGTAGGTAGTGTGTTGGCTTATTAGACGCAAAGCCAGGGTTCGAGCCTCAGGCAAGACATCAAAACAAAATACGAAAAGTATTTCTTCGGAGACTTCCTCTCAGCAGAATTGCTGGACAATTCAATGGAAATGAATTGCATAAAACTATCATTTTTCTAAGATTATAAAAAAGTTTCCATTGTTTTGTCAATATCTCAAAATCGAATATTTTTACTTTTCTTTATAATTTTAGAAGAATGTTATTTTTATGTAATTTTTTTGTTTCTTAATACATCAAACAGAATGTGTAAAATAAAATTAATAAATATATTTTGAGTTTCTTCAGAAATGGTTTTTGGTTTTCGACTTCAAACAATAGAAGAGTAAATTTTCAAAAAAGTTTCTATTGAATTGTCCAGCACTGTATATATATTTATATACTCTAAGAGTATATAAAATTGCCACGAAAAAGTTTCTCAAAAATTTTCGTCGCAGCTGACCTTTCATCCGAAAGACGTTAAATTATTCGGCAGCCTTGCAGACTGGGCTATTCTAAACGATTCCGAAAATTAATCCGTTAAACTTAAAGTCATCCGTTAAGATTTGTACATAGTCTTTTAAGAGGGGCGTTATACCTGGTTTGATGTATTTTGTAGTTACTGCTCCTGATACAATAACTCATGCAAACCAACGAACTAATAAAAAGATGCGCAGATGCTATATTTCATAAAAAAATGAAGGAGTTTCATATAATTTAGCCGTTGGTGTCATATTTTTTTTATAAAGTGCAGGTAAGGTCAGGTTAGGTTAGAGGACATGGACTTGCCAATTAAGAAAAGTACAGTATCCGGAGGTCGAATCGACCCATTGTACAACGTGCTAGTTTCTCACACCACTTATGTTGTGTGTGTTAATTTTATACATTAGCGGCGGGACCTACAGTTTATAGTCGACTACGAACGACAGATTTTTGAGAGAATTTTATATGGCAATTTTATTTACTCTCAGAGTTTTTGCCAGAAATCTGCTGAGAGGAAGTCGCCGAAGAAATATTTCATATTTCATATTTCGTTTTGTTGGAGATGTCTGACCTGGCTTTGAACCGAGGCCTCACGTCTAATAAGCCAACACACTACCTACTAGAGCACGGCGACTTCTAAAATAAATAAAAATATCTATTAATTTATAATCGTTGGTGCGTTCAATGTATTTATTGAAAATCGATTTTAATTTGGTATACATAACTGTGTTTGACATTAAATTGATTTGACCGAAAATGATTTACACACACATTTTAAGTGTCTATAATCAGTTAAAGTGAAATTGTTTCATTATTTCTTTGGTTTGTGGCTTTTAGATTTTTTTATCGATAAAAAAGGAACCTATTTCTAGTTATTATACTATAAATATTATTTTATCCTTATTCTCGATAAAAATATGTCACGTGGGCAGAAGTGACACCAAACTGGCAGGCAATTTCCAAGAATAACATGAACAAAGTAAACGTCTTAACCTCTATATAAGGCTATAAGGCACAAAGTGTAGAAGAAATGTCATGTAAATTTGGAAATAATTTTTTTTTTAAGAAATTCTGCATCGAAAGAAGTAATACATTTGAAAAAATCGATGGAAGATTATTTTGTTCAACGAAAATTATATACAGTTATTTTTACACAATTTCACAGTTCATTATGAATTCATTTTAAAATAATACGTTTACTATTCCATAATAAAATGTTCATATAGCAATAATGTTAAACGCGTGTATAGTAAACTCGCGAAAACGCGAATATCCATAAATGTGAACACTTCAGAAATATAAACACTTTTGTGTTGTGATAAGAACAAAAAAATTTCAAAACATTTTGCAATAATATTTCTTTTAAAATTTAGGTTAAAGAACTCAAACTTAAAATTCTTTATCTTTTTTAATTTTTAAAATAAAACGAACAATTTACTAAGATTACGAATGTTTTAATTATGTGGCCACCAATGATTTGCAGGGATAAATGAATACCAGCCGTAATTTTACGAATGCCTGAATAATGCCAGTGTGTACGCCTTGGTCTAGTCATGGACTCCAATTTGGCATACCTTTTCCAGCACTTCGTACGGTAACTCATCAATGTCAGCTATTGTTGCCCAGCTGGAATTGTGATTGGCTTACTTTATGAATCCCTAACAAATCATTATATAGGGTGGACCAGGTTAGTTTAGATTAGGTTAGAGGACGCGTACTTGTCAATTAAGACAAGTACAGTACCCGGAAGTCGAATTGACCCATTGTACAACGTCCTAGTTTCTCACACCACATATGTTGTGTGCACCACATATGTTGTGTGCGTTAATTTTATACATGAGTGGTGGGACCTACAGTTTAAAGTCGACTCCGAACAACAGATTTTTGAGAAATTTTTTCATGGCAATTTTATTTACTCTCAGAGTTTTTGCCAGAAATCTGCTGGCGGAAGTCGCCGAAGAAATACTTTTTGTATTTTGTCTTGATGTCTGGTCCTCGAACCCTGGTTTTACGTCTAATAAGCCAACACACTACCTACTAGACTACGGCGACTTCACGCACAACATAAGTGGTGTGAAATGCTTGCTCGTAATCCTGATTGAAGTGTTGTAATTACGAATTATGTGTGTTACGTAAGAAACATGAACTTCTTTATAAAATTAATTCTATTCTACGATGCCGTAGTTTGGTAGTATGTTATGAAAAAGAAAAATTCCCTAAGGAGATTTGAGATTTATGAGATTTTCGCTCTACTGAAACAAAAAAAATATTTTTGAAGTGAGTGATGATGGTGTACCAGTGAAGACATTGGCTAAGCCAGAATTAATAGTCAATCAGAACAACGCCTTCAAATTGAGAAGATTTATTAAAAGAAAAAAACTCTACGTGGTGTTTATAGAGCAATTCGTGCATCCTAAGGAGCGTTATTAATTGTTTTCAAACTAATTTTACTCTTCTCGATTCAGTAAGGAAATGTGGACACTGAAAAGAATGCTGCTGCTGTATTACAAAGTCTTGTAGAAGAACCCTGTAGTTTAATTTTAATGTACGAATTTATTACGTATTATTAGTACGATTATTTGATACCCTACGATCCAGAAAACAAAAAAATTTTGTAATGCACGGTACACCATTCACCACATACAAATTTAGGAGTATCCAGCATTACCTTGGCTTTCTCTATTATTGTCCATTATTCATGCACTCGCATATGTACAGAATTTTAAGTTTTAAATCGATTTTATTGATAAGAACTTACTTTTCTGACATAATATTGTACATATTGTTACGGACAAGTACAAGCATACAACACCATACCATGGAAATATCCTTTTAAATGAATTTGTGAATATATGTTTGCCTGCATTTGTTTTCATTTATTTCGTTTAAAATACAGGCCATGAAGTGTATCGTTCACCACGGGTGGAAATATTGATGACCAAAATGGAAATCAATTCTAGCAAAAATGACAAAAAAAATACAATTCGAGTGGAGATAACATTCAAAGAATTTTGTTTAATATGGTATAAGGAAATACAAGGACGCTTAGATCCATTGACACTATTTTAATTTTTAAGAACAAGTCTATGCGTTTGCCTTTTTAAACAGAAATTTAAACGTCATTGTAGGAGAATAATTGTGATGGACAAAGAAAGAAAACAATTTAATATTTATGTGATCTATTTTCCAATTGTCATATATAAAGATGACTTACTTACCTCACACACTTAAGAATGCCACTGATGTACCTCGTTCAAGCAGGCCATCGCGCGGAAATTCTTCCGAGACGCCAACCTATCATGGATCAGTGAAGAGGCCTGCTGCACTGCTAGGCTCACTTGGTCCTCAATGGATAAAAGGCGCCCCAACCAGTTACTTGGACTTGGTCGTAACATCATCTCGATCACAGTGGCCATGACTACAGGTGTTATGTTTAGACACGCCGCAAAAATGCGGCTCCCATTTAACGACTTCTGCCGTGGGTGCAGATCCGCTGAGGAAGAGGAGACTGTTATCCACTTTCTTTGTCAATGCCCATCTATTGCGAGGTGCAGATATAAGTTATGTTGCTCTCCAACCCTTGTCAGCTTGACGGAGCTATCGTCCATTGATGCCAAGGATATAGCCTCGTTTATCAAGCTTTCAGGCTGGTTTTCAATCCCTTGCGCTGACCAACCTATCCCTCCTTGGTTCGGAGGAACTTGGTCAGTACGGGGACTGCATTCGCCTGTGGCATCATAACGGGCCGCTATGGGTGCTCAAGTGAGCTTTTGGTATGACAGTTACCACACTAACCTAACCTAACCTACCTCATACACTCAATTGCAAAGTATGTGTTGAAGGACACCATAACAATGATTTCAAATGATTTCTGTAAGAGTCTTTGGATCGGATTGAATCTTTTTTTTTTCTGAAACTCAGCAATATGATGGGCAGCGAGAAAATTGATGGTCTTGCCAGATTAGGTTCATTCATTACTGAAGAAACTGTTAATTGTAAATAGACTTGGCTATAGGAGCATATAGATCTGATTGTTATATGAGCAGAGATTCTTGGCCGACTATTGTCTGTGGTTCGTAGCTGCTACTTAACAAGCAGGAGAATGTAGTTTGTGGCCGCTGATGGTGATCTATTGTCGCTGCTACTTAACAAGTAGGAGATTGTAGTTTCAGATCGCTGGCTGCGATCTATAGCGTAAATTTCTATCGAATATTAGAAGAGTATGTGGATATGATGAGGATTTGGAGACGATTACCTAGCTTTTGATTTTGGTTGAAGAAAGTTGAGTACTCTCAAGAGAAAATTCTCCATCTAGAGACATATTCAGGTTGTCATGTAGTTGACCCATTAGTGGATAAAGTTCCCTGGCACCTCTCCTTCTATAATTTCCATCAATTATTAATAAAAATGATGTGATTAATTCGTTTAAAAACATTTTATTCAAAAATATGTATAGTTTTGGAGTTATAGACCGTCCCTTATAAGGGACACTGCGCACCACGTATACTAGGCGTATTATAGGTTAGGTTAGGTTAGGTTAGAGGCCGTGTACTTGTCAATTAAGACAATAACAGTACCCGGAGGTCGAATTGACCCATTGTACAACGTCCTAGTTTCTCACACCACTTATGTTGTGTGTGTTAATTTTATACATGAGTGGTGGGACCTAAATTTTAAAGTCGACTCCGAACGACAGATTTTTATTTATTGAGAAACTTTTCATGGCAATTTTTATTTTCTCTCAAAGTTTTTGCCAGAAATCTACTGAGAGGAAGTCGCCGAAAAAATATTTTTTGTATTTTTTCTTTGACGACTGGCCTGGGGCTCGAACACAGGCTTTTGCGTCTAATAAGCCAACACACTACCTACTAGACTACGGCGACTTCAGGCGTTTGATAACTTTTATCTTATGGATGAAAGCCTTTTTCATATTTGTTGCAAACAAAATTTGTTTTATTTACGCAATATCCACATCGTTTTCCAATTTTAGAATATTCAAGAAGGTTGTTTGTTTATGCGCAAACATCTTGTACTTGGGAATTCAAGGTAAGAATTAGCACGATTTCGACGAAAAATGTGAAGAGATGCACATTGAGCCAACACACTACCTACTAGAGCACGGCGACTTCTAAAATAAATAAAAATATCTATTAATTTATAATCGTTGGTGCGTTCAATGTATTTATTGAAAATCGATTTTAATTTGGTATACATAACTGTGTTTGACATTAAATTGATTTGACCGAAAATGATTTACACACACATTTTAAGTGTCTATAATCAGTTAAAGTGAAATTGTTTCATTATTTCTTTGGTTTGTGGCTTTTAGATTTTTTTATCGATAAAAAAGGAACCTATTTCTAGTTATTATACTATAAATATTATTTTATCCTTATTCTCGATAAAAATATGTCACGTGGGCAGAAGTGACACCAAACTGGCAGGCAATTTCCAAGAATAACATGAACAAAGTAAACGTCTTAACCTCTATATAAGGCTATAAGGCACAAAGTGTAGAAGAAATGTCATGTAAATTTGGAAATAATTTTTTTTTTAAGAAATTCTGCATCGAAAGAAGTAATACATTTGAAAAAATCGATGGAAGATTATTTTGTTCAACGAAAATTATATACAGTTATTTTTACACAATTTCACAGTTCATTATGAATTCATTTTAAAATAATACGTTTACTATTCCATAATAAAATGTTCATATAGCAATAATGTTAAACGCGTGTATAGTAAACTCGCGAAAACGCGAATATCCATAAATGTGAACACTTCAGAAATATAAACACTTTTGTGTTGTGATAAGAACAAAAAAATTTCAAAACATTTTGCAATAATATTTCTTTTAAAATTTAGGTTAAAGAACTCAAACTTAAAATTCTTTATCTTTTTTAATTTTTAAAATAAAACGAACAATTTACTAAGATTACGAATGTTTTAATTATGTGGCCACCAATGATTTGCAGGGATAAATGAATACCAGCCGTAATTTTACGAATGCCTGAATAATGCCAGTGTGTACGCCTTGGTCTAGTCATGGACTCCAATTTGGCATACCTTTTCCAGCACTTCGTACGGTAACTCATCAATGTCAGCTATTGTTGCCCAGCTGGAATTGTGATTGGCTTACTTTATGAATCCCTAAAAAATCATTATATAGGGTGGACCAGGTTAGTTTAGATTAGGTTAGAGGACGCGTACTTGTCAATTAAGACAAGTACAGTACCCGGAAGTCGAATTGACCCATTGTACAACGTCCTAGTTTCTCACACCACATATGTTGTGTGCACCACATATGTTGTGTGCGTTAATTTTATACATGAGTGGTGGGACCTACAGTTTAAAGTCGACTCCGAACAACAGATTTTTGAGAAATTTTTTCATGGCAATTTTATTTACTCTCAGAGTTTTTGCCAGAAATCTGCTGGCGGAAGTCGCCGAAGAAATACTTTTTGTATTTTGTCTTGATGTCTGGTCCTCGAACCCTGGTTTTACGTCTAATAAGCCAACACACTACCTACTAGACTACGGCGACTTCACGCACAACATAAGTGGTGTGAAAAGCTTGCTCGTAATCCTGATTGAAGTGTTGTAATTACGAATTATGTGTGTTACGTAAGAAACATGAACTTCTTTATAAAATTAATTCTATTCTACGATGCCGTAGTTTGGTAGTATGTTATGAAAAAGAAAAATTCCCTAAGGAGATTTGAGATTTATGAGATTTTCGCTCTACTGAAACAAAAAAAATATTTTTGAAGTGAGTGATGATGGTGTACCAGTGAAGACATTGGCTAAGCCAGAATTAATAGTCAATCAGAACAACGCCTTCAAATTGAGAAGATTTATTAAAAGAAAAAAACTCTACGTGGTGTTTATAGAGCAATTCGTGCATCCTAAGGAGCGTTATTAATTGTTTTCAAACTAATTTTACTCTTCTCGATTCAGTAAGGAAATGTGGACACTGAAAAGAATGCTGCTGCTGTATTACAAAGTCTTGTAGAAGAACCCTGTAGTTTAATTTTAATGTACGAATTTATTACGTATTATTAGTACGATTATTTGATACCCTACGATCCAGAAAACAAAAAAAATTTTGTAATGCACGGTACACCATTCACCACATACAAATTTAGGAGTATCCAGCATTACCTTGGCTTTCTCTATTATTGTCCATTATTCATGCACTCGCATATGTACAGAATTTTAAGTTTTAAATCGATTTTATTGATAAGAACTTACTTTTCTGACATAATATTGTACATATTGTTACGGACAAGTACAAGCATACAACACCATACCATGGAAATATCCTTTTAAATGAATTTGTGAATATATGTTTGCCTGCATTTGTTTTCATTTATTTCGTTTAAAATACAGGCCATGAAGTGTATCGTTCACCACGGGTGGAAATATTGATGACCAAAATGGAAATCAATTCTAGCAAAAATGACAAAAAAAATACAATTCGAGTGGAGATAACATTCAAAGAATTTTGTTTAATATGGTATAAGGAAATACAAGGACGCTTAGATCCATTGACACTATTTTAATTTTTAAGAACAAGTCTATGCGTTTGCCTTTTTAAACAGAAATTTAAACGTCATTGTAGGAGAATAATTGTGATGGACAAAGAAAGAAAACAATTTAATATTTATGTGATCTATTTTCCAATTGTCATATATAAAGATGACTTACTTACCTCACACACTTAAGAATGCCACTGATGTACCTCGTTCAAGCAGGCCATCGCGCGGAAATTCTTCCGAGACGCCAACCTATCATGGATCAGTGAAGAGGCCTGCTGCACTGCTAGGCTCACTGGGTCCTCAATGGATAAAAGGCGCCCCAACCAGTTACTTGGACTTGGTCGTAACATCATCTCGATCACAGTGGCCATGACTACAGGTGTTATGTTTAGACACGCCGCAAAAATGCGGCTCCCATTTAACGACTTCTGCCGTGGGTGCAGATCCGCTGAGGAAGAGGAGACTGTTATCCACTTTCTTTGTCAATGCCCATCTATTGCGAGGTGCAGATATAAGTTATGTTGCTCTCCAACCCTTGTCAGCTTGACGGAGCTATCGTCCATTGATGCCAAGGATATAGCCTCGTTTATCAAGCTTTCAGGCTGGTTTTCAATCCCTTGCGCTGACCAACCTATCCCTCCTTGGTTCGGAGGAACTTGGTCAGTACGGGGACTGCATTCGCCTGTGGCATCATAACGGGCCGCTATGGGTGCTCAAGTGAGCTTTTGGTATGACAGTTACCACACTAACCTAACCTAACCTACCTCATACACTCAATTGCAAAGTATGTGTTGAAGGACACCATAATAATGATTTCAAATGATTTCTGTAAGAGTCTTTGGATCGGATTGAATCTTTTTTTTTCTGAGACTCAGCAATATGATGGGCAGCGAGAAAATTGATGGTCTTGCCAGATTAGGTTCATTCATTACTGAAGAAACTGTTAATTGTAAATAGACTTGGCTATAGGAGCATATAGATCTGATTGTTATATGAGCAGAGATTCTTGGCCGACTATTGTCTGTGGTTCGTAGCTGCTACTTAACAAGCAGGAGAATGTAGTTTGTGGCCGCTGATGGTGATCTATTGTCGCTGCTACTTAACAAGTAGGAGATTGTAGTTTCAGATCGCTGGCTGCGATCTATAGCGTAAATTTCTATCGAATATTAGAAGAGTATGTGGATATGATGAGGATTTGGAGACGATTACCTAGCTTTTGATTTTGGTTGAAGAAAGTTGAGTACTCTCAAGAGAAAATTCTCCATCTAGAGACATATTCAGGTTGTCATGTAGTTGACCCATTAGTGGATAAAGTTCCCTGGCACCTCTCCTTCTATAATTTCCATCAATTATTAATAAAAATGATGTGATTAATTCGTTTAAAAACATTTTATTCAAAAATATGTATAGTTTTGGAGTTATAGACCGTCCCTTATAAGGGACACTGCGCACCACGTATACTAGGCGTATTATAGGTTAGGTTAGGTTAGGTTAGAGGCCGTGTACTTGTCAATTAAGACAATAACAGTACCCGGAGGTCGAATTGACCCATTGTACAACGTCCTAGTTTCTCACACCACTTATGTTGTGTGTGTTAATTTTATACATGAGTGGTGGGAACTAAATTTTAAAGTCGACTCCGAACGACAGATTTTTATTTATTGAGAAACTTTTCATGGCAATTTTTATTTTCTCTCAAAGTTTTTGCCAGAAATCTACTGAGAGGAAGTCGCCGAAAAAATATTTTTTGTATTTTTTCTTTGACGACTGGCCTGGGGCTCGAACACAGGCTTTTGCGTCTAATAAGCCAACACACTACCTACTAGACTACGGCGACTTCAAGCGTTTGATAACTTTTATCTTATGGATGAAAGCCTTTTTCATATTTGTTGCAAACAAAATTTGTTTTATTTACGCAATATCCACATCGTTTTTCAATTTTAGAATATTCAAGAAGGTTGTTTGTTTATGCGCAAACATCTTGTACTTGGGAATTCAAGGTAAGAATTAGCACGATTTCGACGAAAAATGTGAAGAGATGCACATTTCAGATCATTAAGACGTAACTTTTTTAGCAGCAGCCATGCATTAGCATTAGAGGCGTCAAAGAGAGAGTATTAGCCACCACCATTCCTTATGTCTGATTCGGGAGCGGTAGGCTACAACTAATAGATCCATCTTTTCAACGTCTCCCATGCCATATTATACCGGAAAATCACTTTTGGTTGAAAAATTAACTGAACTTTATATACCGATCGCGGGTGCTGTTTGTGTAAGACAAGTGGGTTCAGACGAACGTTTATTGTTTGTTTTTCCCATAAGAACTGTCTTTCAAAAACAGCGCATTCGATTTTCTTCATGCTCATCATCACTTTTATCGCTATCTAGTGGGGGAATTGTATAAATGGGAACGCCATTGAGCTCATTGTCGTTGAGGTCTTCCAGTTCAAGCAATATTTCGGAAATTGTAAGTCTATATATGTAAAATAATTGTACCCAATTATAGTTTAACAATTGTACTACGAGCGTGTCCCTTTTAGGGGACATTACACTGAAAGTCGCTTTACGCGCGTGGTATTACATTTTGTCAGAATCTTTTACATCAATTGTGTCATTATACATATTCACAAATAATAAAACACAAAAACTAATAATAATTCACATCATATTTAAAATATTCTAGTTTTTCTTACTCAGATAGGAATTTTCGTTTTTTCACAAATTGAAATGAAATGTGGAATTTTGCATAAAACGCAACACAATGAACACAATGAGATAAATCTTGTTTCGTTGGAATGTTATTGAAATGTTGAGAAGTGGTATAGTAGGAAATTCAAGAGTTCCTTATAAGGTACTCTGCGCACTAATGCGCTGACTGAGGTATATGCGTCTATATTCGTGTATCTGATTCTACTATTTTTCTGTTTATTTTCAATACCACTCTTTTATGTATTTTGTTTTTACTACTTTGCCTGAACCAACATGGTGTTGAGTGTTTTGTTTTAGCTACTTTGGCTATACTTATCATCAAATCTGCATAAGCTATCTTCGTTTCTATTAACTTGCATTATGTAAGTACGTAAATCACTGTTTGTGTAGCGCTGAGTATAATTTTAAACTTATTTCGTCTGAGAATTTAAAAAAAGGAAAATTCATTCTGACATAATATTAAATTTACCAAACAAAAAACATAACAAATTGATTCAACCATTTCTATGCTCACACAATTTAACTTAGGCTCCTTAAGCCATATTTTGGAAGAACAAAAAAAAAGCACCGAAATACTCTGTATTCGTACGGGACCTTTTAATATTTTATAGCATACATGAGAAAATAGTCAGTGGGTGAAGCATTTCATTTTTTTTTTTTCGTTTTGAATGAAGGGATTGCTAGTGTGGGACGACACGAGTAATATTGTTTTGCCACATGTTGCACGTCTGTATGACTGGAAGATGTTTTCCCAAATGATTTGATTGGTAATACTTTCGTTAAAAAAATTTAATTACAGTCAAATATAAAACAACAGACATCAAATTTTGCGAAAATGTTCGGGAGAGAATGAGTCCTCCCACTGTAGACATTAAACTAGAGTACAAGAAAAAAAAGGAAATAAAAACTGGTTGTTGTTTTGCTACCAATTATTGCTTGCATGCTTTCAACTGTATTATTCAGTATTGAAAAAAGGAAAACAAAATATTTTCAAAAGCAAGACAAATAATGAAATAAAATGAAAACAAAGACGGCTTAAATAAAAGTTATGTTGCCATTGAATAAACGGTCTTTTAACCACGGCTATAATTTAAAAGTCATTGGGGAAACATTCAAAAGTGAATTGAATATCATTTCTACGAAATTATAAAATAAAATAAGATTAACAAAGTATTCTTCCTACGCTATTTTATATACTTGAGAATTTGCATGCATATCAGGTTAGGTTACATGAATCGGCCACCAGTTCATTTGAAAAACAATGATCTAAGTTTAGTTACCACATAGATAAGAACGCTATATAAAATCCCTAAAACCAGATATGAGTAATTGCAGCGGACTTCCTAATCCACAATGAAGTTAGTCCCCGCGAATTTCAGGTCTCTCAGTGAGATATAGCTGCGGTATGGAAAAGACATGTATCATGGTTCACCGAAAAGCAAGGTATATTCCCGATTGTAAGGCAGTGGTTTGAGCCGGTGCAGTGAAATAAATCCATAGGTAATAAAGCCATATGGTTTTTCTCATTCTATTGAGAAATAAGGACATGTGGCTTTATTTCCTACACCCATGTGCAATAAAGCCATAACCAAAGTGGAAATAAAGCCATAACAGTGTAATGTTGAGCTCGGTTGATCTCGTTCGGCTAGTGCGCTCTATATTGCATTTTAAACGCCGTTCTTCCATATATTGAAAGTATTTTTGTCTATTGCTATGACCAGCATAATATGGGCAGGTGCGCTGATTCGGCTGGCGAACACGGCGCGCTCTGTGGCCTCTATATTGCATTTTATCCGCCGTTCTTCAATATATTGTTAATTATTAAAAATTGATAAACATTCCATTAATGAACTAAACTTTATTTTTTTGTTAATTTGTTTGTAAAGAAAAGAAATCAAATAAATTTGAATTATATAAAAAATATATAAATTTAAATGAGCAGTAACACCATAATGGCTTTATTTCCTTCTTTAGATGGAATGAATATCCTGTGAGTGATAGATTCACCAGGTCTGATGGGATGACACTTTAATCCGGGGTTGAATTATTTTCCATTGGAGAAGTTTCGTCTATTTCGTGAGTAATATGTTATGATTTGGCTCAAACGGTGCAGTGAAATAAAGCCATATGGCTTTATTACCTATGAAATAAAGCCATATAGCTTTATTACCTATGGCTTTATTTCACTGCACCGTTTGAGCCAAATCATAACATATTATTTACGAAATAGACGAAACTTCTCCAATGGAAAATAATTCGACCCTGGATTAAAGTGTCATCCCGTCAGACCTGGTGAATCTATCACTGACAGGATATTCATTAACACTGAATTCAGGAGAATACCCATTAAAGTATACTCGGTGCACATCATCTCTCTGTAGACTGTTAGGCAGCATTCGATAGCCCGATAAGATATTATGTTTTTGCTGCAAAGTCTGAGCTCTTTAATGATTTATCGTCAATTTGACGATTCTGATTCAAAAATATCATTTTGACGCCATGACAATTTATGTCTTTATTTTGACGTTATTTGGAAATTAAAAATTTACATCATATTCTTTACTTTATTAGTACATTAAAAGCCATTTAAGCTTTGTATTTACTTTGCAATTGTTACAATTGCAAATTTAGGTTAATAATAACGAGGAGTGAAGTATTATAATAAGTTATTTACGAACACCTGTAATGATTTTTCTGTATCTTATGCCTTTTTGATCTCTTAAAAGACATACGAATAATCAGACTAAAGAAAGACTTTTGTCTGTAATGCAGTGTGCGATCCGCTTGCCAATCGAACACATACGGATGTGCTCGCCGAGAAAAACGAGTGTTACGTAGGAATACATGACTCTCGGGAACAAGTCTATTATTTGGCTCGTGCAAAATGCGTTGTAATAGCGATAGAACATTGAAACATAAGCCACATTACAACGATATAGAGTTCGATAATCTACCGTCGTTAACGAGCAACTTCGCCCTCTACTGTAGGCGGTCGAGGTGTCTGAAAATAGACGTTGAGACATCGTCCTATACATGAGAGTTGTACTCCATTCTCTTTTGGATATAAGTGGTGTAAATAGTAAGAAGATCAGATGAAGTGAAGTATTTCTTGCACCGTCTTAAGGAGCAAAGGCACTAAAAATGTGTCAGTTCCAGCGAAACTGAATTTTCATGCTCAGAAAGTCAAGAGCTTCTGACTACTTAATATTTATGCCACCCATAGATTTAGATGATGCAATATTGTTTAAACCTTAAACAACTCTTCATCAAAATAAGTAAAACTTCTCGATTTTTGCAAGAAAAAAATATAATATGAAAATAACAAATTGTAGATTTTTTCTAGCCTTGACTAAATTTATTAAAAAATATTAATATTATCAGATTCATCAGCTAATGTAGAGAGAGTATTAGCCAAGTTGATTTTAATTAAACTAAATTCCTTAGAAGCAATATTATATAAAAAGATTATTTTAAACTTAGCAGTCGTAACTGCTTCGACTTTAATATTGTATCTGATTTGAGTAAAATGTTTAATTATGTATATATGTATATGTATCTATATGCTTTTAATATACAAATATATTATAAAGAACACTCGTTTTTAAAGTTTATTTTTATAATTAAAGCGTTAAATGGACTTGTTAAATTTTTATGTTAAATGTTTTTAATTATTTTTGTACTAAAATATGTATGTACATCGACTTAACGTTATATGTTTCACCACAATTTTTTTTAACTTTTAATTTATGTATTTATTTATTGTGACGATTTTGTCGATTTTTTTTTTGATATTTGATGATTTGATGCTTTATTCATCTGGCAGCTATACCTACAAATACGAAATATAAACCGAAAATGTTTACATACACTATGCATACATACATATATGCTCGGGTAATGGAGTTAATATTTGCTTTTATCAGAATTATAAGTTTAAGAGTATGTAGGAGTGTTCTCACAGTGAGGGAGTAAATAGATAAAAGATAATAGCATAAATGTATATGAGAGTATGTGCTAAATGCTAGGAAATCGTTAGGATTGGTTGCGTAATCTTATTGCCTTGTTTATGTTGATGTGTTTAACAACGACACTGACAACAACTTAATGAATAGATAAGAAAGGAATACAAAACATACAAAAGCAACATTATAATGAACCATAAAGAACTATAAGTACGATTTTATTGAATAAAAGTATTAAATATGTGTAGCGTACATACCAGCTGCTGGTATTGAGGATAACATCAATAACTGTATTACGTTACCTATTTAGGATCTCAGTGAACAAGGCTTTCTTAATTCCCAAAGTGTATTTATAATGACATCGAAATTTACTCATTTTTGTTAATTTATCAACAAACTGCTACAGATATGATAATCCAAACTATCAGAACACAATGTAAATAAAACAACTTTACTAAAATCAAAACAGTTTATTGTTGTTAAAAAAATGTCCACTTCAAACCACGAGATTCCTTACCAAACCATTACACTACTGCCTCCATGTTTAATCGTGATTATTTTATGTCTTGGATCGTATTTCTGGTGAATAAGAGAATAAGAGTAAAAAAGAGCAAAATCTTCTTTGCTTATTTAAAATATTGGGTTGTTCGAAAAGTAATTTCGCTTTTTCCAAAAAAAGAGCATTTAATTGTATTTTTTTTGCACCCAACTTCACACTTAAGCCGTATAATTTATATATGCTTTGAGAGCTCATATAGCAAGGCTTGTATGTAAAATATTCCAAAAATTAATTCTACACAGTAGTTTGTGGTTGGTGCCCTTTTAAAAACGGAGAGCGATAAGCAGCATTTTTCACATATCTTACTGTTTTACTTCAGAAAGGGTAACAATTCTGTTCAAGCCAGAAAGATATTGAACGATGTGTATGGAGAAGGTGTGTTAATAGTGCGCCAGTGCCAGAACTGTTTTGCTAAATTCCTATCCGGCAATTTTAATGTCGAAGATACACTACGTTCGGGAAGACCGGTTTAAGCTGACAAAGAGGCAATAAAGGCATTAGTTGATGCGAATCGTAGAATAAATAAAATTTATAAAATTCAACAGGTTATGACCACTTGATCGATATTATACGAAAACTGTCTTCCATTTCCACAAAAAAAAGAAATTATTTTCCGAACAACCAAAGTTTCTTGAAGGTTTTGTAGAGTAGGGTTTCAATAATCAATTCCTTTAGCAAAACTGTTAGCAAACTTACATTCTATAAACATCGGTTATTTCGATTCTGTCACAAAATTCAGTATATTATCGTTGGGTTTTATTGGAAATTTATTTTGGTCGGAAATTGTACGAAAATGTTGTAAAAGATTTGGTATACACGTGTTTATTGCTAAAGTTCATGAAACTGGTATCATTTTTGGCGCGCCGTTGAGTACCCCCGAAAATGTCCAAGCTTTGGCTGAGAGTATGCGTGGGAATGCATTAACATCAACTCGTCATTGTTCTCAAGAATTAAACATATGACACACCAGTGTACGTCGCATTTTGCAGGAGATTTCGCCTTACAAAGTTCAATTGGTCTAAGAGTTGAAGCCTCATGACCATTCGCTTCGTTTTTGCTTTGCTAGATGGGCCAACGGGAAAATGCACAATGATGCCGTTTATGTAAAAAAAATCATCTTTTCAGATGAAGCTCATTTTAAATATGATGGGTACGTTAATAAGCGAAATTGCCGTATTTGTGGCTCAGAAAATACATACCTGGCCAATGCACCCATCACGAAGACACCTATCGCACCATGATAACCGATTTTTTTTTGTACCCGCTCTTCAAGGTATTGATGTGAACTACGTTTGGTTTCAACAGGATGGTTCAACTTGCCACACTTCTCAAGCCACAATCGATTTATTACTTTAAACATTTGATGGTCGTTTAATGGTGATGTCAATTAGACGCCGCTAAAGAAAAGTGTTATGTTGACAAACCAGAGCCAATTGAGCATTTGAATTAAATTCCGTTTGCGGAATGCACTGACGTTTTTCTCATGTGAATTTGTATCATTTCAAATTCGATAATGTCATTTGTTCACGTACTCATTCCTCATCAAATGATTTTTTAATGAAAATTGTGATTTTTTGATTACTCGAATATCATTCGTCATTTATGACAAATAATTTGATAGATGTAGCTTCAAAAAGATGACAATAGCTCTCAAAAATGATTGAAAAAAGCGAAAACTCTCTCGTATATATAGCCGTAAACCATACAGTTTTAATCCTACGGTCTACTTTTAACAAATGGTGTCGGTGTAGTATCGATCTTCCCATAAGGAAAAAACAATCCCTCGTGGGTAGTTGTCATAATAATAAACAACTACCGGAATCCTGAATCGCTTGTAAATAGCTCAGATATTTTTCTCCGTATAGAGGACTTCGTTTTAACACAAACAGTTCCTGTTGATAGGATCAAATACTTCCTAACTGTTGACAAATGAGCATGATTGTTTGATGAGGATGTTTATTAGTAGTCGTTGTTGTCTAGTAGGTATTCTGTTGCCTTATTATATATCGACTAAAACGAAATATGAATAAATAGTCCTTCGGGTACTTGCTCTCAGAAAAAAATTTCAAAAAATCTGAGAGTAAATGAAATTGCCATGGAAAAGTTTCTCGACTTTAAACCGCTCATGTATAAAATTAACAGACACAACATTGGTGGTGTGAGGAGCTAGGTCGTAATCCTGGCTGAAGTGTTGTATTTAACATATACGTATGTATGTATGTATGTAGCAATTATTATTATAGAAAATTTAAAAAATTTAAATTTTTGTTTTGAGATTCAATTCCAGTTTAACGACGATGTTAATTTTCTAATGATTGCACGTCATGTGTGTATATTTAGGCAGATGTTATCACACCCATTTAACGTTAAACAATTTTACCAATTCTGTGTGGTTTGTTGTCTATTTAATTTTTAAATTTTTGTTATTCTTTGTCGTAACTTCAAAGAACACAGCAATGCAATTTGTTACAAATTCAACCATACACACACATTGATTTTTCTGGTTTAAAGAATTAATTTCTGGAAGGAAAATGAAAATTAAATAAATTAAATCAAGTAATGTGAATAAAACCAGAAAACCAACACTGACTATTCAACAATTGTTTGTACGATAATATTTTAAGAAACTCTGCACAAAGTCAAATATGCTAGAAGTTATTGAATTCAAAAGGATTAAAAGTGGTTCCCAAAATAATATTTGTTCAGCCCTACTCGGTGCGTACTCTTTAATGTATTTTGTTTATTTTCATTTCTTCAAGAGTTATGGTATATACCCCTTCTTTTTATTTATCTGCTTTCATACAACTTCATTGCACAAGTTTTTCCAGCTAAGCTAGGTGAACGATGTATATACCTGAACATATGTTTCGATACATCAAAGCAATTCGATGTTTTTTTAATGATCAACATTGATATAATATCGATTTACTCTTGTAAATGTGTTAATAAATCTTCTTATTGCAGCAATCTTTATATTAGAGCCTTCGATCAATAATGTCATAAAGTGAGAAATCGAAAACCTCCGTCAATTTATGACAAGAGTAGGTGCAAAACAGTCTGCTTCTCCTGGTCAGGCCCGGACTACCGAGTCCTTCGGCTTGCCTATAAAAAAGAGAGTGCAAAAAGAATCGCTAATGTGCAATGGATGGCCATGTAGTTTAAGAATATTGAGCGAATAGAATTGTGGTGTTTTTATTTACTTTTAAGTTGGGATATCTCGAAAAATTTAAAATTTTTAAAAATCACTTAGTATTGCCATATCGTAGCTAGTAATTTGAAATATATTACTCATACTTATCATATTACACGTACTAGAATATTTACTCTGAAAAGTATGCAATAAAAAGTCTTTGATATTACCATGTATGAAACTAGTGGAATTTAATAGCATTCATACGTCACATATGTTCTCGGTATTATGAATTATACATATTAAATATATGTATATGGGCAATTTCGTGTCAAGTGACCCAATTTTTAAAATCGAGAAAAGATAATAGCATAAATGTATATGAGAGTATGTGCTAAATGCTAGGAAATCGTTAGGATTGGTTGCGTAATCTTATTGCCTTGTTTATGTTGATGTGTTTAACAACGACACTGACAACAACTTAATGAATAGATAAGAAAGGAATACAAAACATACAAAAGCAACATTATAATGAACCATAAAGAACTATAAGTACGATTTTATTGAATAAAAGTATTAAATATGTGTAGCGTACATACCAGCTGCTGGTATTGAGGATAACATCAATAACTGTATTACGTTACCTATTTAGGATCTCAGTGAACAAGGCTTTCTTAATTCCCAAAGTGTATTTATAATGACATCGAAATTTACTCATTTTTGTTAATTTATCAACAAACTGCTACAGATATGATAATCCAAACTATCAGAACACAATGTAAATAAAACAACTTTACTAAAATCAAAACAGTTTATTGTTGTTAAAAAAATGTCCACTTCAAACCACGAGATTCCTTACCAAACCATTACACTACTGCCTCCATGTTTAATCGTGATTATTTTATGTCTTGGATCGTATTTCTGGTGAATAAGAGAATAAGAGTAAAAAAGAGCAAAATCTTCTTTGCTTATTTAAAATATTGGGTTGTTCGAAAAGTAATTTCGCTTTTTCCAAAAAAAGAGCATTTAATTGTATTTTTTTTGCACCCAACTTCACACTTAAGCCGTATAATTTATATATGCTTTGAGAGCTCATATAGCAAGGCTTGTATGTAAAATATTCCAAAAATTAATTCTACACAGTAGTTTGTGGTTGGTGCCCTTTTAAAAACGGAGAGCGATAAGCAGCATTTTTCACATATCTTACTGTTTTACTTCAGAAAGGGTAACAATTCTGTTCAAGCCAGAAAGATATTGAACGATGTGTATGGAGAAGGTGTGTTAATAGTGCGCCAGTGCCAGAACTGTTTTGCTAAATTCCTATCCGGCAATTTTAATGTCGAAGATACACTACGTTCGGGAAGACCGGTTTAAGCTGACAAAGAGGCAATAAAGGCATTAGTTGATGCGAATCGTAGAATAAATAAAATTTATAAAATTCAACAGGTTATGACCACTTGATCGATATTATACGAAAACTGTCTTCCATTTCCACAAAAAAAAGAAATTATTTTCCGAACAACCAAAGTTTCTTGAAGGTTTTGTAGAGTAGGGTTTCAATAATCAATTCCTTTAGCAAAACTGTTAGCAAACTTACATTCTATAAACATCGGTTATTTCGATTCTGTCACAAAATTCAGTATATTATCGTTGGGTTTTATTGGAAATTTATTTTGGTCGGAAATTGTACGAAAATGTTGTAAAAGATTTGGTATACACGTGTTTATTGCTAAAGTTCATGAAACTGGTATCATTTTTGGCGCGCCGTTGAGTACCCCCGAAAATGTCCAAGCTTTGGCTGAGAGTATGCGTGGGAATGCATTAACATCAACTCGTCATTGTTCTCAAGAATTAAACATATGACACACCAGTGTACGTCGCATTTTGCAGGAGATTTCGCCTTACAAAGTTCAATTGGTCTAAGAGTTGAAGCCTCATGACCATTCGCTTCGTTTTTGCTTTGCTAGATGGGCCAACGGGAAAATGCACAATGATGCCGTTTATGTAAAAAAAATCATCTTTTCAGATGAAGCTCATTTTAAATATGATGGGTACGTTAATAAGCGAAATTGCCGTATTTGTGGCTCAGAAAATACATACCTGGCCAATGCACCCATCACGAAGACACCTATCGCACCATGATAACCGATTTTTTTTTGTACCCGCTCTTCAAGGTATTGATGTGAACTACGTTTGGTTTCAACAGGATGGTTCAACTTGCCACACTTCTCAAGCCACAATCGATTTATTACTTTAAACATTTGATGGTCGTTTAATGGTGATGTCAATTAGACGCCGCTAAAGAAAAGTGTTATGTTGACAAACCAGAGCCAATTGAGCATTTGAATTAAATTCCGTTTGCGGAATGCACTGACGTTTTTCTCATGTGAATTTGTATCATTTCAAATTCGATAATGTCATTTGTTCACGTACTCATTCCTCATCAAATGATTTTTTAATGAAAATTGTGATTTTTTGATTACGCGAATATCATTCGTCATTTATGACAAATAATTTGATAGATGTAGCTTCAAAAAGATGACAATAGCTCTCAAAAATGATTGAAAAAAGCGAAAACTCTCTCGTATATATAGCCGTAAACCATACAGTTTGAATCCTACGGTCTACTTTTAACAAATGGTGTCGGTGTAGTATCGATCTTCCCATAAGGAAAAAACAATCCCTCGTGGGTAGTTGTCATAATAATAAACAACTACCGGAATCCTGAATCGCTTGTAAATAGCTCAGATATTTTTCTCCGTATAGAGGACTTCGTTTTAACACAAACAGTTCCTGTTGATAGGATCAAATACTTCCTAACTGTTGACAAATGAGCATGATTGTTTGATGAGGATGTTTATTAGTAGTCGTTGTTGTCTAGTAGGTATTCTGTTGCCTTATTATATATCGACTAAAACGAAATATGAATAAATAGTCCTTCGGGTACTTGCTCTCAGAAAAAAATTTCAAAAAATCTGAGAGTAAATGAAATTGCCATGGAAAAGTTTCTCGACTTTAAACCGCTCATGTATAAAATTAACAGACACAACATTGGTGGTGTGAGGAGCTAGGTCGTAATCCTGGCTGAAGTGTTGTATTTAACATATACGTATGTATGTATGTATGTAGCAATTATTATTATAGAAAATTTAAAAAATTTAAATTTTTGTTTTGAGATTCAATTCCAGTTTAACGACGATGTTAATTTTCTAATGATTGCACGTCATGTGTGTATATTTAGGCAGATGTTATCACACCCATTTAACGTTAAACAATTTTACCAATTCTGTGTGGTTTGTTGTCTATTTAATTTTTAAATTTTTGTTATTCTTTGTCGTAACTTCAAAGAACACAGCAATGCAATTTGTTACAAATTCAACCATACACACACATTGATTTTTCTGGTTTAAAGAATTAATTTCTGGAAGGAAAATGAAAATTAAATAAATTAAATCAAGTAATGTGAATAAAACCAGAAAACCAACACTGACTATTCAACAATTGTTTGTACGATAATATTTTAAGAAACTCTGCACAAAGTCAAATATGCTAGAAGTTATTGAATTCAAAAGGATTAAAAGTGGTTCCCAAAATAATATTTGTTCAGCCCTACTCGGTGCGTACTCTTTAATGTATTTTGTTTATTTTCATTTCTTCAAGAGTTATGGTATATACCCCTTCTTTTTATTTATCTGCTTTCATACAACTTCATTGCACAAGTTTTTCCAGCTAAGCTAGGTGAACGATGTATATACCTGAACATATGTTTCGATACATCAAAGCAATTCGATGTTTTTTTAATGATCAACATTGATATAATATCGATTTACTCTTGTAAATGTGTTAATAAATCTTCTTATTGCAGCAATCTTTATATTAGAGCCTTCGATCAATAATGTCATAAAGTGAGAAATCGAAAACCTCCGTCAATTTATGACAAGAGTAGGTGCAAAACAGTCTGCTTCTCCTGGTCAGGCCCGGACTACCGAGTCCTTCGGCTTGCCTATAAAAAAGAGAGTGCAAAAAGAATCGCTAATGTGCCATGGATGGCCATGTAGTTTAAGAATATTGAGCGAATAGAATTGTGGTGTTTTTATTTACTTTTAAGTTGGGATATCTCGAAAAATTTAAAATTTTTATAAATCACTTAGTATTGCCATATCGTAGCTAGTAATTTGAAATATATTACTCATACTTATCATATTACACGTACTAGAATATTTACTCTGAAAAGTATGCAATAAAAAGTCTTTGATATTACCATGTATGAAACTAGTGGAATTTAATAGCATTCATACGTCACATGTGTTCTCGGTATTATGAATTATACATATTAAATATATGTATATGGGCAATTTCGTGTCAAGTGACCCAATTTTTAAAATCGATGTCTTCCGATTTGGATGAAATTTGCACCAAGGTTAGTACTATTGAATAGTAGGCCGGACACAAATTTTCAGCTCTATCAGTCAAGAACTGCCGGAGTTAAAGGGGTCATACAGGGTTTTTTTAAAATGTGTGTAACTTTTCACCTATTCGTCCTAGCAAAAATTTTTTAGAGTATATTAGATAGCTATTTCTTCAATCTTTCCAAAAATATGTTTTTTAATTTTTTAAATTTTATTTTTTTTATTTTTTTAAAATTAATCTTTTTTTAATTTTTTTTTCAAAATGCGCCCTTTTTTTGCTCAAAAGAAATCTTATGCAATTTCCTTTAAGGCCTTTATAATCGCTTAATGGGATGCGAATGGGATATCTATCATAAAAATTATTTTTTAACTCAAGAATAAGATTTTTCAATATTTGGTATAAAAACGTACTACCTAAATGATCTTAAAAAGTATTTATTTGCATTCTAAGGACATCCCGAAATTAGTTTTTTATAAACATTGTTAAAATTTGTACGTGCGTTATTTACTAATTACTTACATAATTAATCTTCACAATGGCTTCCGCTTCCAAAAAGGAAATTTTGACTTCTTTTTGTTGTAATCCCTTAAACAAAAAGAAGCACAGATCATCAGATATGCGAAATATTTCCGACAACTTATTGAAAAAATTCCCAACGCTTTCAAAACGTTTGCTAATATGTGGATCGTGCAGGAAAATGATGATGATCGATTTTATTCATTGCAATTTAATTTACTCTCAGAGTTTTTGCCAGAAATTTGTTGAGAGGTACTTTTGTATTTTGTCTTGATGTCTGGCCTGGGGCTCGAAACCTGGCCTTACGTCTAATAAACCAACAAACTACCTACTAGATTAAGGCGACTTCAAGCCCCAGCCATAAAGAATACTTAATTATTCTTTAGACCATGTTTAAGACCATAAATAATCGTAAACTGTTGTCCAGAGTGTATTGGTTTTAATGTTGGGAAAACAACCAGAAGTTTACCTACCAACATATTTTTTTTCTTATGTAAAATTTTTGTGAAATAAAAATCTGTATTTACCCGCTAGTGTATGATGGTGGCTGCCACAAAATATTTTCCTTACGCTTCGGTTTGTATGTGCAGCTTTGAGAAAAAATTGTAAACAATACATCAAGAACAACATAATCATATAGAGTTACAGCACTGAAGGGAAAGGGAGGAGAATAAAAATCTAAAAATATTTCTTTTACGGCTGTATTCGGTGCGAGTAAGTCAAAGCATTTCAGTTGTGCTACTCGAAATGTGTTTTTTTTGCTTCCCTTTTCCAAAATTCTTGTTTAACAAACAGAAGCATAAACTGTATGCAAAAACTTAAACTAACGTATACTGGCATTTCTAGCAGTAGCCTTAATCTATGTATTTCAATGTGTAGTATTTTCATTTTTGGTTACTATGGAAACAAAATATTTTTTTCGAATTTTATGTAAGAAGTACGCAATAATAAAAAGGAAATATGGAAAGAAAGTAAGCTAATAAGGTTTTTGGTCAAAACTGCTTTACATATCTGAAAGAAAAGTTGCCTTAAATGTAAACTGTTTCAAGTCTTTTGCCAGAAAATTTAAAGAACAAATCCATACTTCAGTCATTTGAAATTTAATAAGTAACTGGCTTAATGAAGTTAAAATAAAAAACTATGGGGACTATACAGTGTTAAAATATTTACCAAAGGATTATCTTTTAATGTGAGTACGTTCAGCTCAACTCAGATGATTTATGACAAGCACTCTGAGAGTAATTAAAATTGCCATGCAAAGTTTCTCAAAAAGCTGTCGTTCGAACTCTACTTTAAACTGTAGGTCATATATGGAATTATATTGTGTTAGAAACTATGTCGTAATCCTGACTGAAGCGTTGTAATGTATACAACTATGCTTGTAACTATGTCCTGTTAGTCTAATTTGCTGCTTCATCTTCTCTCACTCATGTATTCTAATGTAATGTAATTAACACACACAACATAAGTGATATGCGCAGCTAGGTCGTAATCCTGACTGAAGGGTTGTAATGACCAATTATGTACTTATGTGTGCTATGAGTACTGTTTTATAAACGATTAGGCCTAATTGTGTAACATAATGGGCCATATGGGCCACCGAGTGAACTTGCCTGTGAACGTTAATCTACTCGATAATCTAAACATAATTAGTTTTTCCATTATAAACGACTCTATTAAAACAAATCAACAAGTGAATGTTGTTGTTTTTGTACACTGGTCAATTGTCAATTTGCCAATTCGCAAAATTGACCAGAGTTCGGCCCTACTGTGGATAATATTTGATATTTGAATAATGTGTCAACTTAATGGTTCACAATTACATGTTCAAGTTTAGGTTAAGTTTAGATTCTAAAAAATTCTGCGACCTTTGTCGTTATAGGACAGTATTAGTGCTACTTTGGCAACTATAGCAAATTGTAGGCTTCACATCTCTTTTTGAATAGCACAAAATCTCTTCTGTTAGGATTAGTAAACCCAACTCAAATTCTTTACATTTTCCAAATAATAATTTTACTTCAGACTCTAAATGCAATAGAGTCAGTAATTTTAGATCTGTATTCGTAGAGCTCACTGCATAAGTAATATTCAAGCAGTGTGTATAGGCTACAGCTTTTACCATAAACTTTAACGCTCTAAACACCGACTTTAGAATACTTTGCGATGCTTTGGGTAGCTTAGTTCATATTTATAAGTCTTCTAAAAAGTATGATGATTGCAGGGTTAATGGTAACTAATAATGGTTTAAAATTATTGCAAGAACTCTCCATACAAAGGAAGACAACCGTAAAAAAAGGGTTTATCTGCAGTTACTTTCACAATTTGCAGTTGATAACGACAATGTCCTTAAAGCTACATCAGAAACGCCGAAGTGAGTTCGTCGTTATATTCGAAGAAAACCAACCTTAAGCGATAAGGTCCATATCTGAATGAATAAACAAAATTGTCGCATTTGCAACGATACCAAGACCGTCCAATGCATTCCGAATATATCAATGTTCGGTATGGATTTTAGCTTATTGACGCTATCGATCCTTATTTCCTTGATAACGATTTTGTCCACGGCATCACTGTGGCTGATTACCAACTTCATTTGGCCTGAATTGCATTATCTGGACACAAACAACAGGATGGTTTTAACAGGAAGGTATAACGTCTCATATAGCCCATGCTACTCGATCTATTGTGGGCATGGTCAACTCGCGCCGAGATCATGCATTTTGGTATCATTAGAACTTTATTTCTCGAATGTTCTGAAGTCGCAGGCATTTAAGATTAACCCACAAACCATAGGGGCCCTCAAATATAACATAAATCGTGGCATCGGCCAAATTCAGCCTGGGCCCTGTTTCACTAAACTACAATTCTACAAGTTTACAAGTTACAATCACAATTCTAATTCTTACAAGTCCTAATGAATTGTGAAAATTTTCACAATACTTGCTTTTTGTACTTGTAAGCTACAATTCCTACAATTACAATTTCTACAATTTCTACAATTACAATCACAATAAAATAAAATGTTTTTACAAATTTTTACTATTACGCCAGACGTGAGAGTCGTGAATACTCCCAGGCCAATTTGCATATGAGCAATAGAATTGGGTCCACAAACCACGATACATGAAATGGAGTGATTACCATGCCAATAAGCTTCTTCAATCTGTTTGAGTGCATCTAATTTTACTAAAGTGCCGTCCCAACAGCCGCAAACTAACGGCATGTCTTTCATGGGGAAGAATTTAGACACCACTTGATCCATGTTTTCTGGCCAGCTTACATACATTGCAAACAAAGCGGAATTAATTGCAGTTACTACGCTTTTTACAACACAGTGCACACAGTGGCTTTTCTTACACAATGCAAGTCACATATTGCATGGTATGTGGTTCCTGTTCCTAGCTAGCGTAACGTTATCTGCAGTTGCTGTTGCACCATGAGAGAATGGCTTCTTTTTGTCTCTCTCCAGTATTGGAGACAACAAATTTATCAGCAAAAGAAATTTGTCCCGTTTTAGCCTGAAACGCTCATTGTACTCCACCGTGGATTTCAGGAATTCGTATTCCAGACATGGTCTAAATAAACAAAAGATTTCACCAAACGAATAGTCCAAATCACTCGATCTTAGTGGCCAATTGATTGGACCATTACGTGAAATTATTCTTTCATCAAAGGTTTCTTTGAGTAAATCAGTTAAAACGCTCATATCAGTGAGATTAATGCCAGCAATCGAGGTACAAAAAATTTCTAATCATGCTCTGTACCTTTCGGATTGATGCTAATATTCTGAACATCATCAATCATCTGTGGACATATTGGTGCTTGGATAGAGATTTATCAGCATCAATTTGTGCTTTATTTCATATCTATCAATTTGCAGTTGTGATTCTTTTATATTCGGCAAGGACAATTGCATTTAAACCAACATCTTATTTTTTTTTTGTTTTTTTGTTTTTGTTGTGCTTTTATGTACAAGTATTTGCAATGAGTCAACCGATAAAAAGAAATGCTTGTTACATTCAACAACTTGACAATAGCGGCATGGTGCTCTATTAACTTAAGCCGCAGTAGAAGTCTTCTTTACAAAATAGACGTGACCGTATCTAAAATCTTTCTTTAAAACACTCGCTTTCAATAATAGAAACAAAAGTGTTCAGTTATTTTGTACTGTCATCTTGGAAATGATAAGAGTACTGAATAAAATATGATTTTATTCTCTCCTTACGGGGTACTATCACACATCACCTCTACTTCTTTCTCTCTATCTATAATCACATTTTTTTTCTTGTATATGTTCAAATAATCATGTATTTAGCTACTGAACAGCTTATAGGATTACTGTAAATAATCCCAGTTTTTTCATCTAGGTATTGTATGTTATTTTCACTATAGAAGCAGGACAAAGGCTTAGCTGGATGTACCAGTATTGGTGAAGATTGAAACCATTGTATCACTTCACCTTTTCAAGCTAATTGTCTCGTAATATTTAAAATTATTTTTATCATCACAACGGCTTACTTACTAAATGGCTGCTTAATTTAAACCACTTTAATTTCAGCCTCTCAGCATTTTCGCTTAAGTTTGCTAATTATTTTTATGCTCAGTGTTGGCAAAATTTACATTCGCTTAAATAACACACTTTATAGTCTAAATTAATAGCAGTTATTACCATAAATGTTCTGCTGACACAAATACTTTCGCTACTTAAATGTCATTTTAATTGTTTAAGACGTGCCTAAATAAGGAATAAAGGACAGAAGCACTAAACGTTTAAACCTTTATGCGAACAAAGCTACGTTAAGATATAAACAAAACTCTCAACGACATTAAAACAACCATGATAACCAAGCAAAACACCACCATATTTGCCTAACAAGAGGATTTGAAAATTATTTGTGAACAATTCAGGCAAAATATTATAATAGAATGGCCGCAAATATAAGAAATAACCGAAATATTTTAGAAGAAATTTATTTAATGAACAAAAACAAATACTTCTAGTGGCCCTTCAATTAAAGTGTGCTTGCATACTTACAAAGATTTGCTTTATATTTAGACTGCCACCCATTGTGCTTTCAGTAGATGATAAAACAGCCTCATCTTTCTTTACAAATAATCGTACGTAAGTAACAAAATTCTGGATTAAAAAGTTTTTCATGTATTAGATGGCACTCTCAATAACTACTAATGAGAATATTTATTCACACAAACATTCCATGACTGTTAAATTGTTAGCATTTCGTTAATGAATGCATTCTTTCAAATTTTATTTTAAGTCTACTCTATCAATTTGCATATGATATTGCCACTTTTGGTTCTTCCAAGATGAACTTCTAATCTGTTTCACCAAATACCCATAGACGAATGTAGCATTCAATTAATAAAATTTTTAAAATAAAATAGGTGGCAGACGACCCAAATTACATACACTCAGCCACAAAAGTATACATACGGATAACAAATTTCAGTAATTTTTTAACTAATCCGTTTTCGTTGAAAATCTTTATAATTGTCTGACAACTTTCCTTGATTTTAAGACGGTCTAGGTTAAAAAATTTCTGAAATTTGTTAACTTTTGTGGACCTGATGTACAATTTTGTGGAAAATAATATAATTGTCTGACATCTTTCTTCGATTTTAAGACGGTCTTTTGCATTGGTTCAGAAATTTGTGAAATTTGTAAATCGGATGCATACCTTTGTGGGCCTGTGCAGGGCCACAATTCAGTTCCATTTCAGAAATTTTTTAACCAATGAAAAAAAACGGTCTTAACATCAAGGAAACTATAAAGATTTTCAACGAAAACGGATTAGTTAAAAAATTTCTGAAAGTTTTGAATCGTATGTATACTTTAGTAACTGTGTGTACATACATTCCCTTCAGTCAAGAACACGACCTAGCTTCTCATTCCACTTATGTTGTGTGTGTTAATTTTGTACATGAGAGGTGGGACTAATAGTTTAAAGTCGACTCCGAATGACAGATATTTGAGAAGCTTTTTAATGCAATTTTTATTTCCTCTTAGAGTTTTTGCCTGGGTTTGAACCGTGGCCTCACGTCTAATAAGCCAACACACCGACCATGGTGAACAGCATATACATTCGTATAAAATGCTAAAATATTAGTTTCATTAAATATGGGGAAATTTGCATTTGTTAGACAATATTAAATTATTATAATTGTAGTCGCTGTAGTCCCAAAATGGACATAAAAATGTTAGTTTTATTTATAGAGGCAGATAAGGGACCAAATTAATTAAATTTGGTTTAATAACCAGTAAATAATAAATACAAACTTTGATACGCTTTTGATTTATAAAAAATCGAAAAAGTGAAACGCATTACAGTGTAAAAAAGTAAACGAACTAAAGAAAAATTGGGTATTAAAAGGGTGAAATCTAAGAACGAATAGACTGCAACTGAAATTGCTTGAATTTAAATTTCAAATATTAAAATCGCTAACAGGCGTATATAATCGAAGAAAAAGGTGAGAAATTAAATAAAATAAGATCATATATAACAACATAATTGGTCATTACAACCCTTTATTCAGGATTACCGCCTAACTTCTCACACCATTTATATTGTGTGTGTTAATTTTATACATGAGCTGCGGCAATTTTATTCATTTTCAGAGTTTTTGCCAGAAATTTGTTTAGAGGAAGTCTACGAAGAAATAGGTTTTTATATATCGTTTTGTTGGACATGTCTGACCTGGCGTTTGAACCATGGCCTCACGTCTAATAAGCCAACACACTGACTACTAGACTGCGGCGACTACGTATGAGTTCATACCTATGACAATTCCAATACAAAATAACCCGAAGCACACTGTGAGGTGTGTTAAATACTGGTCTCGAACGATGGAGTTTAACGTTTTGAATGTGCTTAATTTAATTGAAAAAATGTGGGTAATTCTGAAAAAAGATAAATCGTGAAGCAATAATTACAGTCAACATATGCTTCGTTTAGGATTGATTAAAATAGATACAAAGATAGATAGTAGATAAGCTTATTGCTCCCATATAATGAAGTACTTCAGTAGGCCTTTTGATCTCTTCCTACAAATATTGTGAGACTTAAGGATTTTTGAATTGAAATGAAATGAACTGTGTTTTAGCCCCGTCTAAAATCTAAGTGCATAATAATTGGTAAAAGAACACTTAATTCGAATATCAGTGCTAATATTTTGATAAACGAATAATATTGTACATTCTGCCAAGAATCTAGGTATAATAATGGACATCGTAAAAAATCGTCGTTTGCTTGTGGAGTTATATGGTGGACACGCTCTATCAAAAACACATTATATTGAGCGGCTTGTTTGTTTCAAAAAGCTAATATTGAATTCATAGAGAAAGAGTTTCCAAAATAGCCAAAAACATTTGAAGGAAACCTTTAATAGGAAACATTAATCGGTTAAGATACGAGTCAGACGTAAGAAGAGCTTGCACAATCATTAGAAATAACTGAAATATACTGTTGAAAGCGTTTAAAAACTGCAGGATTCATTCAAAAGCGATGAAATTGTGTGACACATGAACTGAAGCCGAGAGACAAGGATGCCTTAGAAAATAAATCATTTTTGTATCGAATTATCACTGCCGACGACAAATGGATCCACTATGACAACTAAACATGCTAACAATCATATGCGAAGCGTAGACAACGAGCAAAATCTACCTTTCGTTTTCATTCGTAACTTGTTCACCTATTTCCTTTGACTATATGGAAAATTTTACGAAGTAAGGCTATAAGTTTACGTGGCTATAAAATACAGTTCGTTCAAGAGATGAAACAACGCAACTTTACATAAACCGCGCTTAACATTCGATTTCTTACAAAATTTATATCCTGACAACTTTACTTTCATAAGAGGATGCGTTCTTTGGATTTTTTTTTCTGGGGCTATTTTAAGTCGTTCATTCCGACAAACCAAGATTGAAAGATTATATTGAAGACACAATTGATGGAAGAGGTTGTCAAAAATTGCACTGATCGAAGAGAGCAAATAGCTCGTAACCAGATTCTGTATTTTCAACATTTTACAATTTTATGTCATTTATTCAAAATAAATTAAAAATGTATTCGTAGTGCCAATGTAAACAGTCACAGACGGACATTGTTTAATTAAAAACCATTTAAATATTTAATATCATTTAAATTATGATTTAACGAAAATTTATGTAAATATTATGAAGCAAAAAAGCAATACACTGAATCATTACATATAAACATTACATGTTAGAAGCAGACCAAAGAAACCACACATTTTACACAACATAGTACGCAAATTGAATTAATTAGACAACGCATTATGAGTTAATATTTAAAAGTGAAGTTAATTAAATTTGTCAAAAATTTTTTTTTTTGTTAAAGTGTAAAGATCAATATTTACAGGCAGTTTATGATTCCGGTAATCTTATAAAGTATGATAAAAATGACTGTGTGTTTATTTGTTTGTAGGTTTATTTGAAGTCTATAGACGGCTAAACACCTGAACCGATTTTCTTGAAATTTTCACAGTATCTTCCTGTATGTCTGGAAGGAACTATAGGCTACTTTTTATTTTAAAATTTCAAGTTGGCGAGGTTCCACGCCCACATACCCAATAAGTATTTAATGTCGCATATCTCATAAACTGCAACAGCTAGAGTCCTCAAATTTTGTATGGACGACTTTGACGTATATATGAACAAAATGGGCGGATTGGCTATAGTGGGCGTGTCACCTCCCATAGTCTATATGTATATATAAAAATGAATGTTTCTTTGTATGTACCTTATAGAATCCTTAACTATGCATTTGATCATGTTATGATCTTTAGCAAAGTTGTTGCGCATGAGCCGACGAAGGTTTCTAAGTTGGCATGACCAATATCCGATAGGTGACGCCACTGAATATTACTCAAAATAAATTAAATCGTAAACTGTACATTTGGTCATGATATGATCTTTGATTAATTTCCGATGGATGGTGTCACTGAAAATTATTCAAAATGATTGACAAGCAATTGGTCGCACATCAAGCACGGAAGAAAGGAGCATTACGAGCTTCAGAATCAGACGAGCAACGAGCATTGATACTGGAAAATCTTCAAGTATATGCCGCTGAGACCCGTTCGCTTGAAACACTTGAACAACGAGAAGTGAGATTAGAAACTTATCGAATGCGTACTACTCAGGCCCGTTTATCTGAATCATCAGGGCAACGGGAAACAAAATCAATAAAATGATTCAAAATTAATTGGACATTTGTGTAATGTCTTTCCTTCAAATTTATTTTAGTTGGTGGCGCAGCAACACGCGCAGGGTACAGCTAGTAATATATAATCGTTCTGACTTTCAAGAATTATTAAAGAGTGTTGTGAAATTGGAGAGCAAATGTGATTATATTTCTAAAATTAGGGAAATGATGATTGAGTCATGATAATCAACGAAAAATATTGCAACGTAAATTCATAGTAGACTCACGGTGAAGACAGTCTGTGAAGATATCATTCCTTCTTTATTATTTGCTGAATGTGAGACTATGTAAAGGATAATATTTTAGACATTCGCCTTGTATTTCAATGCTAAAGACACTCATTATGGTTTGCCATTTTTCCATATATAAGGAAAATAGCACTCTTCATAGTGTGATTCCAATTTGTTGTATCAGTGGAAGCATCACACGTAAGTCCTCAGGATGTCAACCAAGTTAAAGCCAAACTTCCATCAATACTAAGTCAAACAAAAGTTGTTCATTTTTTCGATCACCAACTAACAAAACGTTAAACTGAAAATGAGTGTAGTGGACGGGCGATAAACTGTCAAAAGACAATTCTAGGCGGACATCTCCCGTGAGCGGACAAAACTGCTATCACAGTAGGTGTCCGCCTGCGAGGGTTTTCACTGCATATACCCCCATTCAGCAATCTATAAAAAATTTAAATTTAAAAGTCGTTCACTTTAAGTTTTTTTCCATAAAATTTTATTTTAGGACACATACATGTTCAATATAGTAGAATGTTATTTTAAAATGTTATTTTCCAAATTAAGTGTAATTGTGTTAAAATTTTAAATGAATGAAATTAAGTTACTGCTTTAGTGCAAGTCTCTGTTCAAAAAGTGGCTAAGAACTTAAAGGATAATACAAAAAAATTACTGGACGTGTCTTCCTTACCAGAGCATATGCATTTAGAGGCGGCGCTATTTAATTTTATTTCAGTTATAAGAAACCAGAAAGTCACAGTATTTTCGTTTACTATATTCGCAACCACATAGAAGGAATTAATGAAAATAACAAGTTTTATTCGAAGTCGCCTTAGGGTCTCAACCCCCAGGGCCAGGGTTCAAACCCCAGGTCAGACATCAAAACGAAAATATAAAAAAAATATTTTTTCGGTGAGTTCCTCTCAGAGAATTCCCCTGAAAAGTTCCTTAAAAAATCTGTCGTTCGGAGTCGACCTTAAACTGTAGGTCCCGCCACTTACATATATACAAAAATTAACACGCACAACATAAGTGGTGTGAGAAACTAGGCCCATAATCCTGACTGAAGGGTTGTGATGACCAATTATGTATATATGTATGTAAATAGTTTTATTTCATTGTAAAATAAAACTGCAATAAGAACTTTATATGGATATCATATTTGGACTCTAATAATTCAATTTTCACTAATAATACTCAATATTCGAGTAATATATACATATTTACATAGATGGTTTTGACATACATATCTAAAATAATGTTAAAACATTTAAAAGAAACGTAGTTTAATTTAAGCTCAAGGAAATTTGATGGTAATTGATACTGTGAAGAATGTATTAATAAGTTTTTTTTTGTTATTTTAATTATTATTAGATTCTTGTATTAGATTTTCCTCTCAATAGTTTTGGTTTCCCAGAACCCATAAAAAAATAATTTTTAAATAATTTCGAAACAAATTTTAAATTTCCCAACTTTAGCTTTGACATAAGTAGAGATCAGAAATATACCCATTAGATTCAGGCATTAGGTTTCTACCAATAACATAATATATAGTTACGAAAATAAAATCTAGGTACTGGAGTTATGGTTTTACATCGCTTAACATTAAAATTATAAACAAAAGCTACAAAACCAAAACAAAGGAGTAAATAAACCTGTTTGCAAATTATTGTACTGCTTAAAACAACAACAAATACCAGCTTAAAAAATGATAAACAAGTAAACAAAAATACAGAAAGATATTTCGAGAAGGCGAAGTCATGAACATTTGCCTTCAAGAACATTCATCAGACTGTTTACTGTGCCATATTAACAGCAAGGCAAAGCAGGTGACAGAGTTAGTAAAGTTCAGTCAGTCTTGTGTGAAAACGCGGTGTGTTTGAAGAGAGTAATCGTGATTTGAAGATCTCCATGAGAAAGATCTGCCTAATAATTGCCTAGTAATTGTTATTGTTTATGCAAAGAGTATGAACAGAGGAATAATAAAAAAGGACAATTTTTGTTGTTTAATTTTAATTAAATTTAAAATTTTATTTAATTTAAAACAAAACACCAATTTAATTTTATTTTATTTGCAATCTACGAGCTTATATTTTAAAGGTTTTTAAAAGATAAAAACGTAACAACATCTTAAACTGCTTCAAATTCATATGTGATTTGCCGATTCAAGGTGCATGTCTAGTTACATTACATGAGATTATTGAACCACTTTTTGGTTGTATCTTTCTCTCCTTATTGTAAATGATACGTGTTCATTCATTGAGCTCTATACTAAGTTATTTGTATCGCTTTTCTTAGAATATCAGTGTTATAAGCGAAATCAATCCATACCGACAAAATAATTGCTTTCAAAAATTAACCGATTAAACATTAATGTAGCTTGGTTTCAATTTAACAATGCAATTTGCCATACAGCGCGATAAATAATCGATTTATTACAAAAGGAATTTGGTGACGACTTGTTTTTATGCGAATATAGTTCTTTCGCTTATGACATCTAACTTTTTTGAATTGGTTTTTGTGGGACTACATTAAGCCATTGATTTATGACGACAAATCGTCAACTCTTGACACATGGAAATTCAATAACCAAACCCTAAGATGAATAAATTTATTTGAAAATGTAGACAAAAATTTCACTGACTGAATAGACCACGTCATGTAATAATCTAAAAGATTATAATAAAAAAAATTCCAGTAATTCTAAGAACATTTCTGTCTTGTATTACCGTTTTAAGTTCTGGAATCATAATCCATTAATACCAGAGTAGAAACTATTGGGTTGTTCGGAAAGTAATTTCGTTTTTTCCCGACAGAGATTATAATTGTATTTTTTGCACCCAACTTCACACTTAAGTCGTATAATTTTTATATGCTTTGAGAGCTCATATAGTAAGGTTTGTGTGCGAAAAATTCCAATTAATTCTACGCAGTAGTTTTTGGTTGTTGGTTTGGATAGGCAGCATTTTCGACATATCTTACTGTTTTACTACAGAAAGGGTAAAAATGCTGTTCAAGCCAGAAGGAAATTGGCCGATGTGTATGGAGAAGCTGTATTGATAGAACGCCAATGCCAGAACTGGTTCGCTCAATTTCGATCCGGCAATTTTAACGTCGAAGATGGACCACGTTCGGGAAGGCCGGTTGACGCTGATAAAAAAGACGCGATAAAGGCATTCGTTGATGCAAATCGGCGAATAACAACACGTGAAATCGGATTGTAGTTAAATCTATCAAATTCAACAGATTATGACCACTTGAAAGGCCTGGGATTATCCTCTAATCGCGATGTATGGGTTCCACATATTCTCACAGAGAGAAATCTGTGTCGCCGCATTGATGTGTATGATTCGCTTCTCAAACGTAACTTCAATGACCCGTTTTTGGAGCGCATGGTTGTATACAACAACGTCAAACCCAAGAGGTCATGGAGCAAAAAGATGAATCGGCTCAAACCATTTCCTAAGCCGATATTCACCAAAAAAAGGTGATGCTGTCTGTTTAGTGGGATTTTAAAGGAATCGTTTTTTAGTTCTTACTGGATAACACTACGATTAATTCGAAAGTCTACTATCATCAGCTGGACAAACTGAATGATGCACTTTAACAGAAAAGGCCAAAACTAATCAACATGAAAGGTGTAGTGTTTCACCAAGACAATGCGAGACCTCACACAAGTTTGGTCACTCGTCAAAAGCTTTTGAAGCTTGAATGGGATGCAATGCTACACCCACCGTATATTTCGGATCTGGCACCATCGGATTAATATTTGTTCCGGTCACTCAAAAATTTATTAGACGGTAAAACCTTCACTGCAAATGAGGAGGCCAGAAACCACCAAAAAACTGATGCCAGCAAAGACCAACAATTTTATGAGCATGACTTAAATGATTTCATTGCAACTAAACTTCTGTAGAATGTTTGTTTTTGCTGTAACAATTCTATTGCCATTATTTTAATTTCCCGCAATGGACTCTAATGAATGTTGATATAACACAAAGATTTCCGCCATTCCAATTTATTTTTTAATTTGCTGGTGCTATTTTTTCTTTTTTAACTCATGAATGAATGTATCAGCAGCATAACTTTTCTCGATCTTGCTCATGTTACTTTTTTCCTGTTACACTTGGCATGTAAAAAAATAATTTCAAATTTATCTTAAAATTCAATTACAAGAATAAAACTTTCCATCTCGATATTTTCCTTTAACAATTTAGTTTTCGTAACGATGAGAAACACAAAAACAAAAACTTTTCTTAAAACAGGAAAGAAAATCTACTAATAGAGAGGGATTAAATAATATGAGCCAAGACTATAAATACACTTTGAAGTGCCGGAAAGGTTTGCAATTCCAAAAAAAAAATGTATGCAACTGGACAGAAACGGAAGGAAGTCACACCACTGGCAAACAAAAAAAACTTTCAAATAAATTAAATAATTAATAAAAAAGAATATTAATAGATTGCAGTGATGTGCAATAAAGTACATACTTTGAAACTTTTGAAAAATTTTACAATGAATGTGATGGTCTGGGTGCCATTAATTAAGCAAAGATGTGCTTCTCAAAAATTTAACAAGATTAATAATTATTATTATATATCTTATCTTATCAATCGATAACTGCAATCGAGTGCTTTTGAAAAATCGATGCATATCTTCCTGCACTAGTTTACGGTGGTTTTATCAGACAATAAAGAGATGGTGCCTATGGTGGGCTATTCATATACATACCTATGTACTATGCAGTCTAGCTGGCAGTGTGTTGGCTTATCAGACGTGTGGCCATGTTTTAAACCCCAGTCCAGACATCTTCAGCAAAACGCAATATGAAAAAATATGTCTTCAGCGACTTCCTCTCAGAAGATTCTGGCAAAAATTCTGAGAATAAATAAAATTACCGCGAAAAGGATTCTAAAAAATCTGTCCTTCAGAGTCGAATGTCAGCTGTAGGTCCCGCCACTCCTGTATAAAATTGACACACGCAACATAAGTGCGTAAGTTGTTGTAATGATCAATTATGTATATACTTTGTTGTATGCTTTCAAAAAAAGTCTGACTACACTACGCGACAAATTAAAAGAAATGAAATACACCCAGCTAATGGCATAGTGTAAGTTGTGAGTTTAGTTGAGCAGAATTAAAAAATATTTTTTTTATATTTCTTGAACCCTCCAAACTTGTTTTATTTGACAAAAACAGTATTTTTGGACTTTATGCACAAATTTATTGATTACACAAACATTTCTGAACCCATGTCTTATTAAAAAGTAGAGGGATGGGCCTTTAAAACGATATACATGTATATATTTTTTGACTTAATATGCTATTGGGTTTGATGAGGTAAACTAGACAAATGTGAATTTTTATCATATTTTTTTCAATTTTGTTCGTTCATAGTAGCAAATTTTATTAAAAACTATGAAATAAGTTGTGACATTCTGAAAGTATCTTGTGAAGAGATTGACTATTCGTTTAATCAAATCGCACAAAAATTAACGTAGTTATTATTTAAAAAGTCTAACAGTTGAGTTATATTTTTCACGCATATTTTTTCAAATGCACTTTGAAAAATTTTTAGAATTTTTATTTGATCTTGATTGTTTATCGGAAAACGTGCCAATTTCACGTTTAAGCCATCACTAGAAGTTGGCCAATGTTTGCGCAAAGCGAAATAATAGTATTTGCAAAAACGCAAATATTAGCCGACTTCTGGTAGTCGCGCAAACGTGAAATTGACAAATTTAGCTATTAACAATCAAGATCCATCAACAATTTGAAAGTTTTTGAAATGAAAGTTCATTTGATAAGATGACATATACAAAAAATATAACACAACTGCTATACTATTTATATAAGAACTACGGTAATTTTTGTCTTATTTGATCAAGCGAAGTGTCAATCTCTTCATAAAGTCATAACTTATTTTATATTTTCTAATTAAATTTTGCAATTAAGAATAGCTAAACTTCAAAAAAAAATAGAAAAAATTTATATTTTCCAAGTTATCTCATCAAAACTCATATGATGTAAGCTTGAACCATATGTTTATGTAACTGATTCTTATTCTGATTCTATCCTCTACAAAGTCTGTTTAATTATTTATTAATTAGAATAAAATTACAAATTATATCATTATTATATGCGAGCTGAGTAACTACGACCTTACGCTCGATGTAGTGTAACAGTCCATAGTCTCTGGTGGGAATAGAACCCACAACCCTCATGTTCATAGTCTGCAACAATACCCCCTAGGCTGCCAGGGCACTCCTCTACACAGTTATATGCTGTTTGTTGGTGTGTACATCTTCTTATATTTTACCATGTATTCAGTTTTATGATTTTATTTATAGTTGTTGTATTTTGTTTCTTTTTGCCACCATATTAGTTAAAAGTTGAAGAAAATATTTTAAGCTTTCATGTTCGCTATGCGTTTCTGTAAATATTTGGATAAACAGCACCAGTGGTGGGATACAGGAATTCATATTAAAAAAATGAGTAAATATTGTGGTTATTTTTTTATTTTACACACAGCTTATATATTATACTTATACTTTGTTCTCTTTTTGGTCTTCTGATTAATCAAGGCATTTCAGTAAACTATACGATAAATTGGTATTTAATTTTAATTAAAAAAGTTTCTCATTCTTTGTAGGGGTTGGTTAAGATGGTTAAATAATGATGATACTATTAGGGATAGTTTAAAGTTGTTGGAATCATTTGAACAAACAATATTCATAGTTGGGAGCTATTTAAAGAAATAAAAATGTTGTTTCATTCAAGAGGAAATTTTTTTATTGAAATTTTATCGATTTTTATAGAGACCTTAAGGCATTTAATAAATAAATTTTATTATTTAGTTTTCAATGACCGTATTGTTGCAATGTATTGTTGCTAAGAAGCAAACAAATATTAGGCTAAGGACTTCTCCTCGCTGACCGCTTCGACGAGACTTATTTAAAATATTATTAAATTCTGGGGTCTATTCCGATAAACTGGCACTGAACTAGTCATACTGATTACCTAACCAGTTCGACGTATATATTTCGGACGAATGTTTTCCCAGTAAAAGCCTTTAAATTTGTTAATCACTATTTCCAGAACAAACAAATTAGAAACAGTCATTGTCCACCGCCCATAGAATTATATCGATTTTTTAACGTAGAAGTTTGAAAATTTATAAATGTATTCTCAAGTTGGCGTAGTAAGGAGTGTGTTGGCTTATTAGACGCGAGGACACGGTCAAACCGAAGAAATCCGAATATAATACAAATATTTCTTCAGAGAGCAAATAAAGTTGCTATGAAAACTTTCGCAAAAATCCGTCGTTCGGTATCGACTTTAATGTATTAAATTAACACAAGGAACATAATTGATGTGAGAAGTTAGATTGTAATGCAGACTGCAGGCTTGTAATGGCCAATTATGTGTGCATGTATGTAGGAATCTGAAAGTGATTTGATTTAAAAGTTTTCCTCACTTCAATGTCAACTCGTTAATTGATTTTTGGACGATATTTTTGGAAAGTTTTTGTCTGCATTGCTGTCATAATTAGGCACTATTATAATAAAATTGAATTTTAACCAACACTCATATACAGTATCGGACAAAACCTAAGCACCCCCTCAGTAAATTTTTTTAAAATGATTATTTTTTTAAGAAAACAATGTTATTAATAATTTTTTTTTATATTTTTTTATTTATTTATATCCTTATTACTGAAAAACACAAGCTTAAGTAATTCAGAATTCAATAAAAAAAAGTTATGATTCAAAATACATTTTAAGTCGCAAATATAAGCGGACAAAACTAAAGCACCCCCAATTTAAGGTACAGATAAAAACTATTGAAATTAACATTTCTTTGCGAATCCTTTATTCTGGATGACACACGTACATCTTTTAGGCATAGTGGATGTTAAATTATTAATTATTTCAGGTGAAATTGCTTCCCAGGCTATTTTTGCGGCTTCAAATAAATCTTTAGTTTTCTAATTTTCTCGGTTGATTTTTAAGTTAAGTTAAGTTAACGATCTCCTACAAGTTCTAGATTGGGTTAAGATCAATTGAGTACAAAATATTCGATCGGCAGATGTCTAGCAAAAACTTTGAGAGTAAATAAAAATTGCCATGAAAAGTTTCTCAAAAATCTGTCGTTCGGAGTCGACTTTAAACTGTAGTTTCTACCACTCATGATAAAAAATTAACACACACAACATAAGTAGCGTGAGAAATTATTTCGTAATCCTGACTGAAGAGTTGTGATGACCAATTATGTATGTATGTATCATCGTTTCCATGAAATTCACAAATTTTTTCAGCAGCCTGTGATAGAAAAAACAATGCAGAGATACAACATTTTAGACCCATCCACCGGCCCTCTCTGACTGAATAATTTTCTTTTACAAAATATCTTGCCTGTTTGTGAGGGCTGCAGAATAGTAGAATTTTTTTACTAACCTAAGTGGTTGTAATTAATTATTATTAATTATATTTTTTTTATGTACTATTTTGCCGTAGTGCTTTCTAACGGAAGACATTCTTACGTATAAATATTAATGGTTCGCTCACAAAAACTTTAAAAAACTGTTACTCATTGCCACAAAATATTTTCATTTGGCTCACGGCACATGGCACATGAAACATTCGCCATTTTTTCTGTGAAGGTCAGCATTGTTTGTAAACACTATTTAGCAACACTGAGTTAAGAACATCCCATACAATATATGAAAATATTACATTTCTTTGGAGTTTTGGCTCTTAATTGCCCATAATTTATCTGTTTAACACACAACACAAGTAAAAGTTTGCCAAACAATGAGTTGCAAACACAAAAATAAGTAAAGAGTTTCTGAAAATTAAAAGAATTTTTTTTTAAGATCAATACTTTTCAGACGCTTATAATGCAATCTATACCACTGTCTTGCCATGCTGGCACGGGTCAATCGGTAATAAATAGCAGCATCTTTGCGTTCTCGTGTTGCTTTTTTATTATTTTTTTTTCTTCAATGTTTTTGCTAGAAAGAAAACTTTATGAAATTTTTTACAACTTTTTTTTTTAAAACTTTCACAGATGCAGTTTTTTTTCAATCGCACGTAATTGTAAATACACGTATATTTTTTGTCCTTTTGTGTAACGCAGTAAACGTTTTCGTTATAAATTGCCAGTAAACATGAACATTTTCTATTTTCAAGGTTGGTCATTCAATATTAATTGAAAGATTAAATTTATTTCGAGTCTTAAATTGATGTATGTACATATATGTTACAACTCTTCAGTCAGGATTACGACCCGGCTTATCACACCATTGTTGAGTGTGCTAATTTTATACATGAGTGGCAGGACTTACAGTTTAAAGGCGCCTCAAAATGACAGATTATTTGGGAAAATTTCCAGAAACTTTATTTCATTAAATATGGATGGAATTAAAGTAATTGTAAACAACTCCTTAGGTTGTCTTTCCACACAAATTGTTTTATTTATTTAGATATTCATTAGAAACCTTGAGAAAACCTTACAAAAGGTGACCTAAAATAATTATTCGTATGCAAAACTTTATGTTACACGATTTGCGGATAGCAATCATAAACTAGCCTTATACTAAATATGATCTCTATATTGATGTTTCATTAATGTTTGTTAGTATTGGACATCTCAACAATCAACCGGTTCTTCTTGGCTAGTCTAAAGGAAAACTCAGATTTCCTCTTATTGTAGTTTCCAAATAAAACTTTTGGTTACCTCCAACCCACATAGATCCAGAAGAGTTCTCTGAGCATCTAGAAATTTGACCCACTCGTCTGCTCCCAAAAATTTCCTCATGACCTGGGACGAAGCACAGGATGATTGCGCAAATGGTGACCTGACCTGCTTGTCTATTCTGACTATGTTACTATTCAAGTTGAATTGTGCACATGGACGGCAGTTTCCCCAACATAATCAAATCTATTGGTTGGCATAATATACTTGAAGTACACACTTCAGGCTGCCGTGGACAGTCTCACAGTACCTTATTCGATCGGACCAATTTTCGTGTACCTCTCGTAGTGTATGAGGTCGTATTTTAGCAATAAAATCACCAATGTTAGGATTCAAATGCCTCTGTTTTATGGGCATAAAACTTTCCTTTAACGGCGTCACACAGAAAACAGTCCTTCATTGTCAAATCGCTGCTTCTTGGTGGTCAGTTGACATAAACATTTCTGCTAATTAAACGGCCATAAATCGGTTGTGGCATGAGAGGTGTGGTAAGTTGAACAATCCTGTTGAAGACAAACATCGTTCACATCAATACCATGAAGAGTGCTTACTAGGTAGGTAGGTAGAAGTGGCTGTCACTTCGATGGAGTCATGAGCGGAAACACTTAGGCCGCACGCAGGGCCCATTGTATACCACAGTTCCTCATTTCTCCCTATTCTACGAACCATTCGGAGCTTCCGATGAAGCTCAGGCCCAACTTCTTCCCCAACACTTTGTTACATGCGTATAGTGCGATAGAGGCTTTCCTCAGTCTTTCCATGATATTTGGTCTCTACGATAGCTTCCTAACCAGGATGAGGCCCAAGAAGCGGGGTTCCCCCTTGAGTTCAAGTTCCGCCCCATACAATTTCAGTGGACGAAAGGTGGAGGCTTGTACTTTCTCGTGAAGAGTACGAGCTCCGTTTTTCCAGGATTAACACCTGAGCCCCGACCAGATGCCCACTCCTTGACCTTTCCAAGAGCAAGTTGCATCCTGTCTCTTATAGTGTCGACAAATCTGCTCGAAATAGTGAAAACAACGTCTTCCGCGTAGGCAATCGCCCCACGCCCCACGTGTTCCAACATCACTAGCGGCTCATTCATCACAAGGTTCCATAGGAGAGGGGAGAGCACTCCATCCTATGGTGTTCCCCTTCCTACTTCCCTGGTGATGAGCGAGCACCCCAGCGTCGCTCAGATTGTTCTTCTACTCGCTCAGATTGTTCTTCTACACAATAGTCTGGATATCCAGTTCACCAGAGTGTCCTGTACATTCAGTCTTGCCAGTGCACCGGAGATTGCACACAATTCCACGTTGTTGAAGGCTCCTTCTATGTCAAGAAAAAGAGCCGAAGTATACTACTTTCGTGCTAGCGATCTCTCTATCGTACACGTTAGGTAATGTAAGGCAGTATTAACAGACGTCCCTTATTGTATGCATGCTGTTGCCTAGATAGAAGAAAATCCTTAGGTGTAATGTGAGAGTTTCTTCCTGCCTTTGGAGCGCGTACTAAAAAATTGGTTATCATGGTGCGATAGTTGTCTCCATTGACCGTAATTTTCCGTCGCCCTAATTTTCAAACAAATATGGTCCAATGGTGCCTCCGCTCCACATTCCTCTGAATCGCTCGTAATGTGTGCATTGACTTCTGTAAGACCATGTGTGTATTTCTCACCCCCAAATACCGACATTTTGCTTGTTTATTTCCCCGCCAAATTGAAAATGAGCTCTATCCGATTTTTTTTGGTGAAATCGACATGTGCTTGCAGTTTTCATTGGCCCAATAAATTCCAATGTTGCTCAAGCGTCAATCGATTCATTACGGTCTGTGGAGATAATATAATGACTATTATGACAGAATATAATGACTTAACTATTATCAGATTCGAAATAACAGATGGTTCAAATTTAAACCAATAGTTAGCCCGCCCGATAATGGGTAGTGAGTTGCTTTATTAGACGAGAAGACGCGGTTTAAAATCTAGGTCAGACATCTGCAGCAAAAAGAAATCTTGAAAAACTATTTACTCGGCTATTTCCTCTCAGCGGAATTCTAGCAAAAAACTCTGGGAGTAAATAAAAATTGCTATGAAAAGTTTCTCAAAAATCCGTCATTCGTAGTCGACTTTAAATTGTATGTCTCGCTACTAATGTATATAACTTAACATACAGAACGTAAGCGGTGTGAGAAGCTAAGTCGTAATCCTTACTGAAGGGTTGTATTGATCAATTATGTATGTATATATGTTTTTGTAAGTTGTCCTTTATAAGTTTAAGCATTAAAAAATAACATACAATTTATTACTGTAGGCTGTCTATTTTTTTAGAGGTAGAAACCATAATTTGTGAAAATTTTAAATTTCCTGTCATCGTTTCCTGTAACAATATTTTTTCCATACTTTAGTTAAATAATTTATTCTGCAAAATACCTAAAGCTATAGAAATATCTCTGTGAACATAACTTAATACTGCAGTTTATGCTAAAGATTTAAGAAAAAAAAAATAAAAGAAGAAAGAGTGATGCTATGGAGCTGATAAAGAATTTTTTTTCAAATGCAATCAAAAAGTTTTCAACACTAAAAACTACAACAAAATTCTGAAACTTTTATATACATATGTATTATTGGAGAAGGCTGTTGTTTCTCTTTTGTCTTAATATTGTATTCATTTTTAAAAAATCTTCTTTTAATTAAATTTTGTATTGATTAATACCTGTTGGATAAAAACAAAAGTATCGAAGTTTTAAAAAATTCATAATGCAATGCATAATGCATAATGTACCATATAAATTTCAGTTTTTGACTCATTTATTTATTAATTAGTTGATTTTTTTATTTGTTTAAAAAATTTCAAATTCATTTTTTGTCTCTACATTTTACTTTTTTGTATAAAATTTTTTTCGGGTGCGTAATACTTATTTACTTGTGCGTATGAGTGATATACGGAATATAAAAAAATAAAATAATAAGTATACGTCAGTTGAACAGAAAGTGTATTTTCATTACATTTAATGCATTTCATAAGCAAAACAATGTTTCAGCATGATTTGCTCATCAAAAAAAAAGTCAACTAATAACTAATGATATAAATATGGGCAACAATTTTTTACAGCATTTTTTCCTGAGAGTAAACAAAAATTGCCATGAATAGTTTCTCAAAAATCGGTCTTTCGGAGTCGACTTTGAACTGTAGACTCCGCCACTCGTGTATAAAATTATCTCACACAATATAAGTGGCATGAGAATCGAGGTTGTAATTCTGACTGAAGCGTTGTATTTAATTATAATTATTGTTTCGGAATGATAAAAGTTAATAATTATTTAATCTTGATTTAATTAATATTCGATTGACGTATTCAAGTTTGAAGGTTATATGGCGAGCTGTTATAAAATTCAATGTGTTTTTCTAAGTTTTAATCATAATCCGCATCATAAGTCGCCGTGGTCTAGTAGGTAATGTGTTTTCTTATTAGACGAAAAGCCAGGGTTCGAGCCCCAGGCCAGACATCAAAATAAAATACAAAAAGTATTTTTTCGGCGACTTCCTCCCAGCAGATTTCTGGCAAAAACTCTGAGAGTAAATAAAATTGCCATGAAAAGTTTCTCAAAAATCTGTCGTTCGGAGTCGACATTAAACTGTAGGTCCCGCCACTCATGTATAAAATTAACACACACAACATAAGTGGTGTGAGAAACTAGGTCGTAATCCTGATTGAAGGGTTGTAATGACCAATTATGTATGTATGTAATCATAATCCGCTGAATAGCATACGTGGCAACTGTACTTAACGAAAATAAAATTGCTTTATATGTAATTGATAATTATTGTTGTAAAAAGAGATCTTTGTACTTTAAAAAGATGTACTTTGAATATTTAGTCTGATAAAATGAAGAAAGGGTGTAAAAACATTTGTCCTTATTAATAATATTGTATTTTCGTAAGAGTATTTGTGTATATTCCATATACTACAATTTTAAAACATTGTAGCATTTAAATTCCTTCAACAGTCTCACGTAAATGGTTGAAAAGGAAAGCGATTTATAAAATGAATTTTCATTTCAAAATATACCGCCGTTTTTGTATTTTGAATTTTTTATTGAATTAATAAAAAAAGTTTGGTTGTTGTCATGTGTACATTATTTGAGTAGGCGTCCTTGATAGTAAATTGAATCCTAGACAGAACTAAAAAGAATGGCATGTCAAACAGCTAAAATAACAGTTCAACAATAGACATAATACTTAATAGCGTATCACTAAGTCTTCCCTTAAATGTTTTCATGTCCATAATAAACACAATCGGTATTCAAGTGAATTTATGCAGAAACACACACACATTTTTTTTTGTATAACCAGAGTGTGTGCTTCAAAAGCACTTCAGATTTAATATGTAAAAATTCTAAGAATGTTTTTAGTCTGGAATAAAATCAGCATTATGCTCTATCTGTCTGTCTGTTATTTGTGTCTCAACTACTGTACGACACCTTTAGTGGCACATGCAATGCTTAAGTTTGTAAACTTAATATTAGCACTACCAGCAGTAAAATCAGGTACAGTAGTGATGTTCAAGGTATATTGACAATAGAAAACTTATATGATTATTTGCTTATGTTCAGTATTTAGGTCGTATGCCAATTTATCAAAGACGTTTTTACAAAAACATAAAAATATTAGTTGAAGGTTATTGCGAGGGCAGATTTACATAAAGTTTCTTACTGAGATTTCAAAAATAAAACATAATATTGTTAATAAAAATAAGTAAAAATGTTACAGTCTATACAACTTTATCATACTGTATGTAGCTCCACACATACATACATACATAAATGGTCATTGCAACTCTTAAAGGACTTATAATGTGAATTAGACTTCTCGAAGGAGTTAATAGCCCAGATGAGACCACAATATTCATGTTAGTAGTTGCCTGCAAAATGTGCACCAATAAGCAGATTGTATTTTATTATGTCGTAATAGTTCTTGGTAAATTCTTAATAATGTTATTGTTTAAAGTTAAACTTACATATAAAATATGTTATCTTCATAAGAGTAAAAGTGTAATGAGTTCTAGATTTTTATTGATTTTTTAATGTTTGTACTAACTGCCTGTCACTTATGTGTCAATGTCATCTACGTGACAAAAATGATAAAAATGTTTTGGTTGAAATCTTCAAAAATTAATCCATTAAGAAATGAGGGATTTATATACATACTGAAAGCATGGCATTATGTATAGGCAAGTTGAGTGTATTATCATTCAGATTTGATTTAAAAATTAGTTCGTAAAGAAAATTTGTTAGTAATACATCCTTGGATATTTTAACATTAAGATTACGATTAATTTTATATGTTAATAATGCTCTAAGAAATTATTTTAAAATTATTCAGAATAATGCTTACATACATACATAATTTGTCATTACACACTTCAGTCAGGATTACAACCTAACTTGTATGTGTTAATTTTATACATGAGTAGTCGAAACCTACAGTTTAAAGTCAACGATAGATTTTTGAATATGTTTTACTATTATGATGAAATTTTGTGCGCTACGCCAGGCCTTGGGTTTGAACTCATGACCTTTCGTCACACTTTTTAATAGATTATTTTGAATTCCCAAGCTATAGTTTTCGATAACTTTTTGTGTGCAAACATAGCTGCCAGATTGGACAATTTATAGTCATTTTGACGATTTTGAACTCCAAAAATATCATATTGACGATTCGACGATTTCTGTCCTTATTTTGGCGATTTTTGGAAATTAAAAATGTACATCATATTCTTTATTTTAGTACATTAAAAGCCACTTTAAGCTTTGTATTTACTTTGCAATTGTTACTGTTGGAAATTTATGTTAATAATAACAAGGAGTAAAGTATTATATTTTTAAGTTACTGTCGATCATATGTGATGATTTTTCTGTATTTTATTCCTTTTTAATCCCTTAATAGCCAACAAATTGCAACTCCTAAATAACCTCGTAATTGAGAAAAATTTATTACTTTTCGTTGCAGACAATTTTCAAGATTCAAGTATAGCTTCTAATATTACCATCGGAAGAACAAAATCAAGCGCCGTTATTTGGTTTCGTACGACCAACACTCAGGGGATCAATGGCGTTGTGTTTGGAACTATGAAAATATGGTATTTGAAGAAGAAAAGAGAGAACAGTGTTTATGAACACTAGGCTTGTATATATTTATACCATAAGTATCAGGAAAGGCCTCTGCGGGAAATGAGTTCCACATATGAATAGTCCGACTAAGAAACGTATTTTTACTGTAATGTAGTGTGTGATCCACTGGCCACTCAACCACACACGGAAGTGGTGGCCGATAAAGATGAGCGTTACGTAGGAATATATGATTTTCGGAAAAAGTACCCTTATTTCGTTCGAGCAAAATCCTTTTGTCGAAGCGATAGAACAGCGAAACACAAACCACATACAACGATGCTCCAATGATTCAATGGAGTTTGATAAACTACCGTCCTTAACGATCCACTACGGCCTCTCCTGTACACCATCGAGACACATCAAAATAGACGTTGAGGCACCGACCCATACATGAGAGTTGTATTCCAGTCTCGGTCGGTTACAAATGGTGTAAATAGTAATATAATATATAATAGATCTTAAGAAGGAACGGAATAAACTAAAAAATATGTCAGTTGAAGCCAACATTACACTAAATTTTCATGCTCAGAATGTCAAGAGCTTCTGACTCCTTAATATTTACACCACCCATAGATTAAGATGCACTATTATCGCTGCGTTTATGTGTCAATAAACAACATTGGGATAGATTTTTTAAACCTTAAACTATTTTTTCCTAAAAATTATATAAAATTTCTCCGTTTTTGGAAAAAAAATTAATAAATGAAGATGAGGGACGCCAGCTTTTAATTTCTAAAAAAATTTTTTAAATGTTTTATTTTTGAACTCAGATATGTAAATATGTACATATAGTTTATGTATATGTTTTACTATAATAGAAATAATTTTGGTTTTTAAACTCTTTTAATTTATTTATTTATTTGTTTTGACGATTTTAATAAACGTCTTTGACGATTTTTTTCAAATATTTGACCATTTGGTGCGTCATTTATCTGGCAGCTATTTGTGTAAGTACTCGATTTATTTCGTTGCATTCTTTATAGGAAAAATCAAAAGAGTCACAAACCAAATTTATTTTGATTTATAATTATGGTTACGTTTTTACCTTTTAAAAAGGTTTAAAATATGAGCTCGTAGATGCAATTAAACTAAAAATGAAATTGTATTTAGTTTTAATTAAAATTCTTTATTATTCGTACAATTCTGTGTGCCACTGTTTACAACACCATGTAAACAACAGCAATTGCTCTTATTTGTTATTCCTCTGTTTACACCCTTTGAATAAACAATAGCAATCAGTAATCAATTATAAGACAGATATTTGTAACAGATATCTTTAAACCACGATTACTCTCTTCAAACACACCGCGCTTTCACACAAGACTTTGCCTTGCCTTTTATATGGAAGGATAAACAGTCTGATGAATGTTCTTGAAGGCGGATGTTCGTGACTTCGCCTTCTCGAAATCTCTATAAATATAAACATCATTCATTATTGTTGTTTGTGTATTTTGTTTACATTTATTCTTGTAGTGTTGTTTATGGATTTTTTGTTTACTTGTTTACCATTTTTTATGCTGGTGTTTGTTGTTAATTAAGCAGTGCGATAATTTCTAAACTGCATTCTTTGTTTTTGTAGCTTTTGTTTATATTTTTAATGTCAAGCGATGAAAAAGCAACACACAAGTATTTAGATTTTTCATTTTCGTAACAATATTTTTATAGACTTACAAATAATTTGTGTTCCATATTATATCCAGTTCAAATGGATTTTTTTTAAAAGCATAACTTTATGCATCAAAGAGTGATATAAAATATTCCAAAAATTTTATGAACTATGACTGTATAGAATAAAAGATAAACGAACAATTGGTTCACCTTTGTACACACTTTATTTAATTTTACATTACTGGAAAGTGTGAGGTCTGGACATCGATGTTTTAATTGAGCCAATATCTGCATGAATGGAAATTAAATTTTAATGGAATTAAATTGTATACGATAGAACAGCACAGATTATAATTGATTTTATTCGTCATAGTATTGACTGACTAAGCCATTGGAATGCATGCGCATACAGAAGGTATGATGGCGCAAAATTTAATTTCCGTTACAACATTAAATCGTTTTCGATTTACGGATGTTATGCATTTGAATTTACAACTAATGGATGGGAGGGGATAGAGAGAAGAAATCAGTTAATAAATGAACAGTTTTAGAGGCATTTCATGAGGCTTTTTTAGGATCCGGATCAGAGTAAAAGTAATTTTCATAAAATTGTACTTGCTCGAATCACTTTTATTTCCAGTAGTAACTTATATTTACTGTTAATTTCTAAAATATGTGAGTATGATGGAACTGTTCAGCAAAAATCGATATATCAGAGCTGGGAACTCACTACATCTCGCATAGTAAGACAACAAACTACTTAGTAGACTACGTCGGCTTCTTATATTCAATACACAGTGCAACTGATCTTAAGGATTTTAATGTCAGAAAAATAAGAAGACAAGACAAGAACTGTAATTGAGCAATCAAGGCATTTTGTACAATTAAGGCCTAAATTAAATCTAAATTATCGTATAAGAACGTGTGGGCGTGTGTTCCAGGTCCACAAGCACAGAACAGTGACATAAAAGAAGTTCTGTTACCTCCTTTCCTTCCTCATAATTGTAGCTTCAGCAAAAGTCAATGTTAGGTGCTTCCAATATCCGGACATATACACCCATCGAACTAGAGAAATGCGATTTGTGAATGAATTCAGTTGAATTTTTTATTGTGACAGCTTTTGCAGGAATGTCGGCTTTGTTGTTACCTACAATGACCCGAGTCTAAGAATTCATTTGACAAAAAAAATGAAAAATGTCTTGCTATCTGCTCTAGTAGCATCCAATTACAATTCCTTAGAAGAAATGTTGTCATTATCGCAACCATGCTTGTACACCTCTCAAACCGCTCCTTTTCTGCATGTGAAATACATACTTACGTACATACATACATAATTGGTTATCACAATCCTTTCGTCAGGATTACGCCCAAGCTTCTCACACTAATTATGTTTTGTGTGCTATTTTTATACATGAGTAACGGGACGTACAGCTTAAAGTCGACTTCGAACGACAAATTTTTTAAAGACTTTTCATGGCAATTTTAGTTACTCTCAGAGTCTTCGGCAGAAATCTGTTGAGAGGCAGCTACCGTTTTGTTTGAGAAGTTTGAACCGTGGCTTCCCTCTAATAAGCCTACACACTACATACTACACTACGGCAATTATATTTAGAGCGACTAATTAAAAATTGTGGCCCGTAACTAATGGAGAAAGAAACAAATAAGAACTTAGAAGACATTTAAAAGATGATGTAGAAGCTAATTTAAACAAAATGAGAATAAAATGTTTTAAAGAAGTTACGGTCTATTAAGGACTGTAATCTTTAGAAGAATGTGCTAAATTAATTAAGAAATAATTAAAATATTTCGTTGTTGGTGTATTATTCCATTATTCGACGTTAAACTGTAGGTCCCGCCACTCGCGTATAAAATAAGCACACATAACATAAGTGGTGTGAGAAACTTGCTAGTAATCCTGGCTGAATGGTTGTAATGACCAATAATGATAAGATTATGACGTAGACTAGTTTACAAATATAGAGAGTAATCCAAAACTGTGCTAATTAAAAACGTGCATTTTCATATGTGTTTGCATATTGTTACGTTTTGACTCTTTTAAAAACCTTTAAAATATGAGTTCGTAGATTGCAAATAAAATAATAATAAATTTGTGTTTAGTTTTAAATTAATTCTTTATTGTTCGCACAATTCTGTGTGCCACAGTTCACAACTTGATATAAACAACAACAATTGCTTTGTTTGTTATTCTTCTTTACACTCTTCTGCGTAAACATTAACAATTGTTCTGCAGATCTTGATAACGCGTCTTCACACAAGACGGACTGAATTTTTAAGGATCCCGTTGTCTGCTTTGTCTTGCCTTTTATGTGCCAACGTAAACAATCTGATGAATGATCTTTAATGCGAATGTTCGTGGCTTAGCCTTCTCGAGATCTCATTGTTGCTGATATATTTTTGTTTACTTGTTTATCGTGTAAACAAATTCATTGTTTTTGTTTCTGTAGCTTTTGTTTATCATTTTAATGTTAAACGATTTCACACCATTTCCATTTTTGTAACAATATGTAACATAATGGTAAGTATTCCAGGGTGTTCCAAAGCAAATACTTATGAGCGTACTTACGTTCTATATTAACAACCTGACGCACTGATTACTAAAATATGTATGTAAAATATAAAACAGTCTTTGTAAATCTGAAGCAAACGTTTTTTGATTTTCGTAAACACATTGACAATCCTCCCACTTTATTTACAACCATACATTCATTATCTCGTATTTTTCAGTTGTAATTCTTACGTCTTCTCTTTTATAGAAATAACTTTTTGTTATGCAACATTCACTTCAATGTGGATAAAATTTCTAACCAAAATAAATCAAGACTTCAGAAATACATATCAAAATGAACTTGTTCACACAAATAGCTGCATAGGTGATATACACACATATTCATAAGCATATGATGTTTTCAGATGAAGTTTGCATCAACAAATTCCAACTGAATTCAAAGTTTATTACGGAAAGAAAAATTAGAAATTGTTCATTCAATTTGTCTATTGTGAGTGGAACAAAATTGCATGAAAAAATTGACATTAATTTCTCTATTTAGCAGATTTAAAGTTTTTGAAAAAAAAAAGAAAAAAATTAAAACATTTTAATGTTTAAAAGTTGAAATATACAGAATTTTAATATTTTTTTTTAATTAGCCATTAAAACCAAACCCCAATCGATAACAGGGCTTCCTCGATTTGGTCCTTCCAACGCATACAAGGTTGTCCTTTTCGCCGACTTCCGCAGATCCCCGCATCAAATACGCGTCTCGCCGGAGCATTATCGTCCATTCGAACGACATGGTCGAGCCAGCGCATCTACTAGATGTTAATACGCTGCACAACGCCTACGTCGTTCAGGAGCTCATTCAGCTCACTGTTGGATCGAATGCGGAAATCATCGCCAACTCGCACTGGACCGAAGAACGTACGTAGGGCTTTTCTCTCGAAAACTCTCAAGGTTGCTGCATCGGTGCTTAACCCTTATGTCAACAGATACATACCCGGGTATGTTTCGTGTTTTTAAATCGCCGTATCTCAGGAAGTAATAACTGTATTAACCTGAAATTTCCTGATATACTCATTGCATATTTTCTACCTTATTCCTAGACTTGAGTAAAAATGACGGAATGTGACCATTTTTTGATTCTTATCCCTTACGTCAACAGTTGCATACCTGGGTATGTATAATGAAATATATGAAAATATTTTGATATTTGATATTTATTAAATTTACTCTGGAAGTTCTTAATAATAAGATTAAAATTCAATCAAATATAGGAAGATATAAAAAATATTAAATACAAATTTTTCTTAAATGCATTTATTACGTTGCGGCATATAACTTGAATGAGCGGGACACACGGGCTTGTTGCATAACGGGCAGGATTTGCTGGTTGACCGACGTTTTGTACATAAGTGGCAATTACCTTTTACTTTCATTCTACCAGTGCTGTCAGGGTCTTCCACGCTTTTATCTGTAGCACCTCTAACGCTCAAATATTCCCCACATATGGCTTCAATTGCATTGCGTGTTGAAAATATTTTTATATTTTTGTTTCTTGTGGAAGCTTTCAACATTGGGTTATTCTCAACGCAAATTGTGGGCAACGAGGTCTAGTATATTGTAGAATAAAGCCAAGAGCCATCTATTTGTTCGTCGCCTTGTTCAATATTCTATCCGTATTATCGATGCCACCTTTGTATTTATTGTAATCCAAGATCTAGAATGGCTTTTACTTTGGGCCTTGAACTTCGTATGAATAATGCAGGAAGTATAACCGACTTATTTTTTTTGATGTGAGAGCACAAGGTAATATTGTTACTGAAACCAAATGTAGTTAACTCTACTTCCCGTCCTTTAGATAAAGTGAAATATAGTGATAAACTTCTGTCCATCATTAAACCTTTCGCAACGTTATATGTTGTGAATAAATTATCACAAACAATATTCCTCCACTACCCTCTTGTCTACCATTCTTTCCCGGATGCCGCCAAACCAGTATAAATTTGTCCCTTCATTGGATAGAATGAGACGGAGTCACATACACACCATACTTTAATTCCGTAATTGTCGGGTTTCGAATGTATGTATTTTGTAAACCCGGTGCCGGTATTTTGTAAACCCGGCTACGTCATTGCTGCGTAGATTATCATTGAGTACTAAAAATAAGTCCGTTATGGCTGCAGCTTTGTCGGTTTTTTACGCTGTTGACATGTGTTTCCGTTGTCGAAAAGTATAAAGCGGGAGCTCGCTTATGGAAGCTCGATAGAAGGGATGTGAGGTTGATTTCCATAAGTCTTTAGTATGTACATACGTAACCAGAGTGCGTTACACCACCCAACAAGTAATTAAAACCAAATCAATACAAAAATAAGCTTAGCAACAAAAGAAATTCCATATAAAATGTATGAACATACCCGGGTATGCTTCTGTTGTCGTAAGTATAATTTTTTATCTGTTGACATAAAGGTTAATAGGGTCCATACCCCTGAGCCAAAAAGAAGCACGGATAGGATGAGCGTTATGCATGCGTTCATGTATGAAACTAAAAATAAAAGTTTTTATTTAAACTGGAACGCAAAGGTTATGAGTGTAGAGCTGGGATAATCCCAGGGATTAATATTATCTGATGTAAGAAGCTTTTAACTGTCATAGATTTTCATATTTTTGTTGCAATATTAGCACCACAGATGCTGAACACCTTTTTTTGATAGGTGTATTGAAAATTTATTTAAAGAAGCATTTTAAACGATGGGAACGATAGATTGTTGAAGTTTGATTGAAAAAAATGTGTTGGTAGATACGAAACGAAAAAATTAATTTTTGTTGACATTCATATATGGTAGTATAAACGTAATAAAAGGAAGAAATATTTTAGATGATGATTGTCAAGTTCTAACTGAGAATTTTTGAATTGACATGAAGCTGTATAACAAAAAGTTAACATTTCTTATGTCGGGAACTATTTAAAAACATTAATAAAAATGTAGGAGGTAGTTTCAAAATGGCGAATTAATAGCTTTTGTTGTACATTTATTTTAGGTTGCAGAAAATATTTTATGGTTTCAATCAAATATAATTTGGAAATAATTATGAGTCCTCTAGAAATTAATAGTTAAGGATAGACTTGTTCTTGATTCGGTAAGATGAGAGAATTTAAAAACAAAACATAAGATATGTACCTACATACATACATACATATCTTATACACATAAACGCATCGTCAACCCGTTCTGGACCGCAGTTCTTACGTAGGATTATTTCCTCGAATGCTAAAATAAGTGCTGCAACAGTGGTTAATAGCGACCATGCTTATGCGTCATAAAGAAACACAGGGAGAACGAGCGTCTTGTAGAGAATTGGTGTTAGTTTTGTCATACGAGAGAGCTCTCTACTTTTCAATAGTCTGTTGAGATCATAGTACCACCTATTGGCATGAGTAACCCCACGCTTAATCTCCTGCCTAGCAGTGTTTTGGGTGGTAACGTTGGAGCCAAGATATTAAAATTTACTGACTATATTAAAACTATAGTTATCGTCCGTAATCTGGAATCCAATGTCCCTACTTGTCGACAACATGTACTTCGTTTTGCCTTCATTTACTGCCAGACCCATTTTCATAGACTCATGTTCAGTAGCACTAAAAGCAAAGTAACACCTCGCTTGGTACGCCCTAAGATGTGAACTTCTTATTTTATTTCTTTTGTTCTTCTCCGGATTGAATATGTTTAAAAACCCTGTAATAAAAATTAATTAGTTTCTCATTTAATGAGATCAGTAAGTGATAAGCTTTGGATTGAATTTTAACATTAAAATTAAACGCGAATATTGAATGGATGATGATTTTTTTCTTCGTTTAATAATCGCTTTTTTACTTTCAACAGTTGGTAGCAAAGAAAGTGTGGTTTGTGGAAAAAATTTAATACAAATCTTTTATATTTTTTTAAAGTTTATAAATGTAATTAAAATTGCTTTTGCAAGAAAATTTGATTAACAAAAATAAAAATTTTTTTAATTCAACCATTTACCAAATGAAATGAAATAAAAAATGCAATAAAACAAAAACGGTTTGAAAATTTTCCAAATTTATTTTCTTGTTGTGAAATACAATTGTTGCGGGTAAAAATGGAATATCATTTCATTCAAAAGGCTGTTGCTGATGGCCATTCCTCATTCGATCGGATCAATTTTTGTGCTCTTTTTTGAGCATATGGGATAACCTTCAAATGCTCGATTGTTTCTGGTTTATTGGCATAACACGTTTCTTTAACGGCGCCCTACAGAAAATTGTCCAACGGTGTCAATCGTAGCTTTTTGGCGGCCAATTCACATCACCATTTCGACTAATTAAACGGTCTTTAAACGTTTGATGCAACTCTGATTTTGATTCTGTTATGAGTAAAAAAAAATATAAAACTTCAGAGAGAAAAAATATTTCAAGTGAAAAAAGGGCCTTGCTGACGACGTCAGCATATTGATTTGCGTGTCCGTAAGAAAAATGTAAGCTTATTTAAGGAAAAAACGCAGTTTTAACAAAAGACCTCGCCATTCATGTGTACAAAATTCAATTCAGCCCATTCAGACGTCTAAAGCGTCTTCAATTCATACCAGGGCGCAAAGTAAAATATGTTTGAATGGCTAAGCGAATACACAAAATTTTCAAATTTGGGGCTCAGAAAATTCTCACACAATCCCTCAGAAACAAATGCACCCAGAACCAACAACTGTATGAGACGTTTTTGAAGATAAGACCGTTATAGGAACATGATAATGGAGTAATTATTTTTTTTTTTGTACGACCAACATGCAGGGGATGGCCACTACGTATGCAGTAGTACATTGTGGGGGATAGTGGTAGGATAATATGTTATGGAAACATTGATATACAAGCCATCGTGACGATGCTCAAAATAGGCTTCGAGGCATCGGTCCATACATGAGAGTTGTATTCCATTCTCGGTAGGATATTAGTGGTGTAAATAGAAGGTGAAGGTCTGGTGAAGTGAAGTTGGGGTCTCAATAGCGATTCATTGGTGCTGGTATTTCCAAAACTAATTATTTCAAGAATTCAACATGTGGTGCGAGAAGATAGAACGTAATCTTGACTGAAGGGATGTGTGTATATATGTTTTTGTAAGTTGTCTTTTATAAGCTTAAGCATTATATAACAACATACAATTTCTTACTGTTGTCTGTTTATTTTTTTTACAGCTAGAAAGCACAATTTCTGAAGAGTTTAAATTTCAGATCATCATTTCCTACAGCTATAGAAATATCTCTGTGAACATAACTTAATACTCTCAAACTGCAGTTTATTCTAAAGATTTAAGTACAAAAATTAAGAGAGGAAAAACAATGATGTTATGGAGCTGATAAAGAATTTGTTTTTTCAAATGCAATCAAAAAGTTTTCAACACTAAAAATACAACAAAATTCTGAAACTTTTATATACATATAATGTATAATTGGAGAAGTCTGTTGTTTCTCTTTTGTCTGTATATTATATTGATTTTTAAATAAATCTTTGTTTAGATAAATTTTGTATTGATTTATACCTGTTGGATAAAAACAAAAGTATTGAAGCTTTAAAGAATCTATGAAAACCAGAATGCAAACATAATGTACCATATAAATTTCATTTATTGACTCATTTATTTATTAATTAATTAATTATTTTTCTATTTTTTTGTTTGTTTTAAATTTCAAATCAATTTTGTTTCTCTTCATAAAGAAAACATTTCACTTTGTTGTACAAAATTTTTTCGGGTTCGTAATATTTATTTCAGTTTGCATATCAGACACTTGTGCGTGTGAGTTATATAAGGAATATAAAGAAAAATAAAATAATAAGCATATTGCAGTTGAATAGAAAGTGTATGAACAGAATACAACCACTACAATTTTTTTTATAAATATTGACATTAAAAAAGCGTAGAGGAATGCGGTGAGTTTTCTTACATTCTAAGTTATTGCCTTCCAATGATATGCATTTGACCAACAAAACAAAGCATCGAAAAAATCAAAAATTCATTTGTCGTCGCCTTTGCACCAATGTAAACAATAAAAGTATAGGATTCGGTCTTATGACTTATTATTTAATTATGCACAACAATTTTTTAAAAGCATTTTCTCTTGAAGTTACATTTTTTCTTAGTGGTTTCATTAAATCGAAAATATTTCTTCGGCGGGTGGCAGATTTCCGGCAAAAAGTCTGAGAGTAAAATAAATTGTCATGAAAAAATCTGATGTTCGGAATGGTCTAAGAAACTAGGTCGTAATACTGACTGAACGGTTGTCATTACCAATTAAGTATGTAAGTATGTACAAGACAATGTTTTATAGGATAGGAAAAACTTTGTTTCCATGCTAGTTGACATCACGACTTCGTGAGATAATTTGGTCGAGAAGTTGTTATTGCCGTCTTGTTAACAGAATATGTCTGTTTAGTTGACATCTCCGTTGTCATCTTCCTGTAATGACAGTCGTTCACAGTTACTTCAATTTCAACCTCATATTCAAGAACGAAGGATCAATAATGCCATTCCTAATGTTTTTCTGAGCCAAAAATACGACAGTTTTGTGTATCCAACAAGCAATTCAGATGGATATGTGGTTTATCGAAAATTTTTGTTTTTTTCGAATAATTGTAGTTGTGTTTACTTTGCTCGACTAGCGTTAAAACAAGCTGCTCTTTCGAAAAGCGCACCATTTTTTATCGGAAGGCGAAGCGATAGTGACTAGCATGTTTTAGATCAGAGTTTTTGCTAGGTTAGGAGACTCGCTGTTCTTTGTTGAAATTTTAACCAAAAGGATAAGAAATGCTCCTCTTGGTAAGGTTCATATGTCAAGGGACAGGATTGTAGTACAGGAACTTTTAGGTTTTAAACGATCTAGCCATTATGGTATGAGGTTTCGATTCGCTCTCTCTCTCTCTCTCTCTCTCTGAGATGTAACACGGCTCTAAAGCTAATAAGTGAATGGTGATCATCGTCTGGTTTTAGTGTAAATTCTTGTAAAGCTAGGTTGGTGATTTTTACCAGGCGATATAGAGTACATCTTTCTAACTAACCGATCCTAAATAGAGTTTAACTTTCCTTATCCAAGATAGCTAAATATCTGGGGTAATTCTTGATATTTAGGTTTTATTGATAGAGTTAGGAGATCAACAATAGCTCTCTACACCAACAACAGGTCCATAGGCAAAAGTCTCAGATCATATCCATCACATACTGGCTCTACCGGGTCGTGGTGGAACCAACCTTGCTCTATGGTATGCATGTCTGTTGGACGGTGCACAAACACCAATGCCACTGTCGACTGATAGATAGAGTACGCAAGCAGTCAGTTGTTCTGATTACCAGTGAGGCCTGTTAAACTCCAACCAATACGTTATTTACTATACTTAACTTCCTTGCCTCTGACGTCTTATTAAGCTAGAGCGCTGAGTTAGTAGTAGTAGTAGTTTAGTAGTAGCCAAATGCTAGCCTAATCTCTACTATGGATATGCTACTGTCCTGCGAAGATGTAGACACTCTAGGGTCGAGTATATAGTTACAAAAATTCAAAATCTAGAGACTGGAGTTTTGCTTTTACATCGCTTAACATTTAAATTATAAACAAAAGCTACAAAAACTAAACAATGCAGTAAACAAGCCTGTTTATAAATTGTCGTACTGCTTAATATAACAACAAACACGAGCATAAAAAAATTGTAAAAAAGTAAACAAAAATACACAAAAAACACTACAAGACTAAAATAATAAATGTAAACAACGATGTTCACATTTATAAAGATTTCGAGAAGGCGAAGTCATGAACATTCGCCTTCAAGAACATAAATCAGACTGTTTACTTTGCCATATAAAAGGCAATGCAAAGCAGTCAACTGAGTAGTGAAGTTCAGTCAGTCTTGTGTGAAGACACGTGGTTTGAAGATCTCCGTTACAAAGATCTGTCGAATAATTGTGCAGTAATTTTTATTGTTTATGCAAAGGGTATAAACATAGAAATAACAAATAAAAGCAATTGTTGTTGTTTACATGAAATTGTGAACAGCGGCACAAAGAATTGTGCGAACAATAAAGAATTTTAATTAAAACTAAACACAAATTTATTTTTATTTTATTTGCAATCTACGAAATCATATTTTTAAACCTTTTTAAAAGGTAAAAACGTAACAATATGATTCCTTATAACATTAATAAGCTTTTCTACGTACTTGAGTGTATTTTCTGAAAATCGGATTTACGTTGGAAAATATAACGGAGCCCAATTGCTGTTGTAAATTGAAATGCTGCAAGTCTTTTACTTGTAATACAACTACTATTGCTTCCACTTCAATAACTGCTGTAATGAAGGCTGTTGATGGCAGTCTATAAGATATAAAAATTCGTACTGCCACAGGTAAACTGCAACCGCAGTTTTGCTAGCAAACCCATCCATTGAAGAAATAGACGCATGATAACAGAAAGATAATACAGTTTGCAAAAAACAATACACACAAGAAGAAAGGGTTTTTTTCACTTTCACATTCTTCGTTTTTGGCTGCTGAAGGTATACTCTTGAATTATTTACATTGAAATGCAGATTTCTGAGGTAAAAGTTCTCCCTTCAGAAAAGGTTTTTCCAAAAAATGACAGTAAACGGAAAGAAAGAAAAAATTAAAAAAGAAAAGCGTAAACGATAAAGATTTAAATACTGAATAGCAAACAAAACCGTGCGTTGGAATTGGGGTATCGGGAAATACCGCAATTATTAAAGATTTACATTGAATTGAATAAATAAAAACAAAAAATTTAAAGCACAAATATCTTAATTATATTTTAAAATTTTATATGGATTTGTAGACTGCATTCGCTCGTATTCATGTGAACAGGAATAGTTAAGCATCACTTAAGTATTATATTATTATATAGAGTTTGCCATCTATCGATTTAAATTTGAAACATCGGTAATGCTTTTATGCTTTTATTCTATCACAACATCCAATATATTATCACCACTTAACGTAATAAATCGATTTACGCTTGAGCAATGCTGGGATTTATTGGGCCAACGAGTAAATGCACAATGATGTCGTTTTTGACAACAATTTTCATTTTTTGGTGGGTACTTTAGTAAGCAAAATTGGCTTACTTGGGACTCAGATGAACTCAATGCACCCATTACGAGTGGCCGTTAATACAGCTTGTGGAACGGAGAAATCATTTTCGCATATTTCTTTGAAAATGGGAACGGCGGAACCATTACGGTCCATGGAGAAATCTATCGCACTAAAATAAAAGATTTTTCTGTACCCGCTCTTCATGGTATTGATGTGAACGATGTTTGGTTTTAACAGAAACGCACATCTCATGCCACAATCGAGTTGTTGCGATTCAGTGCCGCTTAATTAGACGAAATTATGGTGTGAATAAGCCGCCAAGAAGCTGCGATTAAACAATTTCGTGCTACTTTCTATGGAGCGCCATTAAAGAAAATTGTTATGCCGATAAACCACAGGCAAATGAGCAATTGAAAGCCAACATTTGTGATGTCAGTGCCGAGATACGACTCAAAAAATGCACGAAAATTTGTCCGCGGCAGCCATATGTATGAAATAATATTGCAAACCAATTGTACTTCACAACAAAAAAGTAAATTTGACAATATTTCAAACCATTTTTGTTTTATTGCACTTTTTAATTTAAACTTTTAAATGACCCACCCACTACTTATATTTAATATGTAAAATTCATAATACGGAGAACATATGTGACGTAAAACTAGGTGAAAAAAACCCTGCCCCCATTAATTCAAAACCTGGACGACCGCAATTAATATTTAGCCAAAAATCTGAGAGAGCAAAAACACGAGTTGCAGCGGAAATCTCTAAATATCAAAATAATGAAGTTGAACCCATAGAGCATGCTGTTACTACGGCTGCTTGTAAATGTACACTCAAAAAAAATATTAAAAACGGTTAATGAAACCATATAAGATATACTAATCTAGATTCGGATTGGGTCCGGGAACCTATTACAACTGATTATTATTTTATTTTTTATTTACTAATTTTTTTTTCTGAGTGTATGACTAAAGTTAATGGTCCCTTCCTCCCCAAAAAATTATTGAAATCGGTCCAACCGTTTGGCTATAATTAATTTTGGCCAATAAAAGGAGTTAAATTTCCTATAGTGCATTGGAATGTATTCGCATGCAGAAGGTATATTAATTAAAATGATTTGATGGCGCAAAATTTAATTTCCGTTCCAACATTAAATCGTTTTCGACTTAAGGATGTTATGCTTTTGAATTTACAATGGAAGGGGGTATAGAGAAAAGAAATCAGTTAATAAATCAACAGTTTTAGAGGCATTTGATTAGGCTCTTTAGGATCCGGAGCAGAGTAAAAGTAGTTTTCATAAAATTTTATTTGCTCGAATCGCTTTTATTTCTAGTAGTATTTACTGTTTACAGACTTTTAACAAAAACAAATGGAACTGTTCAGCAAAAATTGATATATCAGAGCTGGGAACTCACTACATCTCGCATAGTAAGGCAACAAACTACCTATTAGACCACGTCTGCTTCTTTTATACCATACACTGTGCAAATATGAACTGGTTTTATTTTCGGAAAAATAAGAAAATGGCTTAAACCAAGACAAGGACCGTAATTTCGCAATTAGGGCATTTTGTACGATTAAGGCCTAAATTGGATTTAAATTATCTTATAAAAACACGTGAGCGTGTGCACCAGGTCTCCAAGCACAGAACAGTGACATAAAAGAAGTTCTGTGACCTCCTTTACTTCCTTGTAATTATAGCATCAGCAAAAGTCGTTATTAGGTACTTCCACTATCCGGGCATATTCATCCAGCGATCTAGAGAAATGCGATTTGTGAATGAATTCATTTGTATTTTTTATTGTGCTAGGTTTTGCAGGAGTGTCGGTTGTTGTTACATACAATGACCCCAGTCTGGGAATCGATATGACAATAAATAGAAATTGTCTTGATATCTGCTCTAGTTGCATCTAATTACAATGCCTTAGATGATATAGTACAGTTGTTGTCATGTATGCAACCATCCTTATAAACCGCTCAAACCGCTCCTTTTCTATAAGTGAAATACATAATTGCTTACATACATAATTGGATATTACATCCCTTCGGTCAGGATTACGCCCTAGTTTCTCACACCACTCATGTTGTGTGCGTTAATTTTATACATGAGTAGCGGGACCTACAGTTTTAAAGTCGAATCCGAACGACAGATTTTGAAAGACTTTTCATGTCAATATTATTTTCTCTCAGAGGTTTCGCCAGAAACCTGATGAGAGGCAGCTGCCGAAGAAATATTCTTTTATTTATTTCGTTTTGTTTGAGATATTTAATCTGAAGTTTGAACTGTGGCTTCACTTCTAATAAGCCAAAACACTACATTGTACACTACGGCACCTATATTTAGAGAGACTAATTAAAAATTATGGCCCGTAACTACTAATGGAGAAAGAAACAAATAAGAACTTAGAAAACTTTACAAGATGATGTAGGAGCTAATTTAAACAAAATTAGAATAAAATGTTTTAAAGAAGTTAAAGACTGTAATGTTGAGAAGAACTGTTTAGGAAATTAATTAAGGAATAATTAAAATATTTCGTTGTTGTTCCATTATTAACTGTAGGTCCCGCCACTCGTGTATAAAAGAAACTTACATAACATAATTGGTGTGAAAGACTAGCTCGTTATCCTGGCTGAATGGTTGAAATGACCAATTATGATAAGATTATGATGTAGACTAGCTTACAAGTATAGAGAGTAAGTAAATAAAACTATGCTAATTAAAAACGTGCATTTTCATATGCTTTTGTATATTTTTACGTTTTTACTTTTTACAAGCGTTTAAAATATGAGTTCGTAGATTGCAAATAAAATAATAAATTTGTGTTTAGTTTTAATTAAAATTCTTTATTGTTCGTACAATTCTGTGGGCCCATATTCACAACTTGATGTAAACAACAACAATGGCTTTGTTTGTTATTCTTCCTTACACTCTTTTGCGTAAACACTAACAATTGTTCGTTAGATCTTTACAACGGAGATCTTCAAATTACGATTATTCTCTTCACACGTTACCCGTCTTCACACAAGACTGACTAAATTTTTACTGGCCCTGTCGCCTGCTTTGTCTTGTCTTTTATATGCCAACGTCAACAGTCTGATGCATGATCTTGAATGCGAATATTCGTGGCTTCGCCTTCTCGAGATCACCATAAATGTAAACATCGTTGTTTCATTGTTGCTGGTATATTTTTGTTTACTTGTTTATCATGTAAACAAATTCATTGTTTTGTTTCTATAGCTTTTGTTGAACATTTTAATGTCTTTGTAAATTTGAAGCAAAAGTTTTTTAATTTTCATAAAAACATTCAAAATTCTCACACCTTGTGTACAACCATACATTCATCATGTATTTTCCAGTTTCAATTCTTACTTCCTCCCTTGTATAGAAACCAATTTTTTTTTTGTTTTACAACAATCGCTTAAAATGTGGAAAAATTTCTAACTAAAATAAATCAAAACTTCAGAAATACATATCAAAATGAACTTGTTCACACAAATAGCTGCATAGGCGATATACACACATATTCACAAGCATATGATGTTTTCAGAGGAAGTTTGTATCAACAAATTCCAACTGAATCCAAAGTTTATTACCGAAAGAAAAAATTTTTAATTTCGAAAATTTGTTAAAAATTATTCATTCAATTTGTCTATTGTGAGTAGAATAAAATTGCATGAAAAAGTTGCCATTAATTTTTCTTTTTAGCAGATTTAAAGTTTTTGGGAAAAAAAGAAAAAAAAATTAAAACATTTTAATGTTTAAGAGTTGAAATATACAGAATTTTAATACTTTTGTTTTTAATTAGCCATTAACAACCCGACAGCAAACGATGACAGGGCTTCCTCGATTTGGTCCTTCCAACGCATACAAGGTCGTCCCCTTCGCCGACTTCCGCAGATCCCCGCATCAAATACGCGTCTCGCTGGAGAATCCTCTTCCATTCGAACGACATGACCGAGTCAGCGCAGCCGCTGGATATTAATACGCTGAACAACGTCTATGTAATTGAGGAGCTCATACTGCTCACTCTTGGATCGGATGCGGAAATCATCGCACTGAACCGAAGATATTATGTAGGACTTTTCTCTCGAATACTCTCAATGCCGCATCAGAGCTTACCTGCGTCATAAAGAAGCACGGGTAGGAAGAGCGTTGATACATGCGTTCATGTATGAAACTAAAAATAAAAGTTTTTATTTAAACTGAAGAGCAAAGGTTATGGGTGTAGAACTAGGATAATTCCAGAGATTAATGTTATCTGATTTAAAATACTTTTAACTGTCATAGATTTTTAAATTTATTGGTCTCAATAGTAGCATCACAGATGCTGAACGCCTTTTTTTAAAAGGTGTATTGAAAATTTATTTAATGAAGCACTTTAAACGATGGAAATGATACATTTTTGAAGTTTAGTAAAAATGTGTTGGTAGATACGAAACGAAAAAATAAATTTTGGTTGACATTCATTTAGGGTAGTAGGAATGAAGTTACAAATGTAATAAAAGGACGAAAAAATATCTGTCCTAATTGAGAATTTTTGAACTGACATGAAGCTGTATTACAAAAACGTTAACATTTCTTTTGTCGGGAACTATTTTAAAAGATGAACACATTAATAAAAATGCAGGAAGTAGTTTCGTAACGGCGAAATAATACTAATACTTGGAGAAAATATTTTATGGGTTCAATCAAATATAATTTGGAAAGTATTTATGAGCTCTCTAGAAATTAATAGTAACGGCTAGACTTCTTCTTAAGTCGGTAAGATGAGAGAATTCAAAAACAAAACATAAATTATGTACCTATATACATACATACATATCTTATATACATAAATGCATCGTCAACTCGCTCTGGACCGCAGATCTTACGTAGGACTATTCCCTCGAATGCTAAAATAAATGCTGCATCAGTGGTTAATAGCAACCGCACTTATGCGTCTTAGAGAAACACGGGGAGGATGAGCGTCTTGTAGAGTATTGGTATTTAATTTTGTCTTACAAGAGAGGTCTCTGCTTTTCAATAGCCTGTTGGGATCATAGTAACACCTGTTGGCATGAGTGATCCTACGCTTGATCTCCTGTCTGACAGTGTTTTTGGTGGTAACGTTGGAGCCAAGATATAAAAATTTACTGACTATATGAAAAATATAGTTATCGCCGTAATCTAGAATCCAATGTCCCTACTTGTCGACAACATATATTTCGTTTTGCCCTCATTTACTGCCAGACCCTTTTTCATAGACTAAAGGCGGAGTAACATCTCCCTTGGTACGCCCTATAATGTCAACGGCGTCAGCGTAAGAAATCAACTAGACGCTTTCGTGGAAAATAGTGCCATTGAGATGCATTCCTCTTATCGCAAAACCCTCTCCATGATGAAATTGAAGGGATCGCATGATAAGGGGCTGCCTTGCCAGAAACCTCGCACGGTATCAAAATGTTCGTAGAGGTTCATACCTACAAACATAATTGGTCATTTCATTACTGCATACATCACATATGTTGATTTCTTGAAATAATTTGTTTTGGGAATTGCAGCAGAATTGCATCACTGGTTGCTGAAACCAATTGTCGCCCAGGTCCATGCTGTGCAGTTGAGACCTCAACTTCACTTCACTAATATCTGACCGAGAATGGAATACAACTCTCATATATCCGCCGATGCCTCGAAGTCTATTTTGAAGCTTCTCGAACTTTATTGATTCATTGGAGTATTGTCACAATGGCTTGTATTTCAATGTTCCATTGCTACTACAACGTATTTTGCCCGAGCAAAATAAGGAGACTTGTTTTTGTAAGTTGTTCTTTATAGTTTTAAGCGCTATAAAATAACATGCAATTTATTACTGTAGTCTGTTTACTTTTTTTTAGCTTTAAACCACAATTTCTGAAAAGTTTAAATTTAATGTAATCATTTTCCGAAACAATATTTTTTTCCAATCTTTACTTAAATAATTTATTCGGCAAAGCATCTACAGCTATAGAAATACCTCTGTGAACATAACTTAATACTGCAGTTTGTTAAAAAATATAAAAACAAAAAATAAGAGAAGAAAAAAGTGAAACTATGGATGGAACTGATAAAGAACTTCTTTTTTTTCAAATGCAATCAAAAAGTTTTCAACACTAAAAAACAAAACAAAATTCTAAAACTTTTATATATTTTTGTATTATTGGAGAGGTCTGTTGTTTCCCTTTTGTCTTAATATTGTATTGATTTTTAAATAAATCTTCGTTTAAATAAATTTGTAATGATTTATACCTGTTGGATAAAAACAAAAGTATTGAAGTTTTAAAAAATCTATGAAAACCATAATGCAACCATAATGTACCATATAAATTTCATTTATTGATTCATTTATTTATTAATTAGTTAATTAATGGTTTGTTTTTTTTTTAATTCATTTTTAGTCTCTACATAAAGAAAACATTTTACTTTCTTGTATACAATTTTTTTCGGGTGCGTAATATCAAAGAATATGGATATAAAGAATACGCATTATATAGAAGTAAAATTTCTTATGGCGGGTTGTAACATTACGACTCGCTCTCACCAAAATCTTTTTAAAAATCATTTCTGGATGAGGGGAGAGGAAGACAAAAGGAAAATGAACACAAACAAAGAGCGTAAAAATGTGTTGCTCTCATCGTACGTATGTACATGTGTATGTATTCTTGTGTTTTTTGATTTAGTTTTCGATCAGACTGCGACAAGAATACATGTGCTGCGGATGCTCCATCATATTATTTCAGAATAACACTCGAAGAATATTGTGTGTTAAAAATGTTCTATGTCATTAGCTGGGCGTATTTTATTTTGTCCCATAGTATAATTTTTTTTAAATGCTTTGGAATGCTCGTTTTTTTTTTCTTTTAATAAAAAATGGTCTTTTTATTCTTTTTATTTTTATTTATCTAAAAAACATGGCCTAATTTTTAAGCCAAAGGTGGATAGCTTTACGTTCTTTTAATAATAACATAGATTTTTTATTTTATTTTTATTTATCTAAAATTATTAAGCCAAAGATAGACAGCTTTACATATGTATGTTGATGAAATGAAAATAAAAATAGAGTATATTGCTAACACTTTTATATGGCTGTATATAAATAAATTCTCTCAACTTATTTTCTCTCTCTCACTCACTAATCCATAACCATAGGCATGTGTTAACCTAGAGGAAAATTGTTGGTAATAATTCAAGTCTACTTATTAACCCAATGATATGTATATGTGATCGAAAAATATAGAAAAATTGTACTGCACTAAATCCCAACAGACACCGTATTTAACTTGGCAAGTATTCTTCCAAAAATCGAAATTATTTCTCATTGATATTAGTGAATACTACCGTGATATTTCTTTGGGTGTATAATTGAAGTCTGAAAAAAGCGACAAGAACCTTCTTCTTTAATAGCTGACAAGATTTTTACGCCCTTTTTAACGAACATTCTTGATGTTCGTGTCCTATGTGTGTCAAAAGCCGAAGATGTTCTTCCCCTGAGGGACATTGGTGCCGACGTCTGTTTTTAACACCAGAAAAATAAATAAAAAAGTGGTCAAACAACAAAAACGCACGATGAGAATTGTTACGCTCTTGGTTTCTGTATCCTTCCTTCTATCTCTCCCCCGCGTCATGAAATATTATTGAAAAATATTCCAAAATATGTTAAAACTCACATTCTTTATACTTTATTTTCTTTGGTAATATTTATTTCAGTTTGCCTGTCAGTGCGTATGAGTGATATACGGAATATAAAGAAAAATAAAATAATAAGTATACGCCAGTTGAATAGAAAGTATTTGAACAGAATACAACCACTACGTTTTTTTTTTAAATACTGACAATAAAAAGCGTAGAGAAATGCGTTGAGTTTGTTTACATTCTAAGTCAGATCGAATTCACCTTCCAATGTTACTATATTTTCATGATATTTAATACATTTGATAAAAAACAAAGTTTTTTTATGTTTTGCCGCATCGAAAAAATCAAAAATTCATTTGTCGTTGCTTGTGCACCAATGTAAACAATTAAGTTATAAGATTCGGTGTTGTGACTTATGATTTAATTATGAGCAACAATTTTTTAAAGCATTTTCTCTTGAAGTTACATTTTTACTAAGTGGGTTCATTAAATCGAACAGATTTTTTTGACGAGAGCCAGTAAACCGGCAAAAACTCAAAGAGTAAATAAAATTGCCATGAAAAAATCTGTTGTTCGGAGTCGACTTTGTACCGTAGATTCTGCCGCTCATGGATAAGATTAACGCACTCAACATAAGTGGTGTAAGAAACTAGGTCGTAATACTGACTGAAGGGTTGTAATTACCAATTAATTATGTAAGTATGTACAAGACAATGTTTTATAGGATAGGAAAAACTTTGCTTCCTTACTAGTTGACATCACGACTTCTTGAGATAATTTGCTCTAGAAATTGTTATTGCCGTCTTGCTGACGCAACAAGTCATACAAATCCGTTTAGTTGAGGCCGCAAGTACTTCGTTGTCATCTTCCTCTAACGAAAGTCATTCACAGTTATTTCAATTTCAACCTCATATTCAAGAACAAAGGACCAATCAAGCCGTTCCTAAGGCTTTTCTGAGCCAAAAATTCCAACAGTTTTGTGTATCCAACAAGCAATTCGGATGGATATGTGCTTTATCTCAAATTATTGCTTTTTTTAATAATTGTCATTGAGTTCACTGTGCTCGACTACCGTTATAACAAGCTGTTCTTTCGGAAAGCGCACCATTTTTGATCGGAAGGCGAAGCGACCTCGTAGAAATAAGTAGAAAGTGACTGCGATGTTTTAGATCAGTGTTTTCTGTTTAGGAGACTTGCCGTTCTGTGCTGAAATTTTAACCAAAAGGATAATAAATGCTCCTCTTGGTAAGGGACAGGATTGTAGTACAGGAACTTTTAGGTTTTAAGCGATCTGGCCATTATGATATGAGGTTCCGATTCGCTCTCTCTCTCTCTCTATCTCTCTCTCTCTCTATATATATCTCTCTCTCTCTCTATATATATCTCTCTCTCTCTCTCTCCCTCTCTCTCCCTCTCTGAGATGTACCAAGGCTCTTAAGCTAATAGCTGAATGGTGCTCATCTTGTAGTTTTAGTGTAAATTCTCGCAAAAAATGATTTGGTGATTTTTACCAGGCAATATAGAGTACCTGTTTCTAAATTACCGATTATAAATAGGGTTCAACTTTCCCTATCCATAATAGTTAAATATCTAGGGTAATTCTTGATATTAAGTTCTCATGGAATGATAATATCATTGATAAGGTTAGGAGAGCAACAATAGCTCTCTACAACTACCAAAGGTCCGTAAGCAAGATCTGGAGTCTCAGACCCATCGTCACATAATGGCTCTATACGGTCGTGGTGGAACCAACTTTACTCTATGCATGTCTGTTGGACGGTGCACAAACACCAATGCCACTGTCGACTGATAGACAGAGTACGAAAGCAGTGAGGTTTCTACACAAACCAAGGCGTTAATTACTGTACTTAATTGCCCTCCCTCTGCCCTCTTATTAAGGGAGGGACTGAGTAAGTTGTAACACTCAATGCAGTCAAATGCTAGCCTAATCTCTACTATAGATGTGATGCTGTCCTGGGAAGATGTAGACACTCTAACGTCGATTATATTGTTACGGAAATGAAAAATCTAGATATTGGTGTTTTCTTTTACATCGCTTCACATTTAAATTATAGACAAAAGCTGCAAAAACAAAACAATGCAGTAAACAAACCTGTTTATTTAATTGTTTAAATTGTCATAATACTTAATACAAAACCAAACACCAGCATAAAATGGTGAACAGGTAATCAAAAATACACCAAAAACTCTACAAGACTATAAAATAAATGTAAATAACGATATTTACAATCCATTACATTTCGAGAAGGCGAAGTTATGAACATTCGCCTTCAAGAGCATTCATCAGACTGTTTACTTTGCCATATAAAAGACAATGCAAAGCTGGCGACTGAGTAGTGAAGTTCAGTCTGTCTTGTGTGAAGACGCGTGGTTTGAAGATCTCCGTTCCAAAGATCTGTCGAATAATTGTCCAGTAATTGTTATTGTTTATGCAAAGGGTATAAACAGAGAAATAACAAAGGAAAGCAATTGCTGTTGTTTACATCAAGTTGTGAACAGCGGCACAAAGAATTGTGCGAACAATAATGAATTTTAATTTAAAAAAACACAAATTTATTTTTATTTTATTTGCAATCTGCGTGATCATATTTTGAAACTTTTTTAAAAGGTAAAAAGGTAACAATATGATTGCTTTTAATTTTAATAAGTTTTTCTACGTACTTGAGTGTATTTTCTGAAAATTTACGTTGGACAATATAACGGAGCCCAATTGCTGTTGTAAATTGAAATGCTGCAAGTCTTTTACTTGTAATACAACTACTATTGCTTCCACTTCAATAACTGCTGTAATGAAGGCTGTTGATGGCAGTCTATAAGATATAAAGCCCATCCAAAAAATGACAGTAAACGGAAAGAAAGAAAAAATTAAAAAAGAAAACCGTTAACGAAAAAGATTTAAATACTAAATAGCAAACAAAACCGTGCGTTGGAATTGGGGTATCGGGAAATACTGCAATTATTAAAGATTTACATTGAATTGAATAAATAAAAACATAAAATTTAAAGCACAAACATTTTAATTATATTTTAAAATTTCAAATGGATTTGTAGACTGCATTCGCTCACATTTATGTCAAAAGAAGTAGTTAAGCATCGCTTACGTATTATATTATTACTATGTAGAGTTGGCCATCTATCGGTTTAAATTTGAACATCGGCAATACTTTTGTCATTTTATTATATCGCAAAATTCAGTAAATTAACGCCACTTAATGTAATGAATCTATTTACGTTTGAACAACGTTGGGATTTATTGGCGCAGGCATCATTCACCTATATTTCTTTGAAAATGAAGACGGCGCAACCATTACGGTCCCTAGAGACATCCATCACACTAAAATAAACGACTTTTCTGTACCCGCTTTTCATGGTATTGATGTGAACGAGGTTTGGTTTTAACAGGATGGTGCAACTTGCCACACATCTCATGCCACAATGGATTAATTGAGTTTGAGTGCCACTTAATAAGAGAAATGGTGATGTCAATATATACATATGTACATAATTGGCCATTACAACACTTCAGTAAGGATTACGGCCTAGCATCTCACACCACTCATGTTTTGTGTATTAATTTTTATACATGTGTGGAGGGACCTACAGTTTAAAGTCGACTCCGAACGACAGAAACTTTTTTTTTTGCAGTTTTATTTACTCTCAAAGTTTTTGCCAGAAATCTGCTGAGTCGCCGCAGAAGTATTTTTTTATATTTTGTTTTAATGTCTGGGATACGAACCTGGGCTTTACGTCTAATAAGCCAACTCACTACCTACTAGACTACAGCAATTTCTGATGTCAATGGGCCGCCAAAAAGCTGCGGTTATATTATGAAGCTGCGATTAGACATCATTGTACTATGTTCTCTGGAGCGCCGTTAATAAAAAGTGTTATGCCGACAAACCAGAGACAAATGAGCATTTGAAAGCCAACATTCGTGATGCCAGTGATGAGATACGACTCGAAAAACTGCACTAAAATTGTGCCGGTCCAAAAGCTTGTTAGGCCGCGGCTGGCATATGAATGAAATAATATTGCATTTCTAATCGAAACGATTGTACTTCACAACGAAAGAATAAATTTGGCAAATTTTCAAAAGATTTTTGTTTTATTGCATTTTTTAATTTAAACTTTTGTATTTACTCACACTATGATCATATTTAATATGCAAAATTCACAATGCGGAGAATGTATGTGACGTATGAGTTATATTTAATTCAATTAGATTCATACATGACAATATCAAAGAGTTTTATTGCCTACTTTTCAGAGTAAATATTCTAGTACGGCAATATTGTGCTTATGAGTAATATATTTCAAATTCAATTAAATAGAAAGTATACCCCATTAATTTGGAATTAACAACAACTACACACTATGTGTGATATCGTAACTCTACGAGATTTTTAAAAATTTAAATTTTTCTAGATGTCTCAACTTAAAAGTAAATACAAAAACCACAATTCCAGACTATATCCTAGTGGGCACTACATCATGGCCTGCATCTCCTTAGCCTGTAGCTTCCACATCTTCACAAGAAAAGAATAAATTTCACAAAATTTCAAATACTTTTTTATCCTTTTTTATATTTCATTTTCAAATTTAAACTTTTAAATAACTCACCCTCTTAGCTTGTGGGCTCTTATGTCAATCTCAAAGTTTAGGTTAAAAATTTAAAAATTACCGCATTATACAAAGACAATCCGTTCGTAGCTGCCCACATACGGAATACTAAGTGATCATCATATTTACCTCCTCCCCATATTTTTCTATAAATAGCAAAGGACAGCAAAATAAAGTTTCATGTCCGTTTGTGTTCAATATGTGTCCACATATCTGTAATACAATTTCAAGACATATATTTGGCAATAAACTGTGATATTATTTGTGTTTTTCTTTTTTACCATTTGTATTTGAGACATGTGGATGGCCACAAGATATCCAAAGTTTTGTTTTCAGATACATGAGTTAAAAACTGTAATTACTTTGTAGAACATCTGCCTCATTATTCTCACAAATATATGTATGTGGCCGGTGTAGCTTGAATGTTAAATATTACAATTAAATACCACAGTTGCAATTATTTTGGATCATTGCATGCATTTAATAAAGAAAATAAACATTCACTCAGGTATGGTCGTTAGAAAATAAGAAAATAATTCGACTTAGTCTGTATTCAACCTCCAGGTTGACTTTCCGTCCGATACCCAACGCTGGTACACACCTCATACCATTACATTTAGGCTAGATGTTTCAAGCCCGGAAAATTCTCCTTCAAGCATAACGACGATAATCTGGGTACAAATTCGTAAGAGGAGCGCAGCTCCTAAAGTCAATACTTCGCTATGCTACTGCAAGACAATGACAACAGCAATACCGCCATTAGTAAATATCTTGTAGCGATCATAATCAATAAAGACGTCGTAGGCATGCCTGCTTAGTTGCTAATTGTCAGTGGTAACGAGGTGAGAGAATGCATGCTCCAGTAGATAATGGCTAAAATAAAGTATGCCCAACGATTGAGACTTCAGTCTCCTTCTGGAAAACACTGATTCTACTGTATGCCTCAACTAGAGCCTCGTAATCCTTTTCCCTACCAACGGACCTTTCACTAAGTTGGTCCTACCGTAAAATTTCAATAAAACAAAGTGTGTGGTAGATATCATCGAATTCGTTTTGAAGCTCTATTAATGGCTTACGATGTTTAAATGTTTGGGTGGAAACGCTTCTGAAATGTTAAATTTTCCACGAATCTGGTATATAATTCGGACTGAGTTTGAACGATGGTATGGATCATGTTTAGTCTTATTGGCTGTGTTCGCACATACCTGCAGTTTAAGAAAACGCTACAAGAATAAGGCTAACGGTGTACAAACCCACAGTTTCGGTGGCCAGTTTATATAATTTCCATGTGTTGCAATCATGTCCTCTTATCGTTTGTAGAGAGTGTCCAATGTGGAATGAGCACTTGGGTGTCGTTGGAGTCTGGATCCTATTCAAATCAAAAGATGTTGATAATCATCCACTTATAGCGCTCACATTGATGGATTGGTCAGCGTCGTTCTCAAGGAAATATTTACCGATTAAATCGCCAGCCCAAAATCGACAAAAAGATTGAATTTTTCGGGTTATATTGGACGCTCATGTAACCATACATCTAGAAATGGATCTCATCGCTGAAGATGATTCTTTAATAAAACTTAGGTTGGTAGACAGTTGCCAATTTTAAAAATTTTATTTTTTACACGTTTTGTTGAATGTGAGTAAATTAAGAGAAGTCACCAAAGGCAGTTTGTTTGCACTTTATTAGTGAGGCTTCGGATCTGGTAAGTACATAATGAAAGAACACCATCATTTAGGCAACTATAAGATAGCACTCGACAGCTAGAAAAATTTAGCATTTGGCTATATAAGACATTATTAGTTCGTTGTAATATAAAAAAAGTTGTTAGGTTTCTTATGGCTAAATAAGCCCTCTTTATAAGAGTTTGTTTCTCTTCAATTTCAGTTTCTAGCTCATGTTCAGACAGGTTTGCCAGCGTTTCTTAGGAAGTAATTAAAAAATAAATAAATAAATAACCAAATTTGGTTAAAAAGAACCAACACACCAACACAGACGAATAGAGAAAAATGTGAACGAAAAAATTGTGTTATTGTGCTGTAAGCTGTCCGGTAATGGTGGACTAAAATGTAGTACGTCGTGGAAAAAATGTACGTGTTCTCTTATTGTACGGTTGTTCGTTTAAGGGGGATATATTTTAATAATCCCTTTTCCGTTGTAAAATGTGTCCGTTCAAGAGTGGTGTCCGCTTAAGTGAGGTGTTTTTTAGGAGAGGGTCCACTGTATTTGATTGGCCCGCACTATATTCACATCCAAATGAGATAGAGATCTTGTGAAATATGGAACAAACAGAAAAAGGTGTAACATTGGTATAAGTTTTGGGAATTAATTTAATCTGCGTGGTATGAGATAGCTCAATGGGCGTGGCAAAATACTGTTGACCATATGCTTAGACGATGTCTATTAGTTTTGAACAACATCTCTACAAAATATTAACCACTCTAACTGCACTTAAATTAATGCAAATGCATTACTATTTTTTTATAACTAAGGATAAAGGAGGAAAAAGAAGAAAATAAAAACAAACAAATAGTAACCCTAACGATGACCACAAAATTACAATATTTATAACAGTATTTACTTTCCAAGAAAAGGAATTTAAACGCCTATTAAGTATGTTTATTAAAATAAAGAGATAATATTAGTATATAGTAACACGTTTGGAAAACCAATTACGGTCATTTCACTACGGCGGTGTTTGATTAAAACCAGTCATTATTTGACCCATGATATTTGATAATAAAAACTGTTTGCAATTGAAAGTGTTTTATTTAACCTGTCAAGTATTTACGCCAGAATTTACAATACATAACCGCAAGATATCATTGAAATGGAATATATTGCTGCGTGTTCATGACTGCTTGAAAAGAAAGTTTGCATATATGTATGTATGTATTGTAACGTATTAAACATGAAGTTTAGTTAACCTCGTGTTTAATAAATTATTAATTGACATTAAAGGGCATATAAATATACGACAGTGCATGTTAAGCCATATATTTCGCTAACAAAGACGGATGATTAGGTGATATGAGTAGCCATAAATTAAATTTGATGCTTAGTGAAAAAATTTCAGCAGTCTGTGTTAATTAAATTAGTTCAACAAGTTCATTGTTGCGCTAATTTGGACGTAAATAATTTATTATTAATTGATTCGTATAATTATTACTAGAGTGCATTTTTATCTGTTTGATTACGAAACCAAAAGGAACTTGGCATGAAATCATACAAATACAAGAAAAAGATGACGTTGGTTTTCAAATATAGTGAATTCCTTAAGAAAAGTTTCCACTAAGGCCAGCATTTAAGCTCATTGTCAGACCACAATCAATATTCAATTTGGGATTCAAACGTTCTCTAGAGGAAACATATCCGAGTTCAAAATAAATCTTATTATTGCAGCATCCTTTATAGTACAGGGCTCCGTCGAGCAAATCAGAAACAGAGGGGTCAAAAAACTCCGTCTTTTCATGACAAGAGTAGGACGCTGGCCCATGAGGATATCCAATGACATTATATGGTAATCCAGATATTTCAATACAGACCAAAAGAAATTGGAAATAAACGACTTATAATGCACATCGCTCATAGTATTGGCTTGGCCAACATCGTTCTCAATGATATATGAACCGAATTGCACGAGTTGTCCAATGCTATAGTTGTCAATTGTGATGTGGGAAAACTGATTGAATAACTGCTATCAAATGTCAAAATTCAGAAGTCCCTGTTGGAAGGCCCAATATTTCTTTTTTTTATAACGAGTTAAGTAACATCGTTCCAACAGCTATCGTGAGTAGCATAAAATTTTTTTTATTTCAACTATAATATAGCATTTACAGTGGACAGCAAAATCCTAGGAACATCAATAAATATTAGCAATTTCATGAATTTTAAGATGTACAAATACTTAATTTGTTTATATTTATTTATTTTTATTTTATTATTAAACAAAAGAAAAAAGAGGTAAAGTTTCCGGTGTAAATCGCAAATGCAAAGGTCTAATGTGTTAAAATGTCATCCCTTAGATTTAAGTGACGGTTGCTGTTCATTTTTGTACATTAAGGTTATTCTTCGTTGAATCTACGAACACTTTAACACTGGATAGTTACTGTTTGTCGAATCTATGAATCTCGTTTACTTTTTATCATATAATTCTTTTATGTTTGACCAAATTTCGGTCTTTTTGTCAACAAATTAATTGATAATGAAAGCTTGCAGTGAGTAAACGTACGCTGAATGGTCTTTTTTGTACATTAAGGTTACTCTTCGCTAAATAGAAGAAAAATAAAAAAAAAATTTAATTATTTTTAAATTTAATTTAAATTTAAAAATTTAACGTTGTTGAAAAAGAGAGCGAAATTTGGTCAAACATAAAAGAGTTATATGATAAAGAGTAAATGAGCTTCGTCTATTCAACGAACAGTTATCATCCAGGGTTAAGGTCAAGAACTGCATTTAATCTATTGCACTTTGGATGTACCAGTTTTATCTAACAACCGTTCTTACAAATGATCTCCTAAATATTCGCTTGGACTCATATCGGGACTTTGCGTTAGAGTATTAAGACTGTGAGTATTTCGGTAGGCAAATTACACCCTCACATTAGCTTCACCGATTTCAATTAAATTAAAATAACCATTCTCACTGTGAAAGATATAAAGACCAGGGTGTCTTTTTTCAAAATGATTATAAAAAAATAACAATATTTTTAATTTTAAATAATTAAAGTTCTAATGTTGTTCTAGATTAGTTAATTTTACAAAGAAAATCTGTTTAGGTATCGTATAACCATATGGTCAACAAGATTTGTGTATACCAATTTCAGCAATATAATTTGACAAAAAAGTCTCCACAGGGTTAATACTGTTGCACAAAGTCCCGATATGACTTCAAGAGAGTATTTAGGAGGTCACTTGAAAGAACAGTTAGGTAATCGCTAAACCTCAAACAAAAGTCAACCGAAAAACTTGCTCATGGTGCCACCAGAAAACACTAAACAAAACTTATACATTCAATTCCAAATGGATTAAATGGAGTGCTTGACCTTAAGGGATTTTCTACTAAATACAAGTGATAACATTTTCATATATTAGGAGTTTGAATTTTAAATTTACTCAGGGTTCTCCTTGGGAGTATTTATGGAGCCATCTGAAACTTTTCCTTATTTTTCTCTTGTTTTTTGAAAAATATTAAAAAAATTCTTTGTTTTATAATAAAACAGTAATAAATTAATAAAATAAATATATAAACTATAAATTTTTATGCAAACTTTTGGCTAAAATCCGTGAAATTGCTAAAATGTATACACTGTATACTCTGTAGTCTGAATTTTTTTCGACAGCTTATTGCAATTTGTGTGGGGCTTTCTTCTTGTATTTGCCTTATTTTTTTCACATCACTGTATGTCTACCAACATACAAATTTGTGCTGGCCTAAAGATGAACTAATTTTAAATAAATTTAATTTTTTTTTTGGACTAAGAGCCTTTTTTCGCAAAAGAAATACCAATTAAATGGTATTTAATTTATCAATTATCAATTTAAAATGAAGTAAATTTCAAAACAAGGGGTTAACAAAAAAATTGCAAATAAAAATGAAATTACTACGTTTAATTAGAAAGGCATTACCAGGAAATAAAAACTGGACTACATTACAAAGAATAACAAAAAGAAGAATAAGAAGAATAATAAAATATACCACAGAAATAATATGCAATACCACACAACAACCATATTGTATTTTTTTCGGTCTAACATTGGTTTTGTGAAAGGATATGTATGTATTTCACTTTAGCCCTATTTACCTCTTAGAGGTTTTAAGGCATGACGCTTTCATTTTTAACATATTGTTTCCCCTTTTTTGTGACCGATAGTCTTTCATTTTCCTTCCATTTTGTTAATATTGATTATCCAGTGTATATTTCTACCTTTTAATCTATTGCAGTTCATCCCCTCTTTATTTTATTGTGGTAACCGAATATGCTGAAGCCACACCAAGCTGTAATGCCATGATACATTGATTAGAGTTGGGTTGATTTGTGAGAAGAGTGCATATATTTTGCAAATATTTTTTCCACTTGAAACTATTTGTAAATTGCCAGATCATTTCTTTTTGTGCTTAAATAGTAAATTAAATATAAATTGAATTTCTGGACGAAATACGTTACGTTTTTACCATTTTTAAAAACGTTTAAAATGTGAGTTCGTTGTTCAGTTTTAGATAAACTCTTTATTGTTCGCACTATTTTATGTGCCACTGTTCACAACTGGACGAATACAATAACAATTTGTTTAGTTCTTTACACTTTTGTTCGCGTAAGCAGTAGCAACTGTTCGGCAGATCTTTGCAACGGCGATATTCAAATCACGACCGTTTTCTTTACACGCAACGCGTTCTCACACAAGAATGGCTGAATTCTTACCACTCCTCGTTGCCTTCTTTGACTTGCCTTTTTATATCCCACCTAAATAGTCTGATGAAGGTTCTTGAAGTCGAATGTTCGTGGTTTCGCTTTCCAGTGAACTCTATAGCGACTTCATTTTTGTTTGTGTATTTTGTTCATATTGCTTGTTGTTGCGTTCCCACTTACTTGTCTATTCCTTTTTCTTTCATACTGTTGTTGTTAGTTTACTTGTAACAAGTTCGTTGTATTTGTTTGTGTAGCTTTCGCTCATTTTAATGTTAAATGATGTTACACTGTTTCCATTTTCGTAACAATATGTTATTAAGGGGCAAAGTTTTATTTTGCCACTTTAAAGTGCATGAATTTCTAACTTTTAAATAATACATGTTATGGTGCGGGTTTATACCGATTATGACTATGGAGTGCAATTAAGGATACGATTTGGAACCTAAAATATTATTATAAAGCTGTTAAAATCACCGCATCTGACACAAAAGAGCTACGAATACAGTGCAAAGAGAATCAAAATGCTCTTTTAGGTCCTAAGTACAATACTCTAATGGCGTGCACCATTATAGGTCATAAATACTATCATAATACCACGGTGTGCTCTTTTGAGAAGAGCTTCCTATCCTTAAATTCAAATAAATTAAAGCGTGTCCGAGATATCATTGAAATTTTTTTTGTAGATTTGAAAGAGCAATTAATGCCGTCATGTGTGGAAATAACATTGTTGAAATCTCCGACATTCAATTTTAAATGGCTCTTGGAACAGGCTGAATTTAACCGATTACACAGGTTTCGTATGTTTTGAGGACCACTGTAGCTTGTGGCTTACTCGCATGTATTTTCGGCTTAAGAAAACTTCTCTCTAAGACCTTGGTTGACAGTTCACATCACCTCCCAATGAAGTAATCATGCTCCCAAATCAGTCATGCGGAATATACAATGCGTCGTGTCGTGTTTAATACCACATCACGTTGGTGTTCCAATTAAAGCCAATAGAAGCCGGTAATCGTCGAGCTATAGTAGTTACCGTTGCCATTGAAGACACAACGTCGTTCTTAAGGAAATCAATGACGCCGGCAGTTCAAAATCCATCAGAAACAATGAGTTTTTCCATTCGCATTGCACGCTCTTCAATTTCACGTGGAGTTGGTTTCTTCTCACACATAGAAACCTCAGTTACACACTAACTCATGGGACTTAAACTGTAACAATAAAATTTGACAGCACCTCGAAGTTTTCCAAATCGTTTACAGACATTTTTTTAATCGAAATTTTCAATATTTGCTTGTACAACAATTTATTACACCCATTTTAATTTTTCTTTTCACACGGCTATGGACTAAAATATGTCTGTTTATGCGGGTTTTTTTTTAAGCAGTTTGATATATGAGTTGTCAATCGACAATTATTGAATTTTTACTCTTCGCAGCCATAGCATGAACAACATGTTGAAAAATTTCCATTCGATTTTATTACTTTTCATAGTGAAATACAAAAAACATTTGAATCGTGCCATGATGAATGGTTATCTTTTTATCGTACCTTTATTATTTCATTGCGTGATATGTAATATTTCTATTGCATACTCTCGGAAAAATTAGAAATTTTTGTTTTGGTTTTTGTAAGATTCAAAAGATTAAAAGTCGCTTTAATATTTGCTATTTATGAAGTATGTCTGGTATAGTTATAGTTAGCCAATGTATACAGAAGTCGTCGTAGTCTAGTAGGTACTGCGTTGGCTTATTAGACTTAAAGCCCGGGTTCGTATCCCAGGTCAGGCATAGTAGTGTGTTGACTTATTAGACGTAAGGCTACGGTTCAAACCCCAGGTCAGATACCAAAACGAAATATGAAAAAATATTTCTTCGAGGACTTCTTCTAAGGAGATTTCTGGTAACTCTGAGAGTAATTAAAATTGCCATGAAAAAGTTTCTCAAAAATCTGTAGTTCGGAGTCGATGTTAAACTGCAGGTGCCGCCACTTATGTATAAAATTAACGCACACTACATGATGGTGTGAGAAGCTAAGCCGTAATCCTGACTGAATGGTTGTAATGGACAATTATGCATGTATGTATGTCTGGTATAGTTTAGCTAAAAATATTTCTATGCGAGTAAGAAACAATCTTAAATTCTAGAACCAAAATATTAAACTTATTGGCTTACAAAAGTTTATATTTCAGTCATAATAACCTGCAAAAAAATCGATGCAAATTATCACCAACAGATGTTGAATCACGTTTCAATTTTCTGTGCTGTACTCCACAAGGCCAATTGGTGAAGAATATTTGCTTGCTGACAGAATGAATGTTTGCAGATGACATTAATATTTTTGATTCAAATTCATTGGATCATAGACCGAGCCCTTTGGCAATTCAGTGTTAATATTAGTACGTTTTTGACTTTTAAAAACGTTTAAAATATGATCTTGTAGATTGCAAATAAAATAAACATAAATTTTGTGTTTAGTTTTAATTAAAATTCTAAATTATTTGCACAATTCTGTTCACAACTTGATGTAAACAACAACAATTGCTTTTCTTTGTTATTCCTCTGTTTATACCCTTTACATAAACAATAACAATTACTAGACAATTATTCGACAGATCTTCATTATTCGGTGATCTTCAAACCACAATTATTCTCTTCAAACGCACCTCGTCTGCGTACAAGACTGACAGAACTCCATTAATTCAGTCGCCTGCTTTGCCTTGCCTTTTATATGGCAAAGTAAACAGTCTGTTGAATGTTCTTGAACGCTAACGTTCATGACTTAGCCTTCTCCAAACCTCTATAAATATAAACATCGTTGTTTACTTTTATTATTATAGTGTTGTCGGTGTATTTTTGGTTTACTTGTTTACCATTTTTTTATGCTGATGTTTGTTGTTATATACAGTATACAGTACATTAATTTGTTCGTCAGGTTAGTTTATTGAATTGTTTTGTTTTTGTAGCTTTTGTTTATATTTTTAATGTTAAGCGATGTAAAAGCAAAACACCAGTACATAGATTTTCCATTTTCTTAACAATATAAATAACTCACTTAAATACAGTTATACGATTATACGCGAATGGCGTCAATTTTAATGTGATATGACACACCCCATAAAAGGTCGGCATTCTATCGGTCAATGTTCAGGGAATCAGGGCCAATTAATGTAAGGCGGACCTTAAGTTAAGTTACCTAGTAGCAGATAAGTTACGTACTTATATTGCAAATAAATCAATCATTGTAATGGCTGGTCAGTTAACTATAAATTCCTGAAATGGCTAATGCTAACAGTTCGTAACTCTATAGAATGTAGGTGCAAACTATACTCCTTAGAAACGAAATGACGACAAAACTATGGACAGTTGTAATGCAAACCAATTATGAACACAAGAGCCAAGGAAGAATTAAGAGCTGAAACACTGCTAGGAATTTTTACCTAAAAATAAAGCAGGAATATTATGACATTGAAATCGTTTGATGTAAGGATGATTACATTAATCTGGTCACAAAGGGTGTATCAAGGAATCAGAGAGAATTTTTTTGGACTTGGTCATGAGAGAAAAAACGACAAATGACAGATTCCAATCGAAAAGAACAATGACAGCTGCAAAAAGTTCTTACCACAGAATTGAGGAAAACTGAAGTGTGTCACAATAATAATATTGCTGAGTTTGTCCATAACAGGGCTATTCATATTTCATGGTGATGCGTTCACCAGCTTTAAATTTTTTGGATATATGGATGATCCAAGCCTTTGTTCCGAAATTGCTATTCCACTCATCTCTTATAGGATTTTTTATTAGTTTTAGGCCGGAGGTGGGAATCTTCGAAAGACACTTTTGTTCCAACTAAAGAGTGCACGATGGTGCCTACGTAATAAACCCACCCCCTACACATTTCAACCACACTCCCTCCGCGGGAATGCCGTAAGGTATTACTTCGCGGAGGGCTGGTTAGCTTTAAAACTTTGTCACACTAAATTAAACTTCGCCTTCTCTGACTCTATTGGCTCCATAGAATCCTAGAATTCAACACCTCTTCCATATGCCGAGTTGGTCCGAAACTCGTTTCCCCGGGCCATCTAAATCTGGGGCAGCATGTTAGAATATTCTTCGCATCTTCCTCCTCCTCCTCAGTTTGGGCATAAAGGGGAAGTATCATGTCCAAATCTGTGCAAGTACTTCCTGAAGCACGCATGACCAGTTAGGGACTGGGTCACGTAGTAGTTCAGCTCGCAATGTTCGTTCTCCATCCAAAGGGTTACATTAGGGAAAAGACGATATATTCATCTTCCCTTTAAACTGCTCTGCCATTGTGACTGCCATTTGTGCATGGAAGTCCTTCGTTCCTCCACTTTTATAGCCGCTATTTGTCCCGGGAACTCGAGACGGCGAAGGTATATCCTTCCCATCTCATCTGCCAATATATCTATTGGTATTGTCTTTGCCAATACCAGTACCGCTTCATCAGACACTGTGCTGAAGCCGCTTATCTGTCTATTCGCGCTTGTACGATACACTGAGGACAGTTTCCTCCTTGTCGTGCCCACTGAGAGTGCCTCCGACCATATTGGGCAAGCACAACAACAAATCGACGTCACAACCCTCGATATTATTCTCCTCTTAAATGGATTTGGTCCTTCAATATTTCGCATCATCCTCGCCATTGCTCCCTGGGTTACAGATGCCTTTTTGCCGAATCTCTTATAGGATTCTATCGAGTGTAATGTGTTAGCAACCACAACCTATGCATACCAGAGTAGATAAACTAAAGCTTAGTAAACCTTTTGTTTATTTGATATGAATATGCAAGACGAAATCGATTCCTATAGGATTTATTTGACTCTTCAATTAACGTTTTGAGATTAAAGCAGTTTTGACGTTTTATATTGTTAACTGGTTTCCAATGTTCGTATAGCTTCCATGATCACGATTTTATCTGTGCTGGTACTGCTAATAACAGAGCTGACTTCGGAGGATATAAATCAGAGATCATATTGTCAAGAGACATCTGCCTGTTCAGAATTTTTAAACTAACACTCAAAATATGACTCTCTTTTATAAATGGCTTCTTCGTATTTAATATTTTAACGTATTGCCACTTATATTATGTTGAAATCGAACTACCTAATTTAACTTCTTATTTGATTGTGTAAAGTATACTCGGCAAAACTCAAAGAAAATTCTTCGCATAAACTTTATTGTACAACTTTTAATGACTACAATAAACAAAGAAAGCTTTGTGGCTTAATTGCATATACCTGGGACCTACCCCACCAGAAAAATTCCTACGATGGTATATCACGCCAGTTGTCGTGACAGGGGTTTTCAATCTCTGATTCTGAATAGGGATGACTGTTACCTAAATACCATCCCCGCGGAACTCCTGGACATCTATACCGACGGCTCTAAACTCGACAATATATTTGGGACCGGAGTCTATTCTGGGAAACTAGACCTAATCATTATGGAATGTCGTCGTTGTCTCCACCTCTTTCTGAGCGCTTTATTGTCCCACTGGTCTGGATCCCCGGGCACAGTGACATTCCGGGGAACTAAAGGCCCGGTGCACTCCTTCTGGAATCCTCTTCAGTAGACTTGAGCATGCCACTCGCCTCAGTCAAGCTGGCCATTAGGCTAAAATTCTATTCTAATTCTATTGACCCTATCCTGGGTCAATGAGGAGTCCTGTTCCACTGCTAGACTCACTTGGCCCCCGATGGATAGAAGGCATACCAACCAGTTACTTAGACTTGGTCGTGGCATCATCTCAATCACAGTGGCCATGCATACAGGTCATTGTGTTATGGGCAGACACGCGGAAAGAATGCGGCTCCCATTTAACGACTACTGCCATGGATGCAGATCCGCTGAGGAAGAGGAGACTGTTATCCACTTTATTTGTCAGTGCCCGTCTCTTGTAAGGTGCTTGGTTATTTGGTTCTCCATTTCTTGTCAGCTTGACGGAGCTATCATCTATTGACGTCAAGGATATAGCTGCGCTTATCAAACTTTGTGGCTGGATTTCCAGTGTGGGGTAGTCGTGCTGACCAACTTCTTCCTCTTCCCTTCTTCTCTGGCCTGGCATCAAGCGAGCTTTTTGATATCAGAGCTACCACACCGACCTGACCTATATCACGCCAATCCCGATAGCCAGTTTAAATCAACTTATAGTTAGATGATCATGCCTTCAAATAGCTAGTGCATATCATCCAAAGTTAGAAATCATCAACTTAAGGTGCTATTCCTTAACAGTGATAACCTGGCCAACGAATCAAAGGAATGTGGATTGACTGCGTGGTCATACCAAAGAGTGACTTTTTTTGGAATGCATGGTACCCATTTGTATCGAATGTGGATTGATATTGTCCAATATTTGGGGCAATTTTGTTCGTTCACATACTCATTCATTCAGAAATGGGTCTTATGGCTGAAGATGATTTTTCAATGAAAATTCGGTTCAGGCCAAATGACCCCCATTAACCCTATTCGGCGAATACAGGTTGTTGTTCAATTTTGTTTGCAAGCATAATACAATATAAAGTCACTAGCTTGAGTTATTCATTCTGTCCCCAAATTGATTGAACACCACAGTTTACCATTTATTTGATTTTGTTGCTATTTAGTTGATAATTAAAAATATTTATTAACTGTCAATACAAGATTAAACGCATATGTCTATGGTATGCCTTAATTAACCATGCAATCAATCTATTTTCATTGCAATCTTTTGCAGATTAAGATTATTTATGATTTTTCTTTATTGCCTGCCTCTTTTTACACTCTGTTTGATTTACGATAGCAATGAAATTGTAATTATAATTCGATTTTAATTTGAATTTATTTTTATTTACGCCTAACTAAAAAAAAATTTTTTTTGCTTATTTACACAAGGAAGCAGAGATCTAATCTGTGATAAATTATTCAATAATAAATAAAAATTTGATGCACATTACCCTAGGACAACAGCAATAAACTAAACAATTTAACAAATAATGATACATTTTATCAAAATTATAAACTTTTTTTAAATAGCAAATATGAGTAAATTATCTTGAATCTGATGCTGTAAGTTTCTACGTTATTTCGTTCTTTTTCTATCTCTAGAAGTATATGTATCTGGTAAGAGGATGTGTTAATGTTTAAACATTACGCATAGAAATTAGAAACACATTCATTTAATTTCTTATACATATATTTATTTGTATAAATTTATGCATATATTTATTTGTATATAAACAGATATTGTAACAAATGTTATGAATTTAATTTTAATTTTCGGGCATGTTCTGAAAAACGCAAATCAAGAGTATATTGCAGTGAATTGATGATATATTTGAAATTTTTACCATTTTTTGTCGCTTATGTTTTATATGCGGTATTTGTTAAATTTTGTTACATGAAACAGTACTAAATTTTATAAGTTTTATGTTAATTGTTTTATTTTATTAATAAAAATTTTACAATGAATTGTATTAAAATTTAATGAGATTTTTTAATTAAATCAAAACAGCTAAAGGTAAAAAGATTCAGAACTTTGTTGCATTATTTAATAAGTATGAAACGAACAGAGAAAGATCAATCTGTGAGGATTAAAAACACCACATCAAAATTACAGCAATCGTGTTTCTTATTTGAACTCTAAAAAATATAAAATCGCTTTCTGCAAAAATGAAGTTCAGAACCCGATGCGGGGTTTACTATCTTCACATGGGTGCCGTCTACCGATCCAATTACTTCTGGAATTTTAAACTTTTGATAGAAATGAATTTTTGACGATTTCGTGTTTTCATCTGTCATGTCCAAATTTATCCAAAGAAGGCATAGTCTTTCTTCAAAAACATTAAGTACATCCCATAACATTTTACACAATGTAGAACGTCCCATACTGAGATTTATGTCATTGGCAATCACGCCTTGGAAGGCACTGAACGAAAGAAATCTTAAAGCGCTCATCAAACGTATCGTGTCTGGAATAGTACTTTTACATATATGCCCAGCAGTTTCTTCATAAACCATGCTAAATACAGTTTTATTCAGCCGTTAGGTTAGAGGACGTGTACTTGTCAATTAAGACAAGTACAGTACCCGGAGGTCGAATTGACCCATTGTACAGCCGCTAAAGCGCTATAAAACTTATCACAAAGTCTTCATATACGTTACTCCTTTATATGTAGATATGTTTATACTTACGCCTACTCCCGAATGTCTAATGGGTTAAAATACTCCCTCAGGACACGCCTTTTTAATTTTTCTTTTCTGGTTTGCAGTTTTTTAAAACAAATTATGCTTAATACAAAACCTGTAGGCAGTTTTACTCTTTATTTTTTTATTTTGATGTTTTGATTTTTATTTGTAATGCTAAAACTTACGTTTTATTTTTTTGTAAACGATTTCAAAAATCGAAGGTCGTAAGTAAAACGCGTAAGTTTCAGAACACCCTGAAATAAATTTGGCGTTTTTAAAATTACTTGCGATTTTAAATCGTGCGATTCTCAGAACATGCCTGTTGATTTTTTGAAATTATAAGCAAATTCGATTTTTTTATTGTAAATATTATGTGTTGGTTTCGAAAAATAAAAAAAAAAAATAAAAAAAAATTGGTTGTTGCGTGCATGTTATTACGTAATGAACTTATGTATGTATGTATGTATTGATAAATATATTGATGGATGTGTGTATGTATGTATGTATTGATGAATATATTGATGTATGTGTGTGTATGTATGTATGGAAGAATATATTGATGTATGTATGTATGCATTGATGAATATATTGATGTGTGTGTATGTATGTATGTATTGATGAATATATTGATGTATGTATGTATGTATTGATGAATTTCCGTCATCGAATGGACGGCACTGCTTTGCTAAAGCCAAAGCAACTATATATGATGCCTTTTTAAAAGGCAACGACAATTCATCGTTATTAAATGGTAAATTATTGTAATTTGGTACGTCCGTTTCGTCAACCATGAATTTTAAAAAAATTCTGCTTTTAATTGCAATATTTCGAAAGTCCTATTATTCCCTTTAATGTTGTCGAAAAATCCATGGCTAGCCTCGTAATGTCTTTTTATAAAAAAAAAATATTACGACATAAAGTGCGATAACACACAATACATTGTGCATTACCATCCATATTCTCTAGAAAAAGGAAATCATATTCCCAATTTTCATCAAACATTTTGCTGCGTGTATTTGCAAAAAATACAAATCATTCAAAAAAGTTGTGTAGCGAGGTCTTGGTTCATCAAGTGCTAAACATCAACTGAATTGATTTTGTTCTCTAAGTTCAACACAAAACAACAAACAAAGCATCAAGCACACGATCATTATAAGAAACCACACAAGTAAGCTTATAATGTAGGTGTGTCAACGCAGCGTCAGCAGAATTTTCTTTGCCTATCACGTGTCGAAGTCGCCGTGGTCTAGTAGGTAGTGTGTTGGCTTATTAGAAGTAAAGCCAGTGTCCGAGCCCCAGACGAGACATCAAAGCAAAATATAAAAAATATTTCTTGGGCGTCTTCGTCTCAGCAGATTTCTGGCAAAAACTCTGAGAGTAAATAAAATTGCCATGAAAAGTTTCTCAAAAATCTGTCGTTCGGAGTCGACTTTAAACTGTAGGTCCCACCACTCATGTATAAAAATTAACACACACAACATAAGTGGTGTGAGAAACTAGGTCGTAATCCTGACTGAAGGGTTGTAATGACCAATTATGTATGTATGTACGTATCACATGTGATGGGAAATTTGGATTTTGAGCATCACTGGTTTAAATTTAAAAATGCAATTAAACAAAAAAGTTAGAAAATTTGATAAATTTATTATTTTTCTGTGAACTATAACTGTTCCGCTTGGAAATGGATTATTATTTCATTCATATGGCTACCGCGGCTGGCCCCACAACACCTCAATCTATAAACTTTAAATTCGATTGGGCTGTGTATGGACAAATTAGTTGATCAGTTAGCTAGTAATTCAACAATTTGACACACAATTTGATAATAGATTGCAACTGCAGTAAAGATGTAATAATTCTGTAACAAATTTATAAATTCTCTCATAAAAATTTATTTGTCTGAACACTACGTATACGTAATAAATTTACTTTTCATATTACTCATACGCTACGTATTCATATTACTATTCAGTGTTTAACCATACAATTAACAAAAATTAGTTGCAGATGCTTGTCCTTATAACTTCTAATAAATTACATCAAGAGAAAAAGAGAAGGCACAGAAAAAATTTAATTGAATAGAAATATTTAGAGAACACTTGTTAAAATTAATTGCAAAACCATGTTTGGAAAAATATTTTTATGCCGTATAAAATAAAACCAACGCAAAATCAACTTACCGTAGAGAAAGAGAACGAAAGAGAAATCCAGTGAAAAACAAAATATTTTAAATAGTTTTCCTTTTACTACTTTTCCTCCTTTTTACCACTTGATTTGCGTTATTTTCAGCCTGTAAACGCTATGCAATGCTAGTTTAAATGTAAAAAACTAAAAGCAGCAAAAGAAGCAAAAAAGTGAGAATTTTTTCCCAAGAATTTGTTTTTCATTTTTTGTTAATTTTTGTTCTAAACTTTTATTATGATTCAGCTTTTCGAAACTTTTTTTCGAAATATATTCCATGAACATTACTTATTATGCGTCTTCTCTTTCTTCCTCATTCCCTTGAATTTATAATTTACACAACTGCACAAAAGTTTCAATTATTGAAAGGTTGAACAAGTGGTTGTAAGGAAGTGAAATAAAATAAGAAATACCTGTGACAGAAGTTTTTCACGACGTAGATTATTTTCTTCAAACATTTTTCATGTAGATGTTTATCATATTCTATCGCTTATTTGAATTATTCCAGTCATATTTTCTTAATTCTAAAATTGCAAAACCTGCAACATGACCAAAATTTTCTACAATATTTATTGTCTTTTCCAGAACAGTTTGACATTAGACTGACTCCAGTGCTAAAAATTAGAAAATGATTATGAGTCAGTTATAATTACGATATTTATTTATTTATTTATTTATTTATTTATTTATTTATTTATTTATTTATTTATTTATTTATTTATTTATTTATTTATTTATTTATTTATTTATTTATTTATTTATTTATTTATTTATTTATTTATTTATTTATTTATTTATTTATTTATTTATTTATTTATTTATTTATTTATTTATTTATTTATTTATTTATTTATTTATTTATTTATTTATTTATTTATTTATTTATTTATTTATTTATTTATTTATTTATTTATTTATTTATTTATTTATTTATTTATTTATTTATTTATTTATTTATTTATTTATTTATTTATTTATTTATTTATTTATTTATTTATTTATTTATTTATTTATTTATTTATTTATTTATTTATTTATTTATTTATTTATTTATTTATTTATTTATTTATTTATTTATTTATTTATTTATTTATTTATTTATTTATTTATTTATTTATTTATTTATTTATTTATTTATTTATTTATTTATTTATTTATTTATTTATTTATTTATTTATTTATTTATTTATTTATTTATTTATTTATTTATTTATTTATTTATTTATTTATTTATTTATTTATTTATTTATTTATTTATTTATTTATTTATTTATTTATTTATTTATTTATTTATTTATTTATTTATTTATTTATTTATTTATTTATTTATTTATTTATTTATTTATTTATTTATTTATTTATTTATTTATTTATTTATTTATTTATTTATTTATTTATTTATTTATTTAGTTGTTCAAAACAATACAACAAGAATAAATCTTATATTACAGTATTGCTTAGCAATTGTTACTAACATTTATTCAGAAACATTTATTTTAACTTAATTAACTTAATTTAACAAAAAAATCAATTTAAAAAAATAAAAGATACTTAAAATTTAAGAAAAAAGGAAATTTAAGTAAAGAAAGGGGGAAAAAACATTACAGCACAACATTACAACAGTATTAAAAAAATAAAAAGAATATCAAAATTATAATAAAACTAAGGAGAAAAAAAATTTACAAAAATCAGAGAACATGAACTAAGTAAAGTGCTCGAAAATGGCAGTTTTGAAATGCTTTGCATTGCTGATCATTTGTATTTGAGGGGGAAGTTGGTTCCAGAGACGAATGGAGTGAATAAAAAAATGTTGTTGAGAGATGGCCTTGTTATATTTCATAGAGTTTATCCTGTTCCCTCTATTTGACCTAGAAAATATTAATCTCTCATACAAATAAGGTGGCTGTCAACTATATATAAGTTTGTGTAGAAATAGCAGAGTCCGGCAATTCAACAAATTGTCAAATGTGACATTATAAATTAGTCGGCCGAAATGTGATATGCTACTATTTGCTATAGTATTGTAAGCTACGTTAAGTCTCCGTCTGCTAACTGCATCGCAGCTAGCAAACTGCTCACAACCGTACATGAGAGTCGGTAGTAAATATGTCTTCGCTAATAGCATTCGAATATTAGCTGGTGTAAAATATTGTGACACCCAGAGATTTCGAAGCATCGTAAAAGTTTTTCCACAGTTCATTTTTACGTGATCCGACCAATTTAGTTCTCCATTCAGAGTTACGCGGAAACTTTTAGCCGTTCTCACAAATCCTAAATTCGATCCATTAATTCGAATTGGTGGTAGATTCGAGATAAAATTTTCAGGTGCTCCAATCAGTAACGCCATTGATTTGCTGGGATTTATGCTTAGACCATTTGCAGATGCCCGTAAATAAATTTGATTCAAATCCTGATTTATCAAACGGATGCAGTTGGTAGCATCACTAGCACTACAACCCATGCTGCACGTCATTAGCATACATGTGTATTTGGCAATGTTTTACGTGCAACGGTAGGTCATTAGCATAAATCGAGTACAACAATGGGCCAAGTATAGAGCCCTGTGGCACACCTCTTGGCATTGAACAGCTCCTGGATATAACTGAGTTATGGCTAACGCTTTGAGTTCTGTCGCCTAGATAGGAGGAGATCAGTTTCAGTGCTGTTGAGGAAAAATTGCACATATATTTCAGTTTAAGTTTCAATATGGAATGGTGGACAGTGTCAAATGCCTTAGAATGATCCAGTAGTACAAGAAATGACAGTGTGCCATTGTGCCATAGTTATTTATTTATTTATTAATTTATTTATTTATTTATTTATTTATTTATTTATTTATTTATTTATTTATTTATTTATTTATTTATTTATTTATTTATTTATTTATTTATTTATTTATTATTAGTCATAGCACAACAAGATAATAATCCTAATAAATGAAAGTGGTATGCATCAAAGAAAAAAATTATAACAAATCATAGATTATACAAATAAGGAAATAATGTAGAAATAAAAATGAATAAGAACATATTAAAATATCGGGAAATAGCAATCAATGTAAAAAATAAGGATAAAAATTAATATGTATGTAAAAAGTAAATTAGAAATTTACAAAGAACAGTATATACAAATATAAAGAAATATAGAAACAAAGCAAAAAATATATACATTTACTGAAATACAATAAAATTTAAAGACTAAATTAGAAAGATTAATAATCATTAATTAATATAAAGAGTAAAAATGTACAAAATAATCAAAATATGCTAAAATCTACTTAAACATATTGTACAACTCCTTTTTGAACTTAATTGCATTGCCTATGTTCTGAATATAATTAGGTAAATTATTCCAGAGACTGATGGTGTACATAAAAAACTGGCGTTGTGATAAAAGAGTCCTATGTCTATGTAGGATCGTTTTCATACCGCGGTTGCATCTAGCAATTCTAATTCTACTAAATAAGTATATTGGCTGTTTCAATGTAATAATCTTATGTAGGAGAATAAGGCATTTAATATTTAATAGATATTCAAAATTAATTCGGAATATCTGGTAAGAAAATTGTGACATATGGTCTCGACGTCCCTTAATAAATACATATCTGGCTATATTATTATAAGCCAAGTTGAGTTTCTGCTTATCATCAGTATTACAGTTTGTGAAAATTTCAGATCCGTATAAAAGGGTAGGAATCCAATACATTTTAGGCAGTTGCATACGTATGGCAAATGGAGTCGAATCTATAACAGCTAATAAGTTTCTAAGCATACCGTAAACTTGACCAACGATTACGTTAATGTGGTTAGACCTCGTTAGCCGGTCATTAAAGATAATACCCAGATTGGATACTTTGTCAACAAAATCAATTTTGTTGCCCCTGATAATAATATCGGGCACAATAAATGATCTCTTAGTTCTGGAGAGCAATAAATATTTAGATTTATAAGAATTTATACAAAGTCCATCGTCCTTAGTCCAGTTGTAAATTTTTTGTAAATCATAGTTGATGGAGTCTATATATAGTTGGATATTTTCAATACGTGTGCCACAATAAAGCTGAGTGTCATCAGCGTACATATGTATGCTACAATTATCCAAAACATCAGGTAGGTCGTTACTGTATATACAGAACAAAAGAGGTCCTAATATTGAACCCTTAGGAATACCTCTTCCAACGTTTAGCGAATTCGATAAGATAAGAACGTATAAGACTACAAGCTGAATTAGAAAAATTAAATCAATAATATTTTGTGATGATTCCGAAAGAACTAAAAACGCTAATTTTCATCTGGTTCCAACCTAAGGTCATCAACTACATTGACTAAAGTAGTAGTGCAGCTCCTAGCTTTTATAAATTCCGACTGCTTATCAGATAGCAAATTATTACCTACGAGATAACTATTTATTTGTCTAGCTATGAGGTTATCTATTACTTTAGACAGGAATGGAAGAATGGCAATTTGTTTGAATTCGTTGTTGGATTTACGAATGTAAGTAACAGGAAAGGACGACATAGTTAAAACTGTATTGAATAAATGAGTTAAATACGGCAAAAGTCTAGGTGACAAAGCTTTTAAAAACAGAGGATCTAAGTCGTCAGAACCAACCGCATTCGATTTCACCGAAGATAAGCATTCCAAAAACTCGAGCTGATTAACACAACGAAAGCTAAAGGGGTTTTCTAGCGGAACAAAACAAAGGTCACTATCAGTGGTTGGAAAATTAATATTAACAAGTTTATCATTGAGAGCGTTTACATCGACATCCGAAGAAGTATTATGATACTTTTGTCCAATACCAATATCGGGGATTACCTTCTATTTAGCTTTGTTATCCAATGCGGAAGCGAACTTCCTGCCGTAAAAGAATGTTTTTGTAATTTTAATGTGTTTGGTAACCTCACTACGAGCTGATTTATGAATGGCTTTCAGATCGAATACGGAGTATAAAACATTGTATAAAGTGGTGTACTGGATTCGAAAAAATCTTCGTTTCTTTCTGCTGTAATACCCCTCACTCCAAAAACGCTTCGTAGAGAAAATCTTCTTGATTTTATTAGGCAGTTTTCGCTCTGTGTAGCATCTGTTATAGAATTCACATACATCGGCAAAATAATCCAAACATAACATAACAGTTACTCTCGTAAGCTGGAAAGGGAGTCTTCAATTGAATAGGCAATGTACCATGCGCCTCTCACAAGAATTCTCAGGCTATAGCTTGTCATCGTACTGTAGGCCTACATACATAATTTGTCATTACAACCCTCGAAAGTCGCCGAAGAAATATTTTTTCAAATTTCGTTTTGTTGGAGATATCTGATAGGTGGTTTGAATCGTGGCCTCATATCTAATAAGATGACACACTATCTACTAGACTAAGACGACTACAAGCGGTGGTGTTGTATTTCGAATCTGAATATAAAAATTTACAAATAGAAAAAAAAGACAGCAAAATGATACCTCTGTTATTCGGAGTGGACTTTCAACTGTAGGTCCCGCCACTCATGTATAAAACTAACACACACAATACAAGTGGTATGAGAAGCTAGGTCGGAATCCTGGTTGAAGGGTTGTAATGACCAATTGTGTGTGTGTGTGAATGTACATGTATTATTAATTCTAAAGTCAACAAATTTAAGCTGAGTACTATTAACAAAATTTTCAAGTGATTGATTAACCAGCTTTCCAGCGTGAATTAATACATCACATATCAGATATAAACAAGTTTAAACGTTTTCCAAGAATTATTATATTTTGTTTTTATTGCTTTGAACAACAACCAAATATTCGTTCCATTACATTTGCAATAATTTTTATCAGTTTCTATTACTTTGCTTTGCTTAACATTGATCGTTTGTGGTAGTTTGTAAAAGCTATTCAAATATTTTCTTTTTCCATTTTTATATTCTACTTTACCACAGGCATGGAAGTATGTGCATAAAAATGAATATTTTTCATGTTTCCATTTTAATGATGCCCCATTTATTTATAAACAAAAGTTTTCTTTCGTTCTATTTAGAGATTTGCATTACTGTTCTGCAGTTCCAATATCCTGGGGATATTTCTTTGATTATTTCTTCACCGATTTTAATCTATTTAATGTTGCTGCAATATAAATTGAAAAATTATGAACGATTTATTTTTAGCTTTACATTACTTCACTTTACTTACGGCAACACTGTAAGCCAGTGAATGGGAAAACGATATTTTTGAAAAAGAAAATTTAATTGAAGTAGAATCACAGCAGAACTTCTGACTAACCGTATGTGTTGCATAGTTTTTATAATTCTAATACAAACATTTGATAGGTATAATAATTGTCTTTCTTACTTACCTACTTATTTGGCCATTAGTAACCAGATTAACTGATTTCGGCCTTAGCAGATTCTTCCAGGCGCCTCTGCTTCTTGTGTGCCTTCGCCAGTTGGTCACACCAATCGATGACAGAGTCTTCTCGATTTGGTGTTTCCAACACAGACAATCTTCACCGACCACCGCAAGTCCCCGCATTAAATACCCGTCTCGTCGGAGCATCATTTTCTATTCGAATAAAATGGCCGAGCCAGTGCAACCGCTAGATGATAATACGCTGGATAATGTCCATGTTATTGAGGAGCTCATACAGTTCGTTTTTGAATCGAATACGGAAATCTACGTCAACTCGCACTGGTCCGAAGGTCTTACGTAGGACTTTTGACAATTGAGACTACAATACTACCTATTGTACCTTAATACTATAAACGTAACGATTTTTTAGTATTACGTTACCATGAAATTTCATTATCAGTAAACATTTGTTCTTACTTAAATTTTACTGATAATGTGATCGTTTATGATTGACGTCAGCTATGTACATATATATATACATATGTAATAGTATCTTGTCCACGTATGAAAGTATATGAAGAAGAGAGTCGAACTGAAGCAATTGAATTTAATTTGCATTCCTCTATAGTACCAATGGATTTCTATAGGTTAGCACTACAAACATAAAATAATTGGTTATTACAATTCTCTAGCCACAATTACGACCTAGTTTCTCACACCAACTATGTTGTGTGTGTTAATTTTATATATGAGTGGTGGGACCTACAGTTTAAAGTCAACTCCGAACGACAGATTTTTGAAGAACTCTTGGAGTTTTTGCCAGAAATTTCCTGAGAGGAAGCCGTCGGAGAAATATTTTTTTATATTTCGGTTTGTTGAAGGTGTCTAACCTGTGATTTGAAGCCGTGGTCTCACATATAATAAGCCGAAACACTACCTACTAGACTACGGCGACTTCATTACTTCTAATCTTTCATAATTAGTTCAATTTCCACTGCAATTTTAGATCCTTTCACTGAATATTTGTGGCCTGATGCACTATTTCTTCCATTACCACAAAATGTAGTGAAAATAGAAATAAAACATCTGGCATAAGTAGATAGTAGTAGTGCAAAAAAATGTGTGTAGTAGGTAGTGTGTTCTCTTATTATACGTAAAAGCCCGCATTCAAACCCCCAGGTCAGACATCAAAACGAAATAATGAAAAAAAAAATATTTCTTAGGCGACTTAATCTCAGCAGATTTCTGGCAAAAACTCTGAGGGTAAATAAACCTGCCATGAAAAAGTTTCTCAAAAATCTGTCGTTCGGAGTCGACTTTAAATTATAGGTCCCGCCAATCACGTATAAAATTGAGGTATAGAACATGAGTGGTATGAGAAGCTAGGCCGTAATCCTGACTGAAGGGTTGCAATGGCCAATTATGTATGTATGTAGTAGTGCAAGAAAATGTTGCATCAACCCAATCGCAATAATTTTTTTTTACTATTTATTATCCCCCTTTCTTATATAATACTTGTATTTGTATTTTAATTTCCTTTTACAAATTGTTATTATTTCTTTGCAGTATTCGTTGCATAGTTTGTCATTATTTTAAGATTCCATTTTTAGTTCTCCTTCTTAACATCCAATTCTGTTATTTCTTAGTCTCTATTGGAATGGAATTTATTCAATGTAATGGATTACACTGTTATAAGTTTTTGCAATGGAAAAGAGCGATAAAAATAATGGACTTTTCCACTCAAATGTTTGTAAATCCAACGCGGAAAGAAATGCAAAAACTGATGTTGACAGATTTCCAATGATAACTAATTTGTTAACGGTAATCGTTAAATCATTAAAAATAAAATGCATTATTTATTAAGACTATTTTACTTATTATTCAATTTTATTTATTCAGAAATCTTCATTGTTTGCTCATTAATTTAACCTTTTCAGATATTAAATAGAAATAGTTGACATAAAATTCTGAAAACTCTGGGTGCAAATACAATTACCGTGTAGAGTTTCTCAAAAATCTGTCGGCCGGAGCCAACTTTAAGCTTCGGATACTGCTACTCATAGATAAAATTAACACACAAAACATGATGTGATGTGAGAAGCTAGTTCTTAATGCTGATTGAAAGTTTGTAGTGACCAATTATGTATGGATATATGTATAATAAGAACTTTAGTCATATTTCCTTTATTTAATAATAAGCACCTTCAACAGGGATAATAGTAAACCATTTACTAAACTGAATATATAGGGTGGGTGGGAAATTTAAAAGTTTGAATTTAAAAATGCAAAAAAGGTTTGAAATTTTCCGAAATTTATTTTTCTGCTGTGAAATACAATTGTTTCGATTAGAAATTGAATATTGTTTATAAGTTGCATCATCCTGTTGAAACCAAACATCGTTCACATCAATACCCTAAAGAACGGGTTGGAAAAAAATCGGTTATCATAGTGCGATAGGTGTCTCCATCGATCGTAATGATTGCGTCGTCCACATTTTCAAAGAAACACGGGCCAATGATGCCTCCGCCTCACAAGTCGCACCAAGCAATCACTCACAATGGTTGCATTGGCTTCTGTAAGACCACGTGTGGTTTTTCGGAGCCCCAAATATGGCAATGTTGTTTATTAACCTACCCACCAAAATGAAAATGAGCTTCATCGAAAGATGATTTTTTTTTAGAAAAATCGAATAAATCAGAACTTTGTTCAAGCGTAAATCGATTCATTACGTTCAGAGGAGATAGATAATATACTGAATTTTATGGCAGAATAGAATGAAACATTCGAAATAACCGATGGTTTAAATTTAAAAAGGTCTCCCTGAAAAATGGAGAACCTACGATATGCACCATCTACAGGAGTAGAAGATTTCTCCCTATCGCATATAAGGTTCTTACAGACGTATTATGTGAACGACTGAAGCCAATCCTGATTGGACTGATTGGACCTTATCAGTGCGGCTTCAAACCTGGCAACTCCACCATCGACTGCGTCATACTACGTCAAATCCTGGAAAGACCCATGAAAAACAAGTTGACACACACCATCTTTTTGTCGACTATAAGGCAGCCTTCGATAGACCCATAAATGATCGTGTTTTTGCCGCAATTTCTGAGCCCGGTATACCTGCGAAGCAGATAAGGCTATGCAGAATGACGTTGAGCAATTCCTTCAGTTCCATCAAGGCAGGAATGGACTTCTCTGAACCTTTAAATACCGTGCGAGGTTTCAGACAAGGCGCTGCCTTATCATGCGACCTCTTCAACTTCAACATGGAGAGTGTTCTGCGAAAGCCGGGAGTGCATCGCAATGGCACTATTTTTCAAAAAAGCGTCCAGTTACTTGCGTACGCTGACGACACTGCCTATAGTGCTATTGAACGGGAGTCTACTAAGATGGGTCTGGCAATAAATGAGGGCAAAACAAAATATATGTTATCGATCAGTAGAGACGGGCGGCGTATTGATTCGCAGATTACGGCGATAACTATACTTTTGATATAGTCAAGCAATTTATTTATCTAGGCTCCGCCGTTACCACCAAAAATTATGTTAGTCTGGAGATCAAGCGCAGAATCACTCTTGACAACAGGTGCTACTATGGTCTCAATAGGCATTTGAGTAGCAGAGACCTCTCTCGTACGACAACTCTATAAGACACTCATCTTACCGGTGCTTCTTTATGGCGCAGGGGCATGGACACAATTAAGCACTGATGCAGCAGCCTTGAGAGTATTCGAGAGAAAATTCCTACGTAAGATCTTCGGTAGAGTGCGAGTTTGCGATTATTTGCGTATCCGATTCAACAGTGGGCTGTATGAGCTCCTGAACGACATAGACGTTGTATATTGCGTATTAATATCCAGCGGCTATGTCATTCGAATGGAGGAGCATGCTCCGGCGAGACGCGTATTTGATGCAAGAATCTGCGGAAGTCGGCGAAGAGGACGACCTTGTATGCTTTGGAAGGAACAAATCGAGGAAGACCAGCGCCTGTAAGGATGTGTTGCGGTAGGCCGAAATCCGTTAATCAGGTTGTTAATGGCCAATTAAGTAAGTAAGTAAGTTAAATTTAACCCGATAAATAGCCCATATATATAGCAGTTCTCGACTGGGTGCTAAGAATACTGGACAGTGAAACTCGCGGAAAGCAGTATTTCATCGAATGGTTACAGAATCATAAATGGGAAAAATCTTGAGTTAATCCGGGACTTCGGCTGCAAAACCAGATCGATGCTATGAGTCTAAGGGGAAAGCTATGCTGTGCCACGAGCTCCTAAATCTGTTAAAGCTCTCAATATAGATAGCTTCCGACAACAACAAACAAGAAGAGCAGTTTGAACCATACATTCATCGAAAAACAACCATAATGGGCTAGAAGATACTGCAAGATTATTATGCAACAATTCACCTGTACACAAAGCATATATGGTTCAGGATACAATCAATGCATTAGGCTGGAAGTTGCTACCCCACCCATCGTATTCGCCAGACTTGGCTTCTTCTAAAGTCTTCTCTGTTTTCATCGATGGCATTCACATTAGCTAAGTAGCACTTCGATTCCCACCGGGAAGTCAAAAATTGGGTGACTAATTTGTTTACTTCAAAAGACGAACAGTTTTATTGGTCTGGAATCCACAAATTGCCTGACAGTTGGAAAAAATGTGTAGCCACGATTGGCCAATGATTTGAATAAAATGTTTTTTGCTTTCCCAATAAAAATTATTATTTTTTTTTAAACCATTACACCTGGTAGATAGATACTAGACGCGTAAACGCACAACTCATATACTAAATGCCTTCTGTTTATTTATGTAAATGGGGTTTATAACCCTTCTTCATTTCATTCCATTTCCATTTTCATATGAATATAGCCTAGAAAATTATCGTTATTTGAAGGCATAAATTCAATCATTCATTCAACTTTTGTTAGGTACTTTTAAAGGTGTGACTGAGACATTTAACGTATTGTGGAATTGTGAAAAACATGCCATTGTATTAAGAAAATAATCGTACTGAAAATATGGCAATTCTAGCTTCTGTTTATTTGATACTATATTACCTCCTACACATATTTTTAGTCTATTGTCTGTCCATAACTGCCATATCTTATGAACAAACACGAAACGAAACACTTGAGTTGTACAAGGACTTTGTTTTTCATATCAAATTGTTTGGGTTGAATGAATTTTTATTTCAAATTACCATTTGAATAGACGGTTCGAGTATCTATATATCACGATAAGTATTATTTGCAGTATTAAGTTTTTATTTGAAAAAATTTTTTAAATGATTATTTCTTAAAAACATGCAAAATTTCATTAATAGTGAGAGACAGCAATAAATATTACGTTTATAACACAGTTAAAGTTACAAATAAGTGTCATATGAATTAACTATGGGGCATGTTCAGTTTGTTAGCAGTTGTGTAAGTCTTTCACATAAAAATATCGCATGCAATATTTTATTTCTTCTGTCTTTTTTATGAGAAGGACAAAGAAAAGTCATGCCGTACAATCCAACGATTGATTGTCTAATAAGCCATGCCTTCAAAATTTTCCTTAAAATTCAGAATTCATTGCAGAATTTATCAATTTTCACACGCAAATTGTATTCAACGGTAATTTGGATACAAAACAAGCACAGATTTTCATACGGAATCTGAATTAGGAATACAGTAACATACAGAAATACAGTTTTAATTATGAGAAACCGTTAGACCCTTTACAGGATGACAAAGTGATATAAATTCTAATGTACAAGCACGGCCACGTCATGGCGCATCAACAATGATAGCAGTTTCACGGACTTTAGCAATAAACTTACGTATACCAGGCACTGTATTTCCTTCTCTGCGACCAAATTTTGTACGACATATTCGTGCAATTTCTGATCAACTCTCTTTATTTTTGAAAAAAAATTTCCAATAAAACCCAACGTTGCTCAAGTATAAATCGATTCATTAGGTTCAGTGGAGACAGAATGCAAAGACATAAATATTGCCAGATTCGGAATAACCGATGGTTAAAATTTAACACTAGAAAGACGAGCAGGGGTCATTTGACCCATTTACGAATCTAACTGCTAATATTTCTCTTATGAATTATATCATATTCTTACTTCGTGACTTTTAATAATATTCCATAAAATTTAATTTAAAAGTATTTTTTTTTATTTATGTATTCCAAATTGCAATTATTAAAGCAACTACCTAAAAAGACGGAGAGGGGTCATCTGACCCTTCACTTATCTATTTATTTTATCAATTACTTTTCCCAATTTTTATTTCATGAAATTATTAAAATGCCGTTATTTTTTGTTTAAGTTTTCTCTAGTATGCCGTTATGTACTTTCAGCCAACGCGCACATTGCTTTTACTTATTTTTATCAGTTTTTAAAAAGATTTTTTATGACTAGATCTGTTCGGAACAAAGATATTGAAGCGTATTTGGATTATGGCTTTACAAGAACTGGACAAATTCATCTCAGTTTTGTACGCTAGGGGTGCTTGTGGATTCAATAATATATATGTAAATGGGTTATGGAACCAAAAAATGGGGAGTTGCTTTTCCTTCACAAACTATGTCTAGAGACTGATTCAAAGAAATAATGAAATATATTCGTTTTCACTTGCGAGAAGAAAAATCTACTAGACTAAAAACAGATACATATATACATAATTGGTCATTACAATCCTTCAGTCAGAATTACGACCTAGTCTCACACAAAACAGAGGAAGTTCATCTTAATTTCGTATGTTTGGAGCCGTTTTATTAAAAATTGCAAGTCTTGTTATAGACTAGGTGAAAACATTGCTGATGACGTACAACTCTTTACTACAAAAGCAAGATGCAAATTTACACAATACATGGCGAATAAACTCGACAAATTTGGTATAAAATTTTGGCTTTGCGTAGATGTCAAATCGAAATATCTGCTCAACGGCTTCCTGTACTTGGGAAAAGATGACAATCGTCCACATAACATTACGCATGGAGAGACATTGTAGAAAGGGAGAAATGTGACGACTGACAACTTTTTTACCTCAGTATCGGTCGCAGACAGATTACTCTTTAAACGTACAACTCTAGTTGGGACAGTCAATAAAGCAAGATGGGATGTTCCACCATATGTGAAAAAATTGAAATTAAATTTGAATGCCCATGAAGTTCTAAAAACCGAAAATAATAAGCGACTTCTGACAGTTTACCGAGCAAAGAGACAAAAAAAATTTTTATTGCTGAGTACTTTGCTCGAAGTGGTTGAAATAGATAAAGGTAATAGCAAACGCAAACCTAATACCGTAACTCTTTATAATTCAACTAAATTTGGTATTGATGTTGTTGACCAAATGGCAGTCAAGCTCAAGACGATGGCCAATACGCATACAACATATTGGACTTGTCAGCAATAAATACATACGTTCCAAGGAGTAACAGACAAAAAAATTCGTTGAAGACAATTTATTTTACAAGTAGCGTTTGAACAGAGTCACATTGACTAGCAACCGCAAGCGGTAAATATTCAACCACAAGTTTCACATATTCAATGCATAAAAAGACGATATTGTCATACAACTGGCTGCAAAAACAGAACAAATAAAATGTGTGAAATATGACAAAAACCCCTATGCGGAACCTGTAATATATCAAAACATTTTGTATACTCTAAATGCGTGTAAAAGACAGTTTTCAAAAAAATCGTATCATTATTGGCCTGTTTCACGATCTCGATATATCCTCGATCTCGCAAAAAATACATTCAAAGCAAAAACAACAAGTACTGTTAGTGCTTTGAATGTACATATTTTTATTATATGTACGTACACATATATGTAAACTTGATTTATTTTCAAATACATATTGTTAAATGTTTATTTTTTGTTATAAACTAAGAATATAAAATGTACAATTTAATTTTTTTATATTTTAAATAAATAAACAATTATAAAATTAAATTTTGAAATTCATATGTAGATTTTTGCTACTAAAACTTAAATGGAGTCAAATGACCCCTACTCGTCTTTTAAGGTATATTAATTCTCCCATCTTTCTAGTGTTAAATCGATAGACTCTCATGACGAAGTTAAAGGGGTCTGAAACATCGCACGGTATCAAAAGGTTCGGAGCGGTCCATTCCTACCTTGACGGAGCTGCAGGAATTGCTCAACGTCATCCAGAAATTGCAGCAAAAACACATCCGTTATGGGTCTATCGAAGGCTGCTTTATAGTCGACAAAAATATGGTGTGTCGACTTGTTTTTTGTGGGTCTTTTCCAGGATTTGACGTAGTGTGACGCAGTCGATGTTGGAATTGGCAGGTTTGAAGCCGCACTGATAAAGTCCAATCAGTGTTTTCACGAGTAGCTTCAGTCGTGTGAATAAGCCTGTAAGAACTTTATATGCGATAGGGTGAAGGCTTATACCCCTCTAGCCATATTTTGTAAATAAGCTGGTGCATGAGCCCTACCAACTCATTACATCCGGTCTTAAACTATTCAGTCGACAGGCCATCAGGACCTGCAGTTTTATTGCTTTTAAGACGCATAATCGTGACTTTGACCTCTTCATGGCTTGGCGGCGGAATCTCTACGCCGTCATCATCGATCGTGTTCGGAACATCATCTCTAAAGACGGTATTGGTGTCTTTATTGCCTTGTAGCACAGTAGAAAAGTGTTTCCTCCACAACATCGGCACCCCTTGCGGATCTGTTAACAAGTTTCGATTTTCTTCTTTGCAAGAAGATGCTTCGAGCTTAAAACCTTCGGTTAGACGCTTAACCCTTTGATAGCATTTTCAAATTTCATTGCTGAATTTATACACCTCGACTACCTCACGCTCTTGCCTTTCCTGTTCCCTCTTTTATCGTCTGAAAAGGCGTCTCTCATCCCTTCTCTTCTCTCTATAGTTCTCGACAATGGCTAGCGTAGCGGCGGACTGCAACGTTTTCTTGTATGCGGCGTATTTCGCTACAACTGCCTCACGACACAAGACTGACTGAATTCTTTCCGATCCGTTGCTTGCTTTGTCTTGCCTTTTATATCACAGGGCAAACAGTCTGATGGATGCTCTTGGGGAAGAATGACTGCCATTGCGAGATCTCTATAAATGTAAACATGTTGTTTACGTTATTGTTGTTTGTGTATTTTGTTTACGTTCGTCCTTGCAGTGTTGTTGTTGCTTCTTGTTTACTTGTTCAGCCCTTTTTTATACTGATATTGTTGCTATTGTAATTCAAATAAAAACCAACTGTTTGATTCAACGATCAATTCTAGAATGTCTCTTTATTTTTCAACTATCCTTCTTTATACTTATTACTAACATCAGGGTTACAAAAAGGAGTATTTTAGATAATTTATAAACTTAGATAATTTATAAACTTAGTTGTAAATAATAGGAATAATTAAGTGAAGGGTTGCTATTATACCTCCCTTTTTTATTTTATATATATATATATATATATCTTTTAATCCATTTATTTCAAAGTTCAAATTTAAATACAAATACACATAAATGTAATTCAAATAAAAACCAACTGTTTGATGCAACGATCAATTCTAGAATGTCTCTTTATTTTTCAACTATCCTTCTTTATACTTATTACTAACATCAGGGTTACAAAAAGGAGTATTTTAGATAATTTATAAACTTAGATAATTTATAAACTTAGTTGTAAATAATAGGAATAATTAAGTGAAGGATTGCTATTATACCTCCCTTTTTTATTTATTTTTTTATATATATATATCTTTCAATCCATTTATTTCAAAGTTCAAATTTACATACAAATACACATGAATAGTAGTAAGAATAAATAATATAAAATGTATTTAACATTATAAAAAATTTCTTATAAATAATATATAAGTGGGTTAGGTATACCTCCCTTTAAAAAAAAAAATAAATTGGTATTAAGATAAGAAAGAAGAAAAAAAATTAATTTACAATGGCAACAAGAATGTATTAAATTATTAATTTGTTTCTGGTTTTATTGTTTTATTTTCAAACTTTTCTGATTTTGTCTTTACGAACTGTTTTTTCCTTTTTTTGTTTCGCTATTGTAAATAGTTGCGTTAACACCATTTATACTTTTGACAACATAAGGACCTTCATATATGTTCTTATGTTTCTCGTAAGGTTCTTTTTTTAGCACAACATTATCAGCAACTTTAACTGCTAAAGGAATTGCAAATTTATCATAGAGTAGTTTGTTCCTCGCTTTGTGTTTGTCTATTAAACGTCTTGCAATAATGTTAGTCTGTTGTAATCTATGCTTTACTTCTTTACTATAACTGTCCAAATTATAAAGTGGATCTAAACTTTCTGTTATGTTATTTGGCATTGTAGCAGTTTTCCCAAATACTAACTCGAAAGGTGTAAACCGATTATCAAATGCAGTGTTTGGAGTAGTGTTGTGGTAAAATGTGAAATATTTCAAGTAAGTATCCCAATCCGTAATATTCTCCCTGATATATGCTCGAATATATTCATTAAATACGCGGTGGTTACGTTCCACTGTACCCACACTTTGAAAATACATGAAAATTGTATTCAGAGAGTTCTAACCTGATCCTTGTTAACTTGGACGAAGGATCTTTCATATTAAATAAGTGGTCTAACGGTCGATGATCCGATCGAACAATGAATGAAGTGCCATAGATATATGGTCGAAAATGAAGGATTGCAAAGTGTAGAAGTTCAAGTTCTATAATGGGTTTTTTCTGTTCTGATAAGCTAAATGATTTCGACGCAAAATATGTTGGTAAATCGTTACCATTAATATTCTGACTTAAAATGGCTCCGCAGCCGGTTTTGGAAGCGTCTACTGTAACTATAAATGGTTTTGTAAAGTCCGGGTATTGTAGAAATCTTGGAGATAACAAGGCACTTTTTAATTTGGTAAAAGAATTGTGACAATGTTCAGTCCAGTTAAATTGTTCATTTTTTCTTGTAATGAAGTTCAACGGTGCTGCTAAAATTGCAAAATTAGGAATAAATTTTCGGTAATAATTGGCAAATGCCACGAATCGCCGTACTGCATCTTTATCAGTAGGAACGGGGTATGTTTTTATAATGTTAATTTTCGAATCATCTAGTAAAATACCTTTCGCGGTGCATCTGTGTCCTAAAAATGTTACTTCGGACCGAAAAAATTTGCATTTGTAAGGATTTATCTTAAGATTGTGATCTCTTAAAATTGTGAAAACGTTTTCTAAATTCTGAATATGATGTCTTTTGCTACATCCAATTATAATAATGTCATCTATATAAAGAAAAGCTTTGTTTGGTGCAAGTACTGCAAAAGCGATAGACATCATTCTCGAAAAAGAATTTGGGGCGATATTAAGGCCGAAAGGTAAAACTTTCCAGCGATATGATCCACTAACGAAGTGCAGCGGTGTCTGATGAAAACCAGAATACAAGTCTAGGACTGAAAAATATTTCGCACGACCAAGGTTATCTAAAATGTCGTCTATTCTTGGCAAAGGAAATTTGTCGGCTATTAATTTTTTATTTAGCGCGCGGTAGTCGACACACATTCTGTATGACTTTTTACCATCTAAACTTTTTTTGGGCACTAAAATTAATGGACTATTGTAATTGGAAGTACTGGGCTCTATTAGATCATTGTCTAATAAGTTCCTAACTTGCCTGTTTATCTCGTCTTTCTGTGTGTGCGCAAGTCGGTAATTCTTAATATAAACAGGTGTAGAATCGGTCAGTCGTAATTTTTGTTCATAGAAGTTTGCATATGTCATTTTATCGTCCTTTAAAGCAAAAATATCTGCGAATTTCTCACAAAAGTGGTAATACGTCATTCCTAACATCATCTGGAATTTGTTGTTCCAAAATTATTTTAAGCTTCGAAATACGGTCGGAATCTGTTTTAGTTCCGTCAATTGAATAAATATAAAAATTTTGAAGCTTTTCCGCTTTGATGTTATAATTTTTTATATACTTTATCTCGTCCGTAGTATTGACTAACCGCAACATAGATTTTTCTGAATCAATGATGCCTTTCCCAATGAATACTCCCTCAGAAACTTCCTGCGAGTCGATAAACATTGGTTCTGTTATATTCCTAAACTTGAAAATTCTATAAACTTCACAACGAGGTGGTATTATGCATGAATAGCTACTTGTACCCCGTAATATCGGAATTTTAAATTTAGTATTTTGAAAAGAAGCTGATAATGTCATAGAATCATAATCGATTTTGCATCTGTTGTTTTTAAGGAAATCCTTGCCAAGTAACCATTTGAAGGGATGTTGAAATCATCAGTGACTACATGAAATTTTTGGGAAATTGAAAAATTTGAAATATTAAACTGCGTGTGAATTGTTCGTAATGTTCGTACAGGAGATTTTGTTATTCCTGTTATTGTTATTATTTCGCTTTCATTTAAGAAAATATTTGTATTTAAACATGAAACTTTTACTAGTGAAATGTCTGCTTGTGGGTCTACAAGAAACGTGTATGGTATACGGTTATTAAATAAGTTGAGCTTAATGAAATCGGCGTAATTGGGATTTAAGCTATAAATTGACTTATTCGTTTAGTTCGTTTCCTCCCCCAACAAAAGAGTTTGCTGAGGGGCCTCCGCTTTTAAAGGCCTAACAGAGACCCTATTATTGTTATAATTTCGAGACGAATTCGACCGATTATTGCGAAAGTTATTAAAGTTTCTATTGTTATTTCTATGGTTATTGTTACTATTTGTAGAAAAATTTCTGGCACAATAATTTCCACGATTATTACCACGATTATTCTGGCTGCCACGGTACTGAGCAAAATTATTATTGGTATTGGCATATCTGAAATTAAGGTTATTAGTTCGGAAAGAAAGTACTTGGTGCTCTTTATTTTCAGTTGCCTGTTCGATAACAAGCTTTGCTACTACGTCCTTTGAATCTGAAAAAACTGATGAAGCCAATATGGATTTGACCAAATCAGACTTAGCATTCCCACGACACATGCTAACAGTTTGTTCTACTGCCATTTCATGTGCCTTATTTTTACTGATACCCTCAATTACTAATGAGCGTTCAAATGCGTCTGAAAGCTCTTCGGCTTGTTTAGCAAATTCAGTATAATTGTTATTTTTAACACTTAAAGCTGCCATCTTACCAGCAACAACTTTTGAGTTGTCCGACTTAATTCTACTCCTTAAAGCTTGTTTAATATCATTCACCGTTGAAATATTTTCCGGTAGTGCTTCCCTAGCCTTTCCTTCAAGTTTGGATTTTATAAAACGTATCAGTGTCTCCTCTAAATTTGCATCTGTTAAGTCTTCAATTAAACTAATTTTGTCCAAAAAAGAATCTAATGCTAAAGGGTTTCCATCAAAATTGTCCCAAAGAATTGACGAACAAATACTAACAAACGTTCGCTTTTGTTCAACCGTTGCCATTTTGCCTTTATTACCTAAACTAACTTTGCTTTCAATAACTGACTCACTTCCTGACCCACTGTACTCTGAACCACTTTCGCTATCTGATACTACGTCCTTATTTACAAGGTCAAACAACTCTATGTTTCGTGGAACCTTTATTCGGCAATTTAATTTAGCAAAACATTTTACCAAAATTTCGCGACAATGTGTAACCCTTGACAAAATCTGTTGTTTTGTGTTGCTCGACAAATTATCAGAATTTGTTTTTGCAAATATTAGAATAGAATTAGTTTCAACTAATAAATTTATATATTCATTTATTTTAAATTTATTGGTGGAAACTGGCCGATTTTGTAAAACTCTTTTTTTTATTTTTAATAAATTATTAATTAATGTAACAAACTCTTCATTATCAAATTCTGACATTTGCTAAATAACTTTAGTTTGAAGGAAAAACTGCTCATAAAGAGAAAATATTGTTGTTGTGGTTGTTGCCCTTTTTTAGAATTTTGATTATTAATTTTTAAATAGATTATCAAATTTTCTTCTTTTTTTTCTTCTCTTAACATATATATGATATAATATAATACTAACATATTTGTATTTATTATATTTTAAAGTTATATAATAAAGATGTAAACGAGTGAATGATTTAAAATGAATGAAATGAATGCTAAATGTATAAGTAAATGGAAAATATAAAATGCATTATATTATATTATTAAGTTTTTTTTTAAGTTTATATATATATATATATATATATATATATATATATCTATTTATATATATTTATTTAAATATTGTTACTAATTTATACAAACTATTACTAATTTCTATACATTATTACTTATTTATTACTATGTATTCTTACTAATTTATACAAATTCTTACTTATATATTCTTACTAATTTCTATACATTATTACTTATTTATTATTACAAATTTATATAAAGTATTTATATATCATTACTAATTTCTATGTATTACTACTTACATATATATATTTATATATTCATTGATATATATAAATTATTAAATTATTTATTGGTTTCTATTTCTGCTACCGGACCGTACACCTTATCCGCTTCGCTTGCGCTGACACGTTGTTGTTGGCTTAAGAGTTTTACATTTTTCTTCTTTCCAGGATTTGGTCACTTCTTATATATATGAGTGTGGCGTTGTTTTTGTTATTAGGAGTAGTTGAATGTGTTCATTTTATTTTAAATTTAAATTTATTTATTTTTGTATAAAAGTAAAGGTAAAGTATTTTGTTATTGTTTTATTTGTTAATGTTATATATTATTTTGTTTCTCTGTTTAGCTGACATTGCTGACTGGTTTTGTTGGTATTTTTTTCCATTTCTTTTTGTTTCATTTTTCTTTGTTTTAGTATATTTTTTTTTTTGTAAAAAAAAAGTTTTATATATTTTATTGTTGTATGTATGTATAAGTATATATTAAGTAAGTATTTTATATATGGTTATAGCAGTAAGTATATATATAGTATTTATATGTATAAAATTTATTGAATTATTAGCACAGTTGTCCTTTGTGCACTTTTTAAATTGTTTGTTTCTTATGTTGTCTTTCCATTACTGTATTTATTTTTGTTGTTTTTTATCTTTACTTCATATTGAAAGTTTATGTGAAACACGTATATGCGTATGTGTGTGTTGCTTCTACTTGGTTCATAATTTTCACTTTTCGTCATTTTTGATTATTCGTTTGTTTTTTTTTAATATAATTTCAATGTTAACTGTTTATGTTTATATATATACATATATACTAACGGTTCCTTTTTCTTATATTACACGTTTTGGAATTTTCATTTGAGGTTATAAATTATTCTCACATTTTATATATATATATAGATTATATGTATATATATATATATATATACAGTGGTGGCCACGAATTTAAGACACGACATATGACTAACTTAGTTGTGATAATATTTACAATCCTGTAATATCAAAATTGATATTCTTTATTCTTCTATGTACTCTGTAATATTAAGAAAAAGTACCATTATTTTATTTCGTTTCTTTTTACATTTTGTTGCTGTTTGATCATATTATTGTAAAAACGTTTATTTGAAATTGGCCACGAATTTAAGACACTTCATAAATATCTGGTTTTTAAGTGATTTTTTGGTGTTTTTGGAAGCTAAACGTTGAGCAACAAATGTTTTATTTTATTTTATGTTGGAATACATAGAAATATTTAATTATAAATGGTCAGAGGTACCTGGAATATCGATGCCGAGCGAAAACTGATCCAACAACTAAAATTTGATGGAAAAATAATAATGGAGATATCCAAGCTGCTTAAATGTTCTAGATGCAAGATTTACAACACGCTGGAACACATCAAGCAACATGGTACCACCAAAAATGTCAAACAGCAACCTATAGCCCGAAAAACCACACCCTAAAGTAGCTGCTAATAATCCTTTCACGAGATCAAGTAAAATAAAATTGTATTGGATTTTGGTATCGATATATCTAGGGCAATAAGAAGATGCCTAAATGAAAAAAACTTGCGTGGGTGTATTGCACAACGTAAACCACTTGTGTGAAAATAATATCAAATCCCGACTACCATTTTGTCTTGATCTATATAATATGTAAATAAAAATTCTTAACCAAATATAGGTAGCAAAATTTTATTAATTTTTCTTCCTAATATTACTAAAATCTTAAGAAAAATATAATGGACCTAAAATGTTTTTGATAAGATGTAAAAATTATCACAAATGTATAAGTAAAATGTCGTGTCTTAAATTCGTGGCCACCACTGTATATAGATTATAAATTGTTTATATGTTGTAACGGTTAATGTAACACGTTTTTCTGTATGTCCGTTTTTTTTTGAGGTTATATTATAACGGTTGTTTATATACCACGATAATTAAAAAAACCACGATTTTTAACACGTTTTCTATTCTTTTAAGGTTATATTTTAACAGTTTTAATTTTAAATCTTTTTAACACATATAATTCTTGTAATGCCAAAACATTTTTGTGCTAACGAAAACACAAGAAAAGAAAAAAGTTTTAAAATTAAATCTTTAATTTTTTTTTGATAAGCATATGTATTTATATATTTCTGTTCTTCGAAAAAATAACTTTTTTTTATAACTTTCCTATAATATGATTGCTTTACATTTCTGTTAAATAACTGTTTCTGTTAAATAACTGTTTTTCTTTATAGTTATGTTTCTTTCAGTCTTGGGATTTCCAATAGACTGTACTTTTTTTCCGTTTTTTTTTTCTGGTGTCACTCTCTCATGTTTTTTTTTTAGGTTAGAACGAAATTTTATCTTTTTCTACTTTTACGATCACCATTTATTTTATATTTTAATTTGAATCTTTTTTTATATATAATTTTTAATATCTTATAGACATTTAATATTTTTCATCTAATTATATTTTTTGAAAATTCCCATTTTCCTTTAATTTTTGTTCTTTTTTAATGTTTGTTTGTTAATTTGTCTTTTCTTTCTTTTTCCACTTTTTTTTTGAACTGTTTTTTTTTTTCATAAAGTTTCCTTTACCTTCGAGAATTTTCTACGCGTTAAGTTTCAGTTCCTTTTAAAAAAATTTTTTTTTTTCAAATTTCAACTTTGTTTTTCTTTTGCACACTAATTAAATCTTCTCCCACGGTCGCCATGTAATTCAAATAAAAACCAACTGTTTGATTCAACGATCAATTCTAGAATGTCTCTTTATTTTTCAACTATTCTTCTTTGTACTTATTACTAACATCAGGGTTGCAAAAAGGAGTATTTTAGATAATTTATAAACTTAGATAATTTATAAACTTAGTTGTAAATAATAGGAATAATTAAGTGAAGGGTTGCTATAATACTATATTTTTGTTAATTCTTTGATCAAGTCTTTTTGTAGCTTTTGTTTATTGTTTTAATGTTAAACGATAACACCATTTCCATTTTCGTAACAATATTTTTGAATACGATGTTCAAACCGTGTACAAATATGTTTGAAACAACCTTTCAAAACAGTTAAAGACAATGAAATGCAATGGAATGCACAGAACAGATAATTTGATTTTATATTACATGTTTGCAGATATATATATGTTTGTATACATGTTTGTAGATATACATGTAGTATTATCTTAAATATTCCTGAACAATTATGTACTCTAAAACATATTTATGAACATGATATGAAATGTTATGAATTTGTATATAAACAGGGCTATAATATAAATGTGTCTGCCTTATAAGATAATATGCTTGTATTTGGTCACATATACCATATGCATAGGAATAAAGGATACATCAGATGTTTGCCATAGTAATTGTGCCAGAATATGAAGGTTATTGTCAGTATGTCGCATGATACGCATCATGTAAAGTAATGTGCAGATGCACGTGTATACCTCCATCTAATATATCATTTGTTGTGAATTTTATTTATTTTACTTGATGTGTATCATGTCCCATGTTGACAATTGTATGAATTCATTATGACTAGAATGAGAGATATTTGTTAAAATTAAAAATGACTAAAGCGGACGAGTTAATTTGGGTTAAATTTTCTATCATGCCAAGTGTAGCCAATGACATTCAAACGATCTGTGTGATTCATACAATTACAGAAATAAATCAATTATAGGTATGGAGTTTATTCCATTTTAATTGATTTGCTGTACTGAATTTTTAATACAATTGAAGTACATGTATTCTCGAAATATAACATATTCAATGGGAGGCATATTAATTAAATAATCAGTATCTGGACGCAACTTGAACTTTTACCAGCTAAAAATAAACATCAAACTCACGCCAGCTTTCAATAAAGCGAAGATTTGACTTCACTTTGAACCAGGCACACATACAAGCTACAGTTATACCCCATATACATATGCACACACATATTTTTTGTTAAAAAATTTTACAAACATGTAGTGAAGTTTTGAGCTGTAGTTAACCTTGTTAATGTGAGCAGAAGATAATATAAAGAAAATTTTTCGCATAAATTCTGTTCTTCCGTGAACGCTGAAAATTCATACAACGACATCACGATATCTCATAGCCATACCATGAGGAAAAAGTTGACCCAAGGAAAAAGTGACCAAGGAATAATTATAAACACTGAATATGGGATAGAAAAAAACGCTTCCATACTTCTCCCTACATATGTACATACATACTTACATACATACATAATTGGTCATTATAACCCTTCATTCAGGATTATAACCTAGCTTCTCGCACCACTTATGTTGTGTGTGTTAATTTCATGCATGAGTGGCGGTAGCTACAGTTTGAAGTTGACTTCGAACAACAAATTTTTAAGAAACTTTTAATGGCAACTTTATTTACTTTCAGAGTTTTTGGCAGAAATCTGGTGAAAGGACTATTAACACTTCTCCTCACACCCATACGAATTATTGCAGTTGATTTTTTTATGGGGTTTAGTGCAGAACAACACTTGTTTATTTCACTCATTTCTTCAATACAATTATCACCACCTCTACGTACCCTTCTGTATGGAAACATGCTACGATCATACCAATTTTGAAAAAGGATAAAAGTTTTCGGCCTATTGCTATATTGCCTTATTTATCGAAGGACTTTGAAAAATTAGTTTATTTGCAAATTAGTAGTTATCTGTATACTAACTCGTTATTGACGAAAAGGCAATCCGGATTTCGACCACGGCACAGCTGTCTTAGTGCGTTGGTTGACACTGTCCATCATTCGATATTGAAACTTAAACTGAAATATATGTGTAATTTTTCCTCAACAGCACTGAAACTGATCTCCTCCTATCTAGGCGGCAGAAGTCAAAGCGTTAGCCATAACTCAGTTATATCCAGGAGCTGTTCAATGCCAAGAGGTGTGCCACAGCCCATTGGCCCATTGTTGTACTCGATTTATGCTAATGACCTACCGTTGCAGGTAAAACATTGCCAAATACACATGTATGCTGATGACGTGCAGCTATACATGGGTTGTAGTGCTAGCGATGCTACCAACTGCATCCGTTTGATAAATCAGGATTTGAATCAAATTTATTTACGGGCATCTGCAAATGGTCTAAGCATAAATCCCAGCAAATCAATGGCGTTACTGATTGGAGCACCTGAAAATTTTATCTCGAATCTACCACCAATTCGAATTAATGGATCGAATATAGGATTTGTGAGAACGGCTAAAAGTCTCGGCATAACTCTGAATGGAGAACTAAATTGGTCGGATCACGTAAAAATGAACTGTGGACAAACTTTTGCGATTCTTCGAAATCTCTGGATGTCACAATATTTTACACCAGCTAATATTCGAAAGGTATTAGCGAAGACATATTTACTACCGACTCTCATGTACGGTTGTGAGCTGTTTGCTAGCTGCGATGCAGTTAGCAGACGGAGACTTAACGTAGCTTACAATGCTATAGCACGATACATTTTTGGCATCAGGAGAAATAGTAGTATATCACATTTCGCCCGACTAATTTATAATGTCACATTTGACAATTTGTTGAATTGCCGGACTCTGCTATTTCTACACAAACTTATATATAGTCGACAGCCACCTTATTTGTATGAGAGATTAATATTTTCTAGGTCGAATAGAGGGAACAGCATAAACTCTATGAAATATAATAGGGCCATCTCTCAACAACATTTTTTATTCACTCCATTCGTCTCTGGAACCAACTTCCCCCTCAAATACAAATGATCAGCAATGCAAAGCATTTCAAAACTGCCATTTTCGAGCACTTTACTTAGTTAATGTTCTCTAATTTTTGTAAATTTGTTTCTCCTTAGTTTTATTATAATTTTGATATTCATTTTATTTTTTTTAATACTGTTCTAATGTTGTGCTGTAATGTTTTTTCCCCTTTCTTTACTTAAATTTCCTTTTTTCTTAAATTTTAAGTATCTTTTATTTTTTTTAAATTGATTTTTTTGTTAAATTAAGTTAATTAAGTTAAAATAAATGTTTCTGAATAAATGTTAGTAACAATTGCTAAGCAATACTGTAATATTTAGATTTATTCTTGTTGTATTGTTTTGAACAAATAAATAAATAAATAAATAAAACATAAGGTTTTCACGTTTTGCAGTTGCCATCATTTTTTAATTTTTTTTAGTATTTTTGTGTGTTTTAAATTACTTTCAAAAGCTACAAAATTTAATGATTTATATTAATTACAATCGTGTAAACCCTTTTTAATTATTCCTTTGTTGAGGGTTTTAAAAAACGAAAGTTGTGAAAGAATTTTAAATTTTCTTCGTTTGGCATGATCTGTTGATTTTCATCAGTTTAATTAAAAAATAGCAGATGTTTTTAATGTTACAACAATGTTTGTGTTATTTAAATTCAAGCTAAATTTTTTAAAAAAAGAAAAAAAATATATTTTTTAATTGTAAAGTTTTTCACTCTTGTCAACAACTTTTATACCATTTAACAGTAAAATTCTTTTTTTTATTCCTTTTTCGTATTTAAACTGAATAATTAATACTTACATACACAATTAGTGGTCATTACAATTCTTCAGCCAGGATTGCAACCTACCTTTTCAAACCACTTATGTTGTGTGTGTTAATTTTATATATGAGTAGCGGGACCTACGGTTTAAAGTCGACTCCGAACGTCAGATTTTTGAGAAACTGTTTCATTGCAATTTTATTTACTCGCAGACTTTTTGCCAGCTGAAGATGTCAGCAAACGGTTTGATCTTTTGTCAGACCAAGAAGTAAAAAACTCTCCAAATTTTTGTTTTGTTTTATTGTTCAGAATTAAAGCTAAAGACAATAAATATCAATTTCACACTTTCTTGTTCTTTATTATATTTTATATATAATGTTCCGGTATGAAGTGAGCGTTAAGATACAAATGCTCTATTAGAAGTAGCAAACAGAAGATGGTTTCGATGGTTCAGAGATAACGATGTTGATGCAAAAATTAATGGATTTCCATCAAATAAGTTTGAAGACTCCGAGTTGGAAACAACATTTATACAATAAAAATTATACAATGAAATTAGTGTTGCATCGAATTGTTATTGGCAATGAAAAATGAATTTATTTTGATAATCATAAATGGAATAAACCATGGTTTAGTGGGCGACAACCAATAACTTTGTTTGCAAAATCAAATCGACTCGGTAGGAAGACAATGCTGTGTGTCTGGTGGGACTAGAAGGATGTATTGTACCACAAAGTCCTAAAACCTGTTAATACAGATCGCTACCGACAACAAATAATCAATTTAAACCATGTAATTAATCGAAAAACGACCAGAATGGGACAAAAGACACGACAAATCAAAATTACACCACGACAAAGTACTTTCACACAAAGCAAAACCGGTTTAAGATACAATCAAAGTATTGGAATGGGAGGTGGTACCACACTCGCATATTCAACAGACTTATCTCATTCTAACTACTATTTGTGTTCATTGATGGGACAAGCAGCACTTTGATTCTTACGAGGAAGACGAAAATTTGGTATCCGATTGGCTAGTTAAAAAAAAAGTTTTATTGGCGTGGAACCCACAAATTAACTGAAAGGGGATGTGTAGTCAGCAATAACCAATACTGTGATTGTAAAGTATTTTTTACCTTCCTATTAAAACTTTATACTCATCGTACGAATAATGGAGTGACGATCTTCAATATACTGATATTCGTCGACTTTGTGAACTGCAAAACTATATGGAATGCACTTAACTACAGTGACATACAGGAGGAACTTATCAAGGATTATAAACGATCTCTTCTGTCCTTCAACATGGACGTTAATGGCATTATATCTCAAATTACATCAAGTACAATAAGTAAAATCTGGCACTGAAATGACTGTCTCTAATATACGACTGATATAAATCTGCTGTTGCACAATTTCGATGCAATTTCATCTAAGGATAATGGTGGCCGAATCGGCACCAGGTGGACTGAGGATATTAATACCGCAAATACAGAAAGACCACGCTTAACGCGGGGCATACATTCCAATAAGTTCCAGCGCCAAACAAAACAGCGTTAAACGAAACAGCTTTCGTGCTGTGATTGCAACTTTGGAAAATACAGTTGCGATCTTTATTATGGACAGACTAACAAAAGAGTGTTTAAAAAAGATACATAGTGTACACCGTCGCTATATAGTGTACCGCTTTTGGTTGATGCATGGTCGTTTCATTTGCACACATCAATACAACAAGTATCAATACAATGTACGATTTAGGGCAATCGCAATACTACCGCATAATACTGAAACAGCGTTAAGCGGAGCAGCGTTAAGCGGGGTCTTATTGTAATTACAATTTCATATTGTAACAACAGCAGATTCAAAAAAATACTTTACAGAGGATGCACTGTGAATCTTGTGACACATCTAGCGGTGTACTAAACCGAATGATTTTTAAAGCTATTGAAGTACAGATGTCTGTTATTTGTAAAGGATGTGTTAGCAATTTTATTTCCTCTTAGAGTTTTTGCCAGCAATCTGCTGACATGAAGTCGCCGAAGAAATATTTGTTCATATTGCGTTTTGATCGAGATGTCTGAACTGTGGTTTACAACACGGAATCATGTTTAATAAGCGAACACACTACCCAGTGGATTACGGCGATTTCTGGTCGTACTGTAACTTTTTATTCTCCACGAAAAATAACTTTTTAAAGACCTTTTTTAGCAAAGCTCTTAAAATAATCATTAAATAACAATTTTATTAATATTGCTTATAGGCATTACGGTCTCTGAAAACTATGGAATGAATGAAAAGAACTAAATACAAATACAAAATATTGAATACTATAGAAAAGTGCCTAAAACAAAAAACAGTGCTTTGAAACTAGGGCCCATAACTATTGTTTACTAAATAAGAACAAAACACTACAAAATATTTAATTTTTGTATCATCCTTCTAAGCACAAACAACCATAATTTTTATCGTTTTATGACACTCTGCGTTTTATGATTGTTTATTTTACTGCACAAAACAAAAAAGGAAAGTAAATAATGAAATAAAAATAAAATAATTTATTTCTACAATTTTTATTTATTATTTCACTTTATGGGGCATGTGTATGTATGCGCTTATTCTGTGGAATCTATAAAATAATTTCCACGTAATCCATCGTATATAAGTATTCAATCATATAAAAGAAACATGAACGTTTCATTGTTGGTATACAAAATCCTACTCTCACTATACGTCAGAAATATAAAATAATTGGTTACAAACAACTGACAGTTAAAGATTATTCAACGTATTGTTACGAAAATGGAAATAGTGTTATTAAAATGATAAACAAAAGCTACAAAAACAAAGGACTTGTTTACATGATCAGCGTAGAAACATAAATATAGCAACAACATCAGTATACAAAAAGCGAACAACAAGTAAACAAACAGGCAACAACAACACTACAAGGTAAACGTAAACAAAATACGCAAACAACAATAACATAAACAACATGTTTATTATACTTCAAGAACATCCATGAAACTTTTTACGCAGCGATCAGTGTTGCCAGTCATTTTTTTTAAACTTTTTATTTCTGGGAAAAAAACCTTTTTTTGTAAAAAAAAAAGTTGTTTTGTACAAAAGTATCAACATTTTTAAACGAAATACCGAAGACCAGTGCCCTTTATTGGTGTTTCTTTGCTACTTTTGCACGGGACTAATAAAATACACAATAATTTATTTATAAATGTAAATAGTTCGTGTTATTGTTGAATTTATTGAAATTTTAAATTTTCCGAAAAAAACTTGTTTTGTTAGAAAACAACTTTAATGAAAACTTTTTCGCTTTTAAAAAAACTTGGAAAAAAAGGGAAAACTTGCCAAATGGCAACGCTGCCTGCGATATAAAAGGCAAGACAAAACAACCAAACGGACCAAAAGGAATTCGGTCAGTCTTGTAGAAGACGCGTCGCGTGTGAAAAGAATAACTGTGGTTTGAAAAACTCCATTTTAAAGATCTAACGAACAATTGTTAGTGTGTATGCGGAAGAGTGTAAAGAAGAATAACAAATAAAGCCAATTTTTTTTTTAATCAAGTTGCCAAAGGTGGCACATGGAATTGTGCGAACAATAAAGAATTGATTCAAAACTAAACACAGATTTATTTTTATTTTTTATTTGCAATCTACGAACTCATATTTTAAACGTTTTTAAACTCTGTTGTCTGTTGTCGTTTACCTTCACTTCCTGTATAATTGGATTCTGTTGAACAAAGTCACGATGCAAAAAGGCTGAATTCTTGTAAGCGACGTGAAATTGACAACCTGCGCTATCGCAGTCCAATTTCTTTGCATTTCTTTTTATATCTTCGTACAGGAATAGTTACTGTATTAGCTCAAGCTTTAATACACTCCCTTCAACTTTTCAAGGTGTTTTCTTAACAGTTTACTGTCTGAGATTGGCCAACATCATGTTGAACTGTATAAATGATATAGTTACTAGGGGCTCATCTCAACGTGTGTCACTGACCCTGAACTAAGGAAAACAAAGCTAAAATGTCACCACTTCTAAAATGTATAAAATACTTCGAAATTTTTTGTGACTCGAAAAGATGACGGTCTTTTACAATGCTCAAATGAATCGGATATCCTATCGTCATTAATTTTTAATTTCCGCCCTCCGCTGCCGAGAAGCTTAAAAATAGACCTTTAAGGCACCGGGAGTTGTTGTTGAGAGTTGTACTCCATAAGTGGTGTAAATAGTAAGAAGATGAGACGAAGTAAAGTATTTTTTGCGCCGTCTTATCAAAACAAAGTCGGAGTAGTCTAGTAGGTAATGTGTTGGCTTATTAGGCGCAATGCCAGGGTTCAAATCACCGGTCAGACATCAAAACGAAAGTATTTCTTCGGCGACTTTCTCTCAGCTGATTTCTGGCAAAAACTCTGAAGATAAATAAGAAATTGCCATGAAAAGTTTCTCAAAAATCTGTCGTTCGGAGTAGACTTTAAACTGTAGGTCCCCGCCAGTCATGTATTAAATTAACGCACACAACTTAAGTGGTTTGAGAGTCTAGGTCGTACTCCTGACTGAAGAGTTTTAATGGCCAATTATGTATGTTGTGTGCTTCTTCACTTGAAAATGTGCTGTTTCCAGCGAACATCACACTGAATTTCCATGCATAGAATATCAAGAGCTTCTGACTCCCTAATATTTACAGCACCCATAGTAACAGATTATGCAATATTATTGCAGCGCTTCTGTGTCAATAAGGATGAAAAGGAAGGAGAATCAGTACGTCACTTTTAACCCTGGACGGTTACTGTTCGTCGAATCGACGAAGCACATTTACTCTTTATCATATAACTTTTTTATATAAATTTCGCTCTTTTTATCAACAACGTTAGTTGATAATAATTCAACGAAGAGTAACCGTAATGTACAAAAATGAAGAGCTACCGTCCAGGGTTAATAGTGGTGTAAGGCAGCTTGGTGCTGGAATGAGATTAAGAATGAGATGATGTTGGTTTAGAATTATTAAGGTTGGGGCAATGAGCCATGGGTCTTGCTAATGAAGTTGCATGGTAAACTTGTTCGAAACACTTGCAACCTAAAATTTAAAATCTCACTTCAGCTAATTCTTTTAGTTCATTGCTTACGCTTCTTTTCATTGGTTTGTCACACAAAACATCTATACTGGTTTTCTCAAAGTAATCTATTTATGTTTTTTAAATCCTCTTTTGCAATACACTGCACAGCATGTAGTAAAAAGTGTGCATATTCCTCACATATCCAATCTTTCTTGCACTACAATAGTTTTAAATATTTTATGTTTTACATCATATAATAAATGTTGAAAAAAAAATTTTTTTATAATTTTTTTCATTTTTTTAAACATTTTGATTGAAAATTTTATGGCAATTTTTTTCTTTCTTTTAAATTTTTCTTTTTTTCAAGAAATATTACCAAGTCTTGCTAAAATTTAAAATTAAAAAGAAGAAAATTATTTGGAATCCAATTACAATTTTGAAGTATTTGAATTTCTTATTGGTTTTATGGAGAAAAAGTATAAATTATGGCAGCTAAGTATTCATACAATAGTTTTTAAGGGTGAAACATAAGTAAAAAATCATTTATTTATTTAACATAACATAATTGGCCATTACAACCCTTCATGATTACTACCTAGTTTCTCACACCACTCATGTTGTGTGTGTTAATTTTATACATGAGTGGCAGGACCTACAGTTTTTAAGTCGACTCCGAAAGACAGATTTTTGAGAAACTTTTCAAGGCAATTTTATTTACTCTCAGAGTTTTTGCTAGAAATCTGCTGAGAGGCAGTCGTCGGAGAAATACTTTTTGTATTTTATTTTGATATTTGGCCTGGGGTTTGAACCCTGGCTTTTCGCCTAATAAGCCAACACACTACCTACTAGACTACGGCGGCTTGCGATCAATGCATGGTTCAAATTGATCATTTGTTGTTAGTAACGATCTATGTTAATGGTTTCTTTACATTTTAGGAGCTCGTGGTAAACCACACCTTTCTGGTCCCACCAGACACACAGAATTTGTTGTGTAGTTGATGGTTACCCCACCTTAATGCTTGGTATTCTCCGCTAAGGATTTTAAAAATTAATACATTTTTTATCGCCAATAACAATTCAAAGCAACATAAGTGGCTTTTCGGTCTTAATCCGTGTGCCATTCAATTCGTGGGGCATCCATTTTCCAAGTTTTTAGACTTTTTCCATAGCTTTCAAACAGTTCGAAATTGTTTGATGTGCAAAATTTAACATTTCTACCAATTGTTTCTGACTCAATGTGTCCATCTTCATCCATTATTCTTTGCTTTTTTGCCGGTCTTCCACGTTCTTTGTTTCTCACATCGAAACCATCTTTTGCATGCTGCTTCTGAGAGAGCATGATCACACATGATATGTCTCAACAAGCATTGGATGCAGCTTATTTTCACATTCTTCTTACAAAAATTAATGCTTACCGCAAATCATTTCAATTTTCAGGTACATAATTCGCCATCTTTAACACGATGAAATAATATAATGTCTCAGCCTGATTCAGACCTTAAAACATTTTACCACAGAAGCAAAGTATTCCTTTAGCTTTCGTTGCGTAAATCAGTTTGAGGTTTTGGAATGTATTTCAGCGGTAAAATCAGTTTGAGGTTTTGGAATGTATTTCAGCTGTAAAATCGAATGCAATTGGTTCTTATGATTTGCATCCTTTATTCTTGAAGGCTCTGACTCCTAAACTTTTGCCTTACTATACTTACTTGTTCAATACAGTTCTGACTAAGTCTTCTTTTCCTGAAAGTTGGAAACTGGCTAAAATCCTTCCCATTCCCAAAACTAATTGTGAGTTCAGGCCAATTGCAATCCTTCCTTTTTTATCCAAGGTATTGGAGAACATCATGGCCAGACAAATCGATGAATATCTGAGGGGCCACAATTTCTTAACGGTCAATCAGTCGGGCTTCATGAAAGGTAGGAGTTGTACTACCGCTCTGGTAAATGTAGTTGAGGAACTTAGGTCGGAACTTGATGGGAATAGTGTGGCTTTCTTGGTTCTGCTTGATTACTCTAAGGCTTTTGATACAGTCGATCATGCGGTTCTATTGAAAAAGCTCCGAAAACTGATTTATTTCTCCGAAACTGCCTGTAATCTAATTTATTTTTATTTGACGAACAGATTTCAGAAGGTTCATTTCAATGGCAATGTTTCGGATCCACTTACTATTAGTAGAGGTGTTCCCCAGGGGTCTATACTTGGACCTTTGCTGTTTTCCATGTATATAAATGATCTACCTGATGTTTTGGTTTACTGTAATGTTCACATGTCTGCTGATAATATTCTCCAAGGGAGAATATTTATTCTTGTTTGGACTACATTAATCGTGACTTAGCAAGGATTGACGGATGGGCCTCGGCCAATGGACTATGTATCAATCCTTCTAAGTTTAAATGTATTACTCTTTCGAGAACAAACGGATCATTTGTCGTACCTGAATTGAGTATCAGGGGAAATAAAATTGAATTTGTTAGGTCGGCTACTAATCTGGGTATTGTCTTTAATGACAAATTATCGTGGTCTACTCATACAAGTGTCATTGTTGGCAGAATTTATGGCATGCTTCGAAATTTGTGGGCTGTCATAGATTCAAGTCCTTTTGTCATTCGCATGCAACTTGCTAAAACGTACTTGATTCCGGTACTTTTATATGGATGTGAGATATACGCAAATTGCAGTTATGATGACAACCAGAAACTTAACCTGGCGTACAATAACATAGCCAGGTATGTTTTCCTTAAGGATTCTTGGTATCAAATTTGATAATCTCCTGAAAATTAGATGCCTCCTTCTACTTCATAAAATAATTTACACGAAACAGCCGAAGTATTTATATTTTTAAATTAAGTTTGCCAGATCCCACCGGGGTGTGGGGATTATACAGCAACGATTCAGGACTCTTCTGTCTCAGCGACAGTTTTTTATACACACCACTAGTCTTTGGAATTCCTTACCAAATAACATCCAAAATCTGGGCAATGCAAACGCGTTCAAAAAGGAGTTATTTAAATTATTCTCATATTTAAAATTTTAACCTCATATATGTAAATTTTGTGATTTTATTTTTTTAGGTCATCATTATTATTGTTATTACTATTATTATAATTATTATTATTATTATTATTATTCTTATTATTGTTATTATTATTATTATTATTTTTATACTTTACCTTATTAATTTAATTTAATATTTATATACATAAATTAACTTTGTTTTTCTCTAATTTTTTATATTTAATTAATGTTAATTTTTTATACCTTATTGATTGTAAACATAGCACTGTCACTTATAAGATTTAGTATCTTGTTGTGCTATGTAGATCATAATAAATCAAATAAAATAAATAAAAAAATAAAAAATAAAAAGTCAACATTAAACTGGATTTGTCAGAACAACGACTCATGCAGTATAGAATTGTTCAAGGCGAATTGGAATGTCTGCCTACTAGAGATTCATGATGAAATTTTAGACGGAAAGGCAAAAAAAAATTATTTGTGTCTGCTACAGTTGTAAAAAGTGAATTATTTTTAACTTAAAGTTGTGCTTTTATATCCATTGGATTTTTGAAAATGTTTACATTCTGTTGATATAATTTTAAGTATTATTTAATTAAGTTTTGCTTTACTTTACTTGTCCATTCTTTTACGTAAGCTCTTGTTATTTGTATATTATTATATATGTATGTATACTTGATGTTTTTGTATATACAAAATATAAAAAATTGATTTCCTAACTTAAATGAATTTCAGAATCAGCTTAAAAAGTCGATTAACCTTAGAAAATAACATTCAACGAACCAATTTTCGTGCAATTTTTCGAGTGTATGGGGTCGTATCACGTCAATGGCATTACGAATGTTGGCCTTCAAATACTCAATTGTGTCTGGTTTGTCTGCATAACACTTCTGTTTAATGGTATCACACAGAAAAAAGTCCAACAGTGTGAAATCGCAGCTTCTTGGTGGCCAATTGATATTACCATTTGGGGTAATTAAATGGCCATAAAACGTTTGACACAATAAATCGCTTGTGGCATAAGATGTGTAGCAAGTTGCACCATCCTTTTGAAACCAAACATCGTTTACATCAATACCATCAAGAGCGAATACAAAGAAAACGGTTTTCATTTTGCAATAGGTGTATCCATTGACCGTATTGGTCCCCATTTTCAAAGAAATATGGGACAATGTTGTCTACGCTCCACCAGCCGCACCAAAAAGTCCCTCGTAATGGTTGCATTGGCTTCTGTAAGACCACGTATAGATTTTCTAAGTCCCAAATACGATAATTTTGTTTATTAAGGTATCCAACAAGATGAAAATGAGCTTCATCCGAAAAGATGATTTTTATTTGTAAAATCTACATCGTCGAGCAGTTTTCGTTGGGTCATCTATTCTAATAAATCGATTGGATGCTTGAGCAGTCAATCGATTCATTACGTTCAATGGTGCTAATATACTGAATGTTATGACAGAATAGAATTACATATGTATTGCCAGATACGAAATAACCGATTGTTTAAATTTAAACTGATACGTGACCCATTCGATATAATGGAAATTTGAAAAATATCAAGGGTAGGCTTATTATCTAAAAAAATTTACATCAAACAGAGACTTTTTGGTAATACATTGGATGCTTTTGGATGTCATGTAGATTAGTAACGTTACCAGTTGTTTGTTTACCTATCAATTCACCCAGAGTTAGGTCTCATCGCTGAAAAGGATTTTTCAATGAAAATTGGGATCCATCAGACTACTGGTTGTGATTTAGGAAAACTAATTAAATGACAACTAATCTGACAGATGTAGTTTGAACAACATGGCAGACAAAGTTGGAAGTCATTATTTAAAATCAGTTTTTAAAATCATGCATACTAAAAAATTGGGCAAATATTTTTTTAAATTAAAAAGGTTGCCAAACAAAACCGATTATTTCACAATTACTAATTTAAGGTGATGATAAATCCATAAAAAGCTTTTCCAAAAAACTTGACATTGAGACACTCATAGAATACAGACAGGATTTATACGTTTATTTAGGTTTACTTTCCAGTAATTTATTTGAATTTATATTTTCGGTAACCTGCTTGTCGTTCTAAAATTTAATATGATGAAGGAAATATCTCTTTATTGTACATGTAAAGTAAAAAATCTCTTTCACAAATACATGTCTGTACCATATATGATGTCATGTAAAATGTATAAAAAAGTGGTTAAAGCATCGTTACTAAGGCATTGGAAAATTGATATTGGTTTTTGGGGTTGATGTTGTCTGTATCCTGGTATAATATATTTGGTTTATATTTAACAAGTTTGTCACTTAGTGACAAAAGACTTTTGATAAAAGCTTTACTTGTTCTATAAAAAAAATCAAGAAAAAAGAAAAAATTCCTTAAAGAAAAACCTAAAATAAATAGAAAAAGGAAAAATATTCTAACCAAAGTAATTTCAAAAGTAAAACTGTTACTATGAGAGCAAGAAGCAGAATATAACGAATATTTATTCAATAGCTTAATACGTATTGTACAATTGGGTATAAATAAGGGCTTAAATCTGTTCCTATGGTTTCTCATCCTTACAAAAAATAAGGCCAGGACGCCCGTTATGACTGCTATAAGATTCTTAGGATACATTCTGTATGAATTTAATGCAAATCTTATTCCGCGTTTATTTATAGATACATACGAGTACATACATAATTGGTAATTATAACTCTTCAGTCAGGTTACGTTGTGTGTGTTAACACGTGCGTGGCTTGACTTACAGTTTAATGTCGACGTCGAATGAAAGATTTTTGAGAAATTTTTCATAGCGATTTTATTTACCTTCTAACTTTTTGCCGGAAATCTGCTGAAAGGAAGTCGGCGAAGATGTATTTTTTGATATTTCGTTTTGTCCGGCATTCACCTTCCCTCCCTCAATTATTTGCCTCCAGCAGATGAATGCCAATCTCGTTTTTATTTCAATGTGACTTTGTCCGGAATGCATTAAGTCGACTTTTCTCTGCACACGCAACGCGTCTTCACACAAGAATGACAGAAATCTTACTACTCGTTGCCTGCTTTACCTTGCCTTTTTAATATGCCCACGTAATCTGTGTGACGAAGGTTCTTGAAGTCGAACGTTTAGGGTTTCGTCTTCTCGAGAACTGTCTCGCGAATTCATTTTTATTTGTGTATTTTGTTCTCATTTGTTTTTGTTGCGTTCTTGCTTACTTGTCTATCCCCTTTTTTTGTTACCAATATTGTTGAGTTACTTGTAACAAGTTCGTTGTATTTGTTTGTGTAGCTTTTGCTTATTTTAAAGTTAAACGATGTACACCGTTTCCATTTTCGTAACAATAATATGCAAATATAAAGGTCATATTTTTTATATTATGTAGCCACGTTTGCTCGTCATTGTAGTTGCATTACCCTTCTCGATTTCTTGCATGATTTCGGCATAAGCTAATATTATGCTATTGATTTAATTTAAGACTCTTATCGAGTAGTTAAATTAATATTTTAATAGCATTACTAACAATATATATGACATAGATATGTACATGTATGACCGTTTTAATTAATTGTGTGTAAGTTTCTGAATACTGTATGCAAATACTTTTTTTCACTTTATTTTAATTAAGGACAACAATGAAATTGCATTACATAATAAATGAAATAAATAAATATTGCCATGGAAACTCAACATCATTGACCAGCTTCTACAAATGTTAATAAATAATTACACGGTCAACTCAGTGATAATGAAAGTCGGAAATAATAATTAAAAGAAAGTAATAATCAAAAATAAATCTTTGCATCTGATGTTTGTGAAATAAATTTAATTTCTTTTTAAAAGGTTTCATAATAAAAGTTTAAAAGTGGTTATAATATGTTCTACGAGTTCAATTAATTTTAATATTTTATACGATTGTACATATAAAATATTTAAATAATTTTTTTCATTTCATTTTTAAAGCATTTAAGGCAATGAAGTACTTTGTACTGAATATTCACAAATGCAGAAATTAATAGATTCAGGATTTTTTCTATTTGGGTCCAACACGTAGGAGATTAGCCCTATTCATATAGTGCATTGTGTTGGAGTACAGGTTTACGTAGAGAATGGGAGAATGGAAACAGGGGTAGTGTGCAAAAAAATTTTTTTAATATAAACATTTGTCACTTCTTCTTTTCAAGAGTTATTCTTTGGTAATAATTCTTACTTTCTTTTGCGAGTAATCAAATACGACGTCAGATAATCAACCGCATAATCTCACATACACCCAGAATCTCAGGTGGGAATCAAACCGTGGTTTTCGCCACGTACACATCAGCTGGGTTGAACCAATTGGTTGTCAACCACTGGAAATTTCTTTATTATAGTTGGATATCGCCTTCCCAACATGCATACATGAGGGATAAATCAGTGGAGACTTCACTACAATCTCATTCCGGGAAACTGTAGGGCTCACCAGAGCTGATGCACTCCTTCCGGAATCCTCTTCAATAGAATTGGGTATGCCACTTGCCTCGGTCAAGTTGGCAATTGCGCGGAAATTCTTTCTGGACGCCAACCTATCCTGGATCAATGAGGAGTCCTGCTCCACTGCTAGACTCTCCTGGCCCCTGATGGATAGAAGCCGTAACAACCAGTTACTTGGACTTTTAATGACTTCTGCCGTGGGTGCAGATCCCCTGAGGAAGAGGAGACTGTTATCCACTTTTTCTGTCAGTGCCCGTCTCTTGCAAGGTGCAGATAGGTGCGCATATAGGTTATTTGGCTCTCCATTTCTTGTCAGTTTGACGGAGCTATCATCTATTGACATCAAGGATATAGCTGCGTTTATCAAACTTTCTGGCTGGTTTTCCACCGTAGGGTAGTCGTGCTTTTGATGGGCAGCCCTTGCGCTGACCAACTTCTTCCTCTTCCCTGATTTTGGTAGAATTTGTTCAGTACAGGTACTGCGTCCACCCGTGGAATCACAACGGGCCGCTATGCGTGCTCAAGTGAGCTTTTTGATATCACAGCTAATACTCCGACCTAACCTAACATAACCTGGAATAAAGTAAGGATAGAATTTACGTGCCATAAAAACTTACATAAATTATTGACATTTCGATTACTTGTATTCCTAATTTTAAAGCAGACAACTTGCTTTTAATTTGTTATTTTGTTTTAACAACATTTTAATGAACTATTCTTACAACTTGAAAGTGTAAATAAAACATTTTATATTCCATTTAAATAAACATTTTCCAGTAAATATGAAACTAAACATAAATTAACTTACTATTATTAAAAATTATTACTTATTATTAAAAACTTTACTTGTTAACATACAAACACAAATAAAAGTCTGCACTCAAAGTTATTATAACTGCAAACGTACAGGATTATATACGAGGGTGAATAAATAAATTCATGAATTTCTTGCTACAGGCATCTGTCATTTGAATGCTGTCAAATTTAAACAAGAGTAGTCAGTAGTAGTCGCCGTAGTCTATTATTGGGTC